>CM069453.1:8432303-8756597 GCA_035610835.1 Ophiura sarsii | reverse complement strand
CTATAAAATCTTAAAAATTACTGTTATACCATAGTTGATTAATACATAAATAGGCCTAGGCTTCATTCCTATACCACTTCACCATACTCTGGGTCATTCGGTGTATTTCCTTTTCGCTCGTTGGTTTTATTGACATAAATCCTTACAAAGGAAATGGGCGGAGTAGGTTTTTTTTTAGATCTGTCAATATAAACGGCCGATAATATGAGAATCAATGACATGAAACATGGTGGCTGGTACGGGCATGGAGCATGGAAGGGTTTCATTTTCGCTCGTAGGAACAAATTCGGAGAAAAACTTCTTTTTTAAAATTACACGCGGCGGCGGCGGCGAATAGAGCGTGGAAATGGGGGGGGGGGGGGGGGGGTGAAAGTAATCGGAACTTGAATTACGCAGGGGTATGGAAGTAAGCAGAACTTGAATTAAAAATCTTTTGAACATTATATATGTCAATTACACGCGGCGGCGGCGAATAGAGCGGGGAGGGTGGGTGGAAGTAATCGGAACTTTACGGGGGAGGTGTATGGAAGTAAGCAGAACTTGAATTACGGTGGGGGTGGTGTGGAAGTAAACAGAACTTGAATTACGGTGGGGTATGGGGGCACTGGCGGTGAACGGATGCGCATCTCTGGCCGTAGAGGAAATAAGGTTTACTAGGTATCGTATCAGGTATGGGTAATAAATTGGCGGCGGACAGTACATACGCACATCAGACTTAGAGGCAATGTTAGCGGAACTTAAGGGGGGTGTAGGGCGATCGTCACCGGTGACGGACCGATGCAAGCGTCGGCTTAGAGGCAATTTCATTTTAAGTTAGGCCTATTGTTAAGCGAGGGGAGGGTTGTGAATCAGAACGTGAATTTAAAAAGAAAAATCACACGGTTTTTGTGCAAGTTGATCATACCATAACACTGACAGAACACCCCCTACGAAAATAAATGAAAATACAACATTTCAAAATGTCTTTTTTTTCTTCAATTTATTTCACTTTAAATTGTTCTACTCTCTTAACCAAACCAACTTTTTTTTTTTTTTAAGTGTTCTGTTGTTATCAAACGATCAAAATGTAGGCGTTAAAAATAAAAATAGTGCCTGTCTGTATCTCCAAATATGGAAGGGTTTCATTTTCGCTTGTAGGGAAAAAATTCGGAAAAATATTGCCTGTCTGTATCTCCAATCCATTCCTATACCACTTCACCATACTCTGGGTCATTCGGTGTATTTACTTTTCGCTCGTTGGTTTTATTGACATAAATCCTTACAAAGGAAATGGGCGGAGTAGTTTTTTTGAGATCTGTCAATATAAACGGCCGATAATATGAGAATCAATGACATGAAACATGGTGGCTGGTACGGGCATGTTCTTTTTTTTTTTACAAAAAAAGTTGACCTCGTCCCAGAAAGAGAGGTGAGAGGGCTCCTAATCATCAACCGGTGTCGCGAGAACAAGGTCATGACGTCACTCAGATCTATATACAGAGAAAATATGGAGCATTGTACGTACGAATCCTAAAGTAAATAACTGTAATCGACTGACCGAAAACTTCTGAGAATTGTCAACTACTTGGATGGTACCTATTGTACGAATCTTAAGTAAATAACATCAAACATATATAAGGGAACATCAGTTCTGAACTGACATAAACTATTTTAACTTGACGAAGAGAACATCGACTGACCGAAAACTTCTTAAAATTGTCAACTACTTGCATCTGGTCTGCAACAATATCGTCTGCTAATAATTATCTCTGTTTGAAAAGAAGGGCTGCAAACAAGGTAAGGATAAATTTATTTATTAAACACAATCAGGTAGGCCTATGACTATGAGCTGAGACTACTAAATTTATATTAGTCTCAGCTATGCGACTATCTTTGGTATGGCCATATCAGGTATAAAGCTTTAGATACCATTTGTATTCCTCACTATGTACATGTAGGCCTATATATGAAGTGTATTGTGGGACTGGGTCGTTCTTTAAAAAGTCCTGATGGCTCATATCTTTTAATAGAAGACAAGCAATGTAAAGGAACTCCGCTATATCTTACTTGTCTTGGATACCATTCGCGTGAATTAATTAATACGAATAGTCTGTCCGATTTGCATTTTAATGCAAATCGGACAGATTCGTATCATTTCTCGCAAATGTCAAACGTTTGTACAGGGTGTATCAAAAAAAACGCAACACTTTTTGTCGCGAGCTCTCCGATTACGGCAAATCACAAATCACTCTGAAATTTATATACCGTATTCTGTTAGGTGTACTTATTGGCTTATAGTCAAATTACAGCGATATCGATTATTGATTCGCTGAGATATCAACGATACACGTAGACAAGTGCAAAACACGTTTTACATCGTTTATCCTGTATGCCTGATTTTCTTGTCAGGTGAATATTAGCAAGACACTTTAATAACTCATTGTACTTAAATAATTGGAATCAAACTACTCATCATTCTGAGAAGAAAATGTCATGTTAAAGGTATCAAATGTCTGGTTTTTACAGTATCATATCAATATTAATTAAATCTGGAAATAAATTAGATAATGACACAACTTGACAATCCAGATTACAAAGTCTGTTTGCAAATCCTCTCTCTTTTTATCTCGTTAATGTCATAAATAAAACAGTATGGCACAATATTCAAAAGATATACAAATGGAATAGTCCAGTGAAGGTAGCTAGGAATTGTCTGGTATGAATCAGTCATTGTTGTTCTGTTGTGAATGGGACAGTATGGTGCTGCCTGACCCTCAAAATGCTGTCCTTGTTTTAAGATGCATCGATTATGAACTTAAATTTATGAAAGAACGTACCATAGACATTATGTGGCGATCATAGCAATCAGTGGTTCAGAACTTTAAAAGGGTGATTGACGTATTCAAATGGTCAAATGATTATCAGATTACACGATTCAATTATTTTATGTACCTTACTCAAATAAATGAAATTAAGATAAACCATTTCAGACATGAAGTTTACATAGTTATTTTAAAACTGTTAACCCATAACACTAATCGGACAGGAAAATTCAAGTTTTTAGAACGAACGATGTAAAACGTGTTTTGCACTTCTCTACTTATACCTTTAATATCTCAGCGAATAAATTATCGATATCGTTGTAATTTGACTATGTGATAGCCAATAAGGAGACCTAACAGTATATATAAGTTTTAGAGTGATTTGTCTTTTACTGCGACCGTACAGCTCTCGACAAAAAGTGTTGCGTTCTTTTTGATACACGCTGCGAAATTGAAAAAGACAAATTATCACATTGCTGGTAAATGTGCAATGTTAATTCTTTCATATTTTGTTGTTAAGAAGCAAATGTTGATCGTGGTACAATTTATAAGGAAAGAATATTAATACAATGCCCGTTGTGGTGTGACTTGCTCCTTTCAGGGTGTACCAAAAAAGCTCCTTTACAGGGTATAAAAATAGGCCTCCCTTTCAGCATGGATTTAATCCTAAATAAGACCACTCGGAACCAGGACACTAAACCATGACCAATTTGATTTCATTGTAAAGTACAAATTACAAAGTTAGAATCCCTGAACGGATGAGAACAATCCATCATCAATTATGGATGACCATTTACCGGCAAGTCAACCTCCAGTAGGCCTACTGTATGTCGGGCTGTATATACGGGCAGTCCTCAAAATACGGCGTAACTGACCGGGTAATAAATATGTATACTCTATTAACACTCCAAAACTATACTGCCCCACCACGACAGAAGGAAGTATGGGACAAATTGAATTTGTTGATATATGATGAAATAACTATTTTTGTGGATTTTTCATATTTTTTCAAACAATTAATTACATTTGTTTTACTATTAAACAAACGTTATTAATTATTTAAAAATTATATGAAAAATCCACAAAAATAGTTATTTCACCAAATATCAACAAATTCAAATTGTCCCATACTTTCTTCTGTCGTGGTGGGGCAGTATAGCTCTTACATAAAAAATATTAAATTATAAAGTTGTAAGGAAATCCATTTTCTTCAATTTGAGACATTGTCCATGAAGATCGGTCAATAAGGATAGAACAAAGTGCAGTTTACATTTTCACACTTGGGTTTTGAACACGCAGGACCGTGTGACAGGTATGAACTGAGACTAATTTTAGTCTCGGGTATGAACCCGTGAGTTATCGCTACCAGCACCAGTTTTATCAATACTCTGTCTGTTGCTAGTCCGATGCCATAGGCGTGCACATGATTTTTTTACCCGGGGGCTTAAGAATAAATTTCATTTAATATGCAATGATTGACTAATCAAAGCGGTTCGAAGCACCTCTATCCGCAGTAACGCGGACAGGGGGGGGGGGGGGGGGTGGAATTAGATTTCTTATCAAATTTTCGAACCCATTTGGTGCGATTTGGTGTGTACGTTTGACCAATATTGTATTGAAAAGCCTTCACTTCATTTCCAATTCCAAGCAAACAACATGGCGTAAGGGTTTGAAATTCGCATGAATTCAAAAAGATTCGCGCTTGGCTATTGTAAAAAGAAAGGTTTAAAAAAACGTTCCTGAAGCCATGTTGTTAAGCATGACTGATAATTAAACAGTGAAACTAATTTGCGCGTAACGCGCAAAAAATGTCTATTTTAACACTAAAAAGGGGCTGAAAACGTTTCTGAGGCCATCTTGTTCCAATTGAATAAAAAAGTGGTCAAAATAATTCGCACGGAGCTCGAAAATTTTGCTTTTGTAAAAAGAAAGGTTTAGAAAAACGTTCCTGAAGCCATCTTGCTAAGCTTGAATAATAGATAAACAGTGAAACTTATTCGCGCATAGCGCTTAAAAAATGTCTATTTTAACACTAAAAAGTTCCAGAAAACGTTTATGAAGCAATCTTTTTGAAATTGAATAACACAAAATTAAAAATAATTCACGCGGAGCGCGAACAACTTGGCTATTGTAAAAAGAGGTTTAGAAAAACGTTCCTCAAGCCATCTTGTTAAGCTTGAATAATAAATAGTCAGTGAAACTAATTCGCGCGTAGCGCGCAAAAAAATGTATATTTTAACAATAAAAAGGTCCAGAAAACGTTTTTGAAGCCATCTTGTTCAAATTGAATAACAATTTTTTTTTAAATAAAGGCTATTTGAAAAAAGAAAGGTTAAAAAACCGTTCCTGAAGCCATCTTGTTAAGCTTGAATAATAAAACATTTAAAATAATCCGCGCGTAGCACTCAGAAAATTTGTTATTTTAACACTAAAATGGTCCAGAAAAACGTTTCTTAACCTATCTTTTTTATAACTTGAATAAAGAAACATTGGATCTAACTCACGCAAAAATGTATAGTTTTTTCACTAAAATGGTCTAAAATTGCTCTTGTACAGACTAGATAAATGGCATGGTTTACGCAAATTGTGCTAGCGGTCTTATTTTTCATTAGATTCATCTTTGATTTTCAGAATATTATCATTATTAATTGAGCTTTTTGCACTAAAAGGTGAATTGGTCATGGTCCACTGGTTTTGACATGTATTGATTGGTTGATTGATTGATTGATTGATTGATTGATTGATTGATTGATTGATTGATTGATTGATTGATTGATTGATTGATTGATTGATTGATTGATTGATTGATTGATTGATTGATTGATTGATTGATTGACTGACTGACTGACTGACTGACTGATTGATTGATTGATTGATTGATTGATTGATTGATTGATTGATTGATTGATTGATTGATTGATTGATTGATTGATTGATTGATTGATTGATTGATTGATTGATTGATTGATTGATTGATTGATTGATTGATTGATTGATTGATTGATTGATTGATTTATGTGGAGATTTTCAAATATTTTTCTTATTTCATCTTTTTAAACTTTTTTTTATTAATTGTTGTGTTGAAGAGATAATAAAGTGCTTGGGTATCATTTATAAACAATTTTCTAAGGCTAGGAATACAGAGCAATGAGGAGAAAAAAATCACAAATAGGCTAACATTAACAAGGACCTCTATTATACGTTTTCATGATATGCGATTTATGACAAAGCTTCAACATTGGGATAGAAATAAATAATAAATTTAATAAATAACAAATAATAAGGGCTTCCCTCACCGAATTCTCAATTATGAGTCTGGACGAGAACACTTTATTTTGTATTACTTAACCTTTTTTTTGGGGGGGGGGGGGGTGGTCATCAGGGGTAACCTTTCATCAAGGCCCTGTATTCTGTATAGGTGTGAGCGCCCTATGTGCCTGACATAATTTCAAATCAATATGTAGTACGATTGACTTTGTGTCTGTATATAATATGTATATCTCATGGTAAAACTTTGTAATTTGTGTATAATTAATTGTGCTCTTGTGATTTTCTGTATATGAACGCACCGTCAGGTAGACGGGTGCTGCTGTTTTAAAAGCGTATGTTCAAATAAATAAATAAATAAATAAAACTCAAAATACCATTACAATTGTTTAACTTGAACGACGCCTATGGCAAGCTCAATGTATATTAATTCATTACAGTGTTTATCGTCGATGTTTTTCGATCCAAAAACACTGTTTATAAACACTGTTTATCGAGATAGACTATGTTTTTCTGGCGAAAAACAGAGTTTATCGATAAACTATGTTTATCAAATTGAGTTTTTCGATCTAAAAAACATTGTTTATCGATAAACACTGTTTATCGAAATATTATACACTGAGCTTGCCATACACTCAATGTATAGTATTTCGATAAACAGTGTTTATCGCCTATAAACAATGTTTTTCCGATAAACTATGTTTATCAAATTGAAAAACATTGATTATCGATCGAAAAACATTGTTTATCGATCAAAAAACATTGCTTATCGATCAAAAACATTGCTTATCGATAAATACTGTTTATAAAAAACAAAGCTGTTTATCGATAAAGTGTTTATCGCTCGAAAAATATAGTTCATCTCGATAAACAGGTTTTTTTCAGTAGAAAAACAATGTTTTTCGATCGAACACTGTTTATCGAATTATTATACATTGAGCTTGCCATAGACGACAGTGCATAGCTGGAAACTGATGTGTTGGCCCAAAAGTAAAGACTTGGCTAATAGCTTTTCTCGGATTAATTTCAATTGATGCAAATTGTTCATGTGTTTAAGTTTATAATTGGTTTAATCTGATATCAAAGATGATAAATCAAAAGGAAAAATCCTTGGAAGTTTTATAAATCGTAGACGGATAATTATCTTCATTCTCTCGCTTCATAATAATTCATAATATGCGCATATACCGGGGGTGGTACTTAGTGGATATGAGGTTACGTTGATGTGCCGCCAAACAGGGTCCCCTTTTTCACCCGTCTGGTAAATTTGATGGGTCTAAAATTCGTAGATTTGTAATTGTTTTTCACAGAGAATTTTTAAGCAAAATCTGTCAAATATGTAGGAAAATTATGGGTCTCTGGTAAATATATGGGTCCATTTTCTGCCGAAAATTGGTAAATGTTTATGTCAATTTTAATTTTGCTGGTGGCATATTCCTACCTATCTGAGTACCACCCCCCCCCCCCCCCCCCCCGATTATACCTCCCCTGCGCATTATGAAAATTCAGTTCTGGCATCATTTTCAGACAACTTTCTTCTAATACTTTGGCAACACAGATAGCTGTAACTTTGTATCAAAATGATTCTATACAAGTTGTCTCCATCCAAACATTTGATAAAGGTATCGAAACCTTTGGGACGCCCCGGATTAATAGTTTGTGATATAATAATAGATACATATCTTCAAATATTTACAATTATTCAGAGGGGACTCATGAGATTCGCTTGGGATTTTACATCGTACTTTGTATGTGGATCAGATTATTATACCCCTATATATTTACAAAGCGTAAATGAAATATAACAAACTGTGGCAGGGTAAAGTAGCAAGTATATTGTACTTTCATAGTATTTGAAGTGAATGTTCAAAGTACATACAAATTTATATATAGTTATCACACTGTAAAAAACTGCAGAACACATGACACGTTCAGAATGTGTTGGGGTGTTCAAAGACCGAGCCATTTGTTATTACCCTTTGAACACATCGAGAACACGCTCCATGACTCCTTTGGACGCATCATGTGTTCTGCTTATCATGCTTATCTGATACAATGAAAGTGTTTTACCTTTGCTCCGTTAGAACCCATCTCGTTCTGGATATGTTCAGAAAGTGTTCTCAAACTAGCTTGCATACTGGTAGTATGTTCTGAATGTGTTCTACAAAAGTCAAACTTTTTTCGAGCTGACCTGTTGGCGCAATCAGTAAGGTATCAAACTTTCATACCTGTGGCCTGGTTCGGTCCCCGACGCTGGCGAAATCCCCGCAAAATGTGACCGTTTTTTCTCCCCTGATAGTTGAACTTGTCAATAACACACCCAGCATGCCCAAGGAGGGTTAAACTTAAGAGTTCCAGGATTATTGATGATCTTATATATATATTATTTCCTTTCACAGATGCATCGTGTTAATATTTTGATTCTTGCTCTGGTGGTAGCCGTTACCCTTGTATCGGCACGACGCCCAGGTGGTAGAGGACGTGGAACACCTCCACCTTGTCCAGAAAGCTGTGATGCACCAGAGGAGTATGGAACCGCAGGATGTGAAGGTGTGGAATTACGTCATTGTCCTCCATGTCCTGAAGATTGTGTTGAAGAAGGAGATGAAGCTTGCGGTGAACGTGAAGATTGTCCAAGACGACGTGGCCCAGGTGGTAGAGGACGAGGAAATCCTGCACCTTGTCCAGAAAGCTGTGATGCACCAGAGGAGTATGGAACCGCAGGATGTGAAGGTGTGGAATTACGTCATTGTCCTCCATGTCCTGAGGATTGTGTTGAAGAAGGAGATGAAGCTTGCGGTGAACGTGAAGAGTGTCCACATGGTCATGACCATGACCATGACCATCATCATCATGGTCATGATCATGGTCATGGTCATGGTCATGGTGGTCAACAGGGTGGTCGTCGACAGGGTGGTCGACAGGGTGGCCGACAGTAGTAGTACACTAGCTCTGCTCGTCTGAACTCATGACTATCCCAAACCATGAACTGCATATATAGTTATAAGTTACACATACTCAATGCAAATTTGTTGTAAGAGTTCAAGCACATTATTTTTATGGTTATACCTTCGAAGTGGCACAATTCAAATTTCAGCCATCCCAATATCCAAATCTAAAATTCATCAGAAAGCTTGAATCTTTCTTTAGTTGCATGTGAAATAAATTGAGTATAAAAGAAATGTAATTACACTGTAATTGTGTTTGTTATTCAGTCTGTGCGTTATGTGTTATAAAACTGCTAAAACAAGTACGGAAAATTGTTTTAATTTTTCGAGTATTTCCTGGTATATTCATATCAATGAAGAGCTTACATGTTCCTCTTTGCAATGATACCTCATTCTTAGTAATCAATTGTTTCAGTGCTTAGCGACCTACTTGAGAATGTGGATAAGTCTCATTCAAAATATGCCAAATTCACCACTATTTCATACTCAAAAGTCAAAAGAACAACCGGTCATCTGTTCAAGAAGTGTTTGTTACATTGACAGTTAAAACCTTTAAACAACCGGTATTGTTCAAATACTGCTTAAAGGATTGTTTAACCCTAACCCATTCAGGCACTTTTTTCAGATTTTTTTTTCTGCGCAGAGAAAAGGGTCCCCAAAAGTCACCGCAACCCCACCCCGGATTTGAACCACGGACCTCCAGCACCAGCGGCTTAGGATTCCCCACTACATATACACCATGGGTGTCATAGCCTGGGTCCATTTTGTCGGATTTGGCAGGGTTAGGGTTATGTAAGCACAAGTTGTTTAAGCAGGGTACTTGAAGAGATCGCTCTTCGATTAGCTTTGATTTTAAAGCACAAACTAGTGACGATTTTGGTCTATTCAGATTGAGACCATCCATATTCTCAAGCACGTGGCTGAGCTCTGAAACAAGTAATTGCTACACTACAAATGTGGTATCACTGGAAAGATGATCACATCAGCTTTCCATCGATATGCAACACAATATGAACATATTCCAGGATATTGAAAAATGATTACTCGACGGCAAATCAAAAGGTTACATGAAAAAACCTGGCTACGCCACCGGGTCGAACTGGTATAATAAAGCAGCATTTATTAAGCGCCTAATCAAAAGTGGTCAAAGCGCTGTACAAAATAGTAATATCTTAAAATACACAAAAACACTCAAACTTATTGCAACATATTATTATACTGTACAAAGTAAAAAGGGCCTATACATACACAAAATATGACAGCACAATATACAAAGCTAAAAAACAGAATGGAATCCGTGAGGCGGGGGATTAATGCTTAGGAAACAGATGAAATTTGAGAGCCTTTTTGAACTTATGAATAGTAGAACAATTGCGGGAAAAATACCCTTTGCCCCCCACCCAACCCCCTCTAACAAGTGACCAAACTCCACTACACCAACCACTGGGGAATGGTATACTTAATAATAATATCAAACATCCTTACATTTGACAGACAGCAGAGATTGCTTCAATGTTATCCCAGCATGCAGTAGAAAAGCACTGTGCACAGAGATAATTCAACACCTGATTTCCATTGAAATGTGCAGAAATATCATGGTCCAATAGGGGAACTAATAATTTAGACTTTTGATATCTGTATCAATATATGAATTTGGATTCTATTTCTCAATACAATGATACCCAACACTAGTTGAAATGTCTCAATGATTAGTTCCACCATGATGTTTCTGTACATTTCAATGCAAATCCGGTATTGAACTGTCTCCATCATCACAGTGCACAGTGTTTTTCTACTGCATCAGCGACCCTATAACTATGGGACAAGTATCTCGGAGGCAAAGTCCCCCGTTTACTATGATTAAAATGATTACTCGACGGCAAATCAATCTGTACATTTCAATGCAAATCAGGTATTGAACTGTCTCCATCATCACAGTGCACAGTGTTTTTCTACTGCATCAGCGACCCTATAACAAGTATCTCGGAGGCAAAGTCCCCCGTTTACTATGCTTAAATTGACGAATGATGATCTTAAAATATCATGGTCCATAGAGGAACTAATATTAAAAATTGAGACTTTTCATATCTGTATCAATATATGAATTGGGATTCTATATTTCTCTATACAATGACACGCAACAAGTTGAAAAGTCTCAATGATTTAGTTCCTCTAATGAACCATGATGTTTTTGTACATTTCAATGCAAATCAGGTGTTGAACCAGGGAGGTGTAATAGGTAATTAGTAATAACATCTCTCTGGTTGAACTGTCTTCATCATCACAGTGCACAGTGTTTTTTCTACTGCATGCTGAGATTACATTGAAGGAAATAGCTTTTCTACTGTGTAAGCATTGTGTCGATCAAACAATGTCATCGTAACACACGATTAGCTCCGCCTATAAATTCTATTGACGACAACGTTCATAACTCAAAAACGTATTGTATGATTGTAATGAAATTTGGCACAGATGTTAAGAAGAGTATTGTCTACAAAATAATGAAGAGATATTTTTAGTTTTTGCTTTCGTTTTTAAATTACGTAGTGAAATCACCTTTTGACTGCGGCCTGGTTACCATAATAACCAATAAAAAAAAATCCGGAGACATTATTTTGTGCGTATTGTTCTAATACATATATCCCCCAAATATGATCCCATTATTTGGTTTTTGAGTTATGAATCGATTACCATGGCATGATGGCAACCAGAGCGAAACCGAAAGCGTTTTTTAAAACTAGACATCAAGGGCTAAAATATGGTATATAACACTTATCGGCTGTTATTTGGGAAAGTTGTGTAAAATGGTTTTCTAACATAGGCCAATTTCGATCTCTCTTTATTTCTTTATATAATACGGTATGTTCTTTCATTCTTTCTTTCCCTTATTTTCTGATCCATTTTGTATGTATTTCTTTATTTCTTTACTGTCTTTGTGGTTATATAGTTCGTAATTATTGTAAGTAATATCATTGTTTACTTTACATAATTATGTGTGCAACATTTATATACACATTCACCGTGTGCTTCTTATGCGTATCGCTTTAAACGGTATTTATTATGCGTTGAAATGGGCTAAAAAAGTTGATAAAACTGACTGTTCCCTAAAAGTGATTTGTCAAATGCAACCATCTTGTCACAATGTATTGCACATTATGTGAGTAAAAACATATGTAAATCTCGTTGAAATCGATCCAGTGGTTCGTAAGTTATGATGAATACCGTGATACATCATACCGCATAGGGGAATATGGGGCAACTGGTCCGTGGGGCAAGTGGTCCGAAATGAAGGATTTTGTAATTGTATGGGCATATACTGCTTTCTTTTGAACAGTACGACTTTTGTTGAAACTTGACATATATCCTTACCTTCTACAATCCAAAACATTTGGAACTTTAGGGTATTTACACATGTGATATTCTCCAGATCTTTGAAGCCACCTCCTTGAGTGACTGATTGAAAATTCACAGATAATATGGGCGATATATGAAGATGGGTTTAGATCATGTTTAATGTACTTTATATAATTGACAGATATGCAACAGTAAATATAAACATGCAGTACAGTCGTCTCAAGATGCTAGGTGCATATTACATTTGATGGGTGCTATATTGTAGTGTGCTTAGGGACTTTCCGAAATATGATTAAAACCATAGGTTGTGGTTGAAATGACCGTAAAATGGCGCATTTTGCTACCTTGGGACATTGGGGGTTTGGATTTGCGATCAATATTATCATTTAAAGAATGCTTCAACTTAAATCATTATCACGGGTATTCATTGGTAGAGTTATTAGTTTCTGAATTTGCAAATAACAAAGTACACCATTTCTTATTTTATCTAAAGACACTCGTCTACTTGTAGGACCCGAACGCCGTAATATTTGCGAATTCAAAGATACTCGCTGGCTGCAGAAATCTGTGTAATGGCTAAAAACAAAAATGCAGTTTTGCCTTTTTTCTGAAATGTATTGGAGTTATTGATTATTGTGACAAATAGTGGTATGTTTTAAAACATTTTGGCGTAAAATTTATTACGTCACAGACGTGTTTGAATAATGTTTCATCTCGACAAAGTGCGAAGTCATTTGTTGGGGCAAGTGGTCCGAAGGGGTATGGGGCAACTGGTCCGCCTGCAAAACTTAATCAAAATTGTAAAAATTCATTTTGAAAATTAGTTGTTAGTGTCAATAAAACATGACTCGGTATTGAAATGTGAATAGATTATGAAATAAGTCACATTATTTCTAGTTCTTAGACATTTCGGGGCATTTTGGGTCTAATACCACTATTTCTGCTATTGAAGGGTTACAATATGACATGAAATTGCTTTAGAATGGTTTAAAAACCTCGGTATTATGAATTACATCTTTATTATATTTTGAATGGTGTCTGTAAAGGTATTTGCAATGACAAAATATCATGATCTATGTAATTTATCCACTGCTTTTGTGTATATTAACCGTTGGGTCATCATTGTCATATTGAATAACTTCCCCTGTAACATGAAAAGCTGGCTAAATATCAAGGGGGTTTATTTTAAGTACTAAATGATGATTATATGAAGTAAATAAAATCATTAAAGAAAGGGGGTATATATAGACAAATGTATGCGGCATCTGAATATCACAACCATGTAACCATTTAACTAGGTTCATACCGTTTTATCTAATAAATGTGCAGTCGAAAATTTCGCTTGCTTTGTACACCATTTAATAGTATACTGCTATTTCCACGTTAACCACGAAAACTGTATAAAACATGGGTTTCATGAGACATGTATCCTTTTTACATGTTAAATGATATGGAAATGTGTTTGTAAAGAAAATACTGCCTAGTTACCGTGTTGTCATTCACTGATTTCTGTGTATTCTAACTGTTGGAACATATAGGACTGCCCAATGATGGGGTAACTGGTCCGTGCTAAGTAAAGTTTTCAGTTAGTGGTAATTGGCCTTTTCTTTAGATATTTTTAAACATTGATTATATGTTATATGTAAACAGTTACATGGGTGATATTTTTATAGCAATTCCATAAATATTTACACGAGCTTTAATCTTTTATATCATGAAATATGCTTAACCGGACCAGTTGCCCCAACCTCCCCTATTTAAGAAACCTCAGACATGTATGTGTATAAAAACGCTTAAGAAAATCATCTAATTTCAGTTTTTGGCCCATAACCCTGTTAATATATGAGCAAATCCAATGAAATTTCGCGTGCTTTTCGGGATTGTCTACAGCTATAAGCACACCAAAGAAGAATAAAATCGAAAGACATTTAGGGAACGGTCACATAATGCACATATCGCTGAATGCGTGATAGATCATGGATAGATGAATATGAATACCTTCAGCTTGATTATTTAGGCCTTTAATGTTATTAATTTCTTTCATAATGAACATCGTACCATCTCACTGATATACCTAATGATATATTAATATATTAAAATTCAATTTTCGGACACAAACAACAGGTATAAATCGCGTTTCAAATTTTAAAATGCATGTTATATTTGGCTAATATTATTTCACTTATATTATTTGTTTTATTATGGTTACTTAATAAATATTATATTTGCGGCATTATAAATTCAATATAAATCATATCAAAACCATGATACGAATTCATTTTGTCTCAAGAAATGAATAAAACTTCAACTATTAAACATGACGCAAAGTAGGCTATGTATAAACATAAAATACACGTGGCTCGATGTGGTCAATGGTAACACGCCAATGGTAAATCGATACGATTTCACTTCATACAATGACACGCGTAATCAACTATTTACCGTTTCAATAAATATCTAAATACTATTTGTGGCGATTCTGTCTGTCCAATGACTCCGAGTGTAGATTCCTGCCCATCTGTCCGTGCAATCGCTATGCGCAGGGATCTTCGCCCCGCGTAGCAACCAGTGCCACGCAACAGTCACGAAAGTGTCACGCACGGGCCACCACCGAAATTTTGATTTTCTTTAACCCCGGTAGCTACTATTTGAACACAAATTGCGGCTTACAGACTGTGTGATGACATATGGTCCTCACCCAAAATATTTTCATTATGGACATAGCTACATTCCTGTATATGTGGCTGTTTGTTGTCCTTAAAGATCGCATCGCAATAAGCATTTATACAGGATAATACGACCGACAAATTCTAAATATTTTACGAACTTTTCTCTCTATGTAAACAAACTCTTGCACTGTTGCTGCGCGCTCGCGTATAAACAAAACATGACGCACGCGTAATGGCGCAGACCATAAGGTGCGTACGCGTTCGTGGCGCAAACTGGGTCTTATGGGGCGGGTAAAAGGACCGTGTCTCCGCAGTGCAAACCGTTCAGTAGACCTACAAAACGGCGCACGAGGAGACGAGAACAAAAAGTCAATCATACAGTCAGGATAGAAAGAGGACTCAAATTAACTTTAACTCCCGGGCGTGTTTTTGTATGAGTTAATGATCAGGATGAAAAAAGTGAAATGGGGGTGACCGTGAGCGTGCAAGTGTGTAGTGTTGTAGTTTATAACACTATAGCAATTCGGATAGGCCCTTATAGGGTAATCATGGGATGTCTGTTATATAAATGGGAATGTTACATGGATATCGGTGTGCGCAAACATACGTGGTTTAAATACATACATTATACGTTTAGGCATGCCTATGGAGGAATAATTAATGTCAATAGGCAGAAAAATAACTTACGGATATTGCACGCACAGTTCTGAAGACTGGGCACAGATGATCATGACATGCATGACGATAGACCCTCCTTCCGCCAACTCAAGTAAAACCCCTCTGAAAAGACCCACTATAAAACCCTATCCCTAGGCCTACACATAATATACTGAATTACATGGATAGTATATGTGCAAGGGGTAGCCTACCTGGATTTAAGGGCACATGGGGTTCCTGTATCATGGGGTATCTGGAATATTAAGGGCACCTGTGATAACTGGATTTTAAGAGTAAGAGTACACATCCCATGAACCCCAACACGAGAACCGCCCAACCCACGAACCGCGAAATCTAGTAATATATACTTTTAGTCTTTATTTAACACTGGTAAATCGTTCCATTGCGTGTTATTTCAACGAGGAACGGCAACGGTTTACCATTACCATTATATTCATACTTTACCACCGAGCTTACTACTATTCTTCTGGAAAATGTGTTTTCATTAACCGATCGATTAGCTCAGTTGGTTAACGCGTTGTATTATCGCTACCTTTATCGTCAATGTCGTGGGTTCGAATCCTACAGCCGTCTATAGTCTATATTAATTTCTTTAATATTTAGTTTAATAATATTACATATCTATTTATTGCATTCATTTTTTCAACTTTCAATTTTTCATTGGTGCCTTTCCGATCTCTCTTTATTTCTTTATATAATATGTTCTTTCATTCTTTCTTTCCCTTATTTTCTGATCCATTTTGTATGTATTTCTTTATTTCTTTACTGTCTTTGTGGTTATATAAATTTAGTTCGTAATTATTGTAAGTAATATCATTGTTTACTTTACATAATTATGTGTGCAACATTTATATACACATTCACCGTGTGCTTCTTATGCGTATCGCTTTAAACGGTATTTATTATGCGTTGAAATGGGCTAAAAAAGTTGATAAAACTGACTGTTCCCTAAAAAATGATTTGTCAAATGCAACCATCTTGTCACAATGTATTGCACATTATGTGAGTAAAAACATATGTAAATCTCGTTGAAATCGATCCAGTGGTTCGTAAGTTATGATGAATACCGTGATACATCATACCGCATATTTAAGAAACCTCAGACAATGTTAGAAAAAAGTGTTCGAACACTTCGTAGGTGTAATGTAAAGTATTCCCCCTCTTCCCCCCTGATCAATGTTGAATCCCACAATTTGCCACAATTTGCCCACCATCAGCACAGGGCCTCGCAACATTGATCGGTGTGGAAGGGGGAGGGATATGAGTAAGGGGATACTTCAGGCTACCAGAAACAAGTTTTGATTTTCACGTGACTCAAATAGCGTGCCTGTTATGGTCCAATAAGCATGGTAATTAGGGTCAGTGTTCGAACACCTTTTTTCTATGATTGTAAGGTCATGACGAACTCAGATATATACAACTTTAGTGAAAGCATGCATGGTACCTATTGTACGAATTCAATAAGTAGATAACATCAAACATAGGGAACCGTATCAGTTCTTAACTGGTTACTTTAATTTGACGAAGAGAACATCGACTGACAAACGTCTGAATTGTCAACTACTTGGATCTGGTCTGCAACTTATCGTCTGCTAATAAATATCTCTGTTTGAAAAGGGCTGCAAACAACTTGAAAAAAGGTAAGGATAAATTTATTATTTTTAGTAAACACAATCAGGTATGACTATGAGTAGGTCTAATCTTTGGTATGGCCATATCGGGTAAGCTTAAGCAGGAATCCTGGCTTAAGATACCATTTTTATTCCTCACTAGTTTGTTTGTTTGTTTGTTTGTTTGTTTGCTTTAACGGTCGGTCCGTACTGCACGCTTGGGTCCAGAAGAAAGGACCAGGCTCTCAAGAGCAAATGCTCGCTCGGGCTAGGCCTAGGCTTAAAATATAAATATTATAAGCATGCTGGGTGAAAGTAAGAAAAGATGGAAGAAAAGAATGAAGTAAAAAGAGCCACTGCCAACAAATTAAGTTTAACAATTTTTGTCGTCAGTGTATTGTGGGTAGCTCATATTTATTGAATACAAGCAATGTAAAGGAACTTCGCCATATTTTGCTTTGTCTTGGATATACGATTCGCGTGCATTAAGAATCTCAATGATACGAATCTGTCCGATTTGCATTTTAATGCAAATACGAAATTGAATTAAGACATATCAATTTGCTGGTAATATGCAATGTCAATTCCTTCATATTTTGTTGTTCAGAAGTAAATGGTGACCGTGGTACAATTTATAAAGAACGAATATTAATACAATGCCCGTTGGGGTGTGACTTGCTTCTTTATCAGGGTGTATCAAAAAAGCTCCTTTCATGCCTTTACAGGGTAGGTGGTATAAACAAAATTAGGCCTCTCTTTAAGCATGGATTAAATCCTAATAAAGACCACTGAACCCGGGCACTGAACCATGACCAATTTTATTTTATTGTAAATCAACTAACAAAGTTAGAATCCAGAAAAGATGAGAACAATCCAATACATAGGTTGACCTGCCGCTAAATTGTTATCCTTAATTGATGATGGATTGAATCCATCATCAATAAGGATAACCATTTAGCGGCATGTCAACCTATGTATTATGTACAATGGTCATTCACACAGTAGGCCTATATGGTAGAGTAACGTAACGTGAAATTGGAATATAACATACGATATGCTAAAAGGGAAATTCTACTTCTTATAATGCTTATGGCAGAAATTGAAGTTGACTTACAAGTCCAATTTCACCTGTCTATGAATGATTTTAAATGCCCTTTCTCTGTCTATTAAATTAGTATAAACGCACTATTGACCTCCTGCTTGGTGCTTTCATACCACAACTTTCCTAAATGTTTTCCTAGTAGGCCTACTGAGGCTCTCTCATGAGAACCGTACTGAGCAACATTGAACATACATATTCATGCATCAAATTTGTGGATTATGTAGCCACAAATCATTAAAATGATTTGTGCCAGAATTAAAGAGGAATACTTTGCTATTGATAGATGATTTACAATGTAAACCATGTCATTTCTGGTTTGTATTACAGGGTGTCTCAAAAAAGTGCCCCGTGAGTTAGAAAATTAATTAAAAATACATCCCCATGTCTTTTTGTTTAACGCAAACAGACCGTCGTTAAGCCCTATTAGTCTCCTATCAAATACATTTTATCCCATTGAATTTCACCACATAACTACCGAGATATGATCAATTCATTATAAACAAAGAGTGCAAATCCCACTTTGGTCACTTTTGAACAAGAAAATGACTTTCAACTTAAAAAAACTGCCTTTGTGATTCCGATGATTATTATAGGATGGCTATGTATTGTTTAAAATAACGTCTAAAATTTAAATAATTTATGGTGTGTCATGGATAATATGGATGAAAATACGTTTTTCTGTTCAATTCAACTAACTAACTATCAACATATAGTAGGTAGGTTGTAATTATTATCTCATTGTACATACTAGATAAATGGCATGGTTTACGCAAATTGTGCTAGCGGTCTTATTTTTCATTGGATTAATCTTTTTCAGAATATTATCATTATTAATTGGGCTTTGCACTAAATGTGAATTGGTCATGGTCCACTGGTTTTGACAAGTATAACCCGTCATGAATTAGAGTCCTATTTTTTTAAAAACACCCTGTATAGTTTTACTTCTCTACAGTTTATGTAGGTATATTTATTTATTTATAAAGTCTCGAGCGCGCGAAAGCTTCAGTGGCGTAACTTAGATTTTTGTATTGGTTTTTTATTTATTTATTTTTGATATTTATTAGTTGGTTGGTTGGTTGGTTGGTTGATTGGTTGATTGATTGATTGATTTGGAGATTTTCAAATATTTTTGTTATTTGAATCCCCCTTGTTTGTAAAACCAAAAGGGGATTTTGTCATCATGTAATGTGCGTGCGTATGTCTGTAGGGGGGGGGGGGGGGGGGGGGGGGGGGGGGGGGGGGGGGGGGGGGGGGGGGGGGTGTGCCTTTTGGTTAGCCTTTTTCCGGAATACTGTATCTTTTGAACGGATGGACGGATTGACTTCAAACCTTCAGCGATAGGTAGGCCATGGTCAAACACTGTGGCTGCTTTTTGGGGGGTCTAATTTGCAAAGGTCATCTGAGGTTAAAAAGGTCATCCAGGGGTCAAATCATAAAAGTTACCCAATTGACTTCAAATTTGGAGAAAAGAAACATGAACACCAAGTGAACATGTCTAAAATTAATTAGAGGTCATCCGAGGTCAACGGTTTTGAGGTAAAAGGTCATCCAGGGGTCAAATCCTAAGAGTTGCCCGATTGACTCCAAACTTGGAGAAAATAAACATGAATACCGTGTGAACATGTCTAAAATTAATTGGAGGTCATCCGAGGTCAACCAGGGTCAACACTGGGTTAAATCGTGCAATGAACACCGGGGAACATGTCAAAAAATAATTTATCTGAGGTCAAAGGTCATCCAGGGGTTAAATCGTAAAGGTTGCCTGATTGATGTCAAACTTGGAAAAAAGAAACATGAACACATGACCCCTATGTGACCTTTGACCTCATTTAGGTCATTGGAGGTCATCCAAGGTCGACAAGGGGTTAACTCGTGCAATGAACAAGGGTGGGACCATGTCAAGATCATCCGAGGTCATCTGTATCTAAATGATTCTATACAAGTTGTCTCTATCCAAACATTTTATAAAGGTATCGAAACCTTTGGGACACCCTGGACATGCCGGATAAATATTTTGTGATAGATTGATAGATCTACAATTATCTACAATTATTCAGAGGGGGCTCATAAGATTCACTTTTGGGATTTTACATTGTACTTCGTATGTGGATCGGATTATTATACCCCTATATATTTACAAAGCATAAATGATAAATGAAATAAACAAACTGTGGCAGGGTAAAGTAGCAAGTACGAGGGTCATTCAATAAGTTCTACCTCCTCACTCATAACATCGTTAATATGAATGTCAGCCTCATGACATTTGTCATGATTATAGCTCTGAATCATAGCTACACATTTATAGTAAATGCTAATTGATACCTATTTCACTTTTGTCATGATGCAATCAAAGACAGAGAGAGATTTTGGACAACGGACACGGAAAATTACCCCAAAGATAAATACGTGTTTTTTTGTTTTCACTCCATATTGTATGATTAGGTATAACCGCCCGATTTAAATACTGAAAATAGAAAACAATGGATGATTTCTGTATATAATGCTAAACTATCATATATAAATCAGATTGTTGGCAGTATTAACCTTTGTAGCATGCAAATAGTATAATATCAACTCGAATGTATTGACACGCCTTTAGCATACTGGAATACTGATATTCAGTCAAATGTCCGTTGTTACAAGTCAAGCCACAGTGATGCCTCGAATGTTAAATTTTAACATGATAGTAACTTTATCAGTTTTACTTATATGCAACATTTAGAATAGTTAATCAGGTAGTCAGTGATAGAAAAATATTTCTTCGAGAGACTTGAAATATCCATTTAGTCCTGTATAATGAAGATCTCTTTAGTTCCTATGAAAAGCAAATATGACTTTTGCAGCGGTTCTCTAGGGTAGGGTTCAAATTGATGGCTGTCCTGGTCTGGTTCTGGCTAATTAGAGGGCATTTTCCCACAAAGAAATCAGTCACTTGTATTGATCAAAGCCTGTTGAAGAGATATTTGTAATTTAGAACGATTGTAATTGACAGATAGGTACATTTTGTCTCTTAGAATTGGGCAAATGAATAACACTTAGGAGAAATGTGGCTGTTTTTTACCCGTTTCCGTCGCACTAAATGGAAGTTTGGTTTTTACTGCATATCTAGAAAAGTACATGAGTATTCAGACCAATTTACTATGATTTTGTAGCTGAGATTCGAAGCTTTCATTGTGGAAAATTTCATACGACTGGCTTGTATAATAGTAAAGTTATGAGGTAGGAGGTAGAACTTATTGAATGACCCTCGTATATTGTACTTTCAAAGTATTTGAAGTGAATGTTCAAAGTACCTACAAATTTATATATAGTTATTACACTGTAAAAACTGCAGAACATATGACATATTCAGAATGTGTTCAAAGACCGAGCCATTTGTTATCGCCCTTTGAACACATCGAGAACACGCTCCATGACTCCTTTGGACGCATCATGTGTTCTGCTTATCATGCTTATCTGATACAATGATAGTGTCCTACCTTTGCTCCGTTAGAACCCATCTCGTTCTGGATATGTTCAAAAATTGTTCTCAAAATAGCTTGCATACTGGTAGTATGTTCTGAATGTGTTCTACAAAAAGTCAAACTTTTTTCGAGCTGACCTGTTGGCGCAATCAGTAAGTTATCCGACTTCTACGCCTGCGACCCGGTTCGATCTCAGACGCTGGCGAAATCCCCGCAAAATGTGACTGTTTTTTCTCCCCTGATAGTTTAACTTGTCAATAACACGCCCAGGGAGGGTTAAACTTAACGAGTTCCAGGAATATTGATGATCTTATATATATATTATTTCCTTTCACAGATGCATCGTGTTAATATTTTGATTCTTGCTCTGGTAGTAGCCGTTACCCTTGTATCGGCACAATCAAGAAGGTATCGTCCGGGAATATCCGCACGAAGCCCAGATCGTAGAGAACGTAGAACTCCTGTATCTTGTCCAAAAAGCTGTGATGCACCGGAGGAGTACGGAACCAAAGGATGTGAAGGTGTGGAATTACGTCATTGTCCTCCATGCCCCGAAGGCTGTGATGAAGGTGATGAGGCTTGTGATGAGTGTCCAAGACGAGGACGTGGTGGTCGACATGGTCATGGTGGTCGAGAGGGTAGTCGACAGGGTGGCCGACAGTAGTACACTAGCTCTGCTCGTCTGAACTCATGACTATCCCAGACTATCCCAAATCATGAACTGCATAGTTACACATACTCAATGCAAATTTGTTGTAACATTTCAAGCCCATTATTGTTATAGTTATACCCTCGAAGTGGCACAATTCAAATTTCAGCCATCCCAATATCCAAATCTAAAATTCACCAGAAAGCTTGAATCTTTCTTTAGTTGCATCGTGAAATAAATTGAGTAAAAAGAAATGTAATTACACTGTAATGGTGTTTGTTATTCAGTCTGTGCGTTATTATGGTGTTATAAAACTGCTAAAAAAGTATGGAAAATTGTTTTAATTTTTCGAGTATTTCCTGGTATATTCATATCAATGAAGAGCTAACTGTTCCTCTTTCCAATTATACCTCGTTCTTAGTAATCACTTATTTCAGTGCTTATCTACCTGCTTGATAATGTGGATAGGTCTCATTCAAAATATGCCAAATTCACATCAAAAGTCAAAAGAACAACCTGTCGTCTGTTCAAGAAGTATCTGTTACATTGACAGTTAAAACCTTTAAACAACCGGTATTGTTCAATTACTGCTTAAAGGATTGTTTAAGTAAGCACAAGTTGTTTACGCAGGGTATTTTAAGAGAGATCCTCTTAATTAGCTTTGATTGTAAAGGACAAACTAGTGACGATTTGGGTATATTCAGATTGAGACCATCCATATTCTCAAGCACGTGAACAAGTAATTGCTACACCACAAATTTGGTATCACTGGAAAGATAATCACATCAGCTTTCCATCTATGTAACACATGAACGTATCCCAGGATATTCAAAATGTTGTGATTGGGGGGAAAATGCTGAACGTTTTTGAGCAGATTATATAGGGAATGGTATACTTAATAATAATATCGAACATCCTTACATTTGACAGACGGGGATCACATGTATACATCAGAGATTGTTTGAATGTAATCCCAGCATGCAGTAATAAAAATGCCATTAAAATGGAAAGGTGGCGGTCAAAAGGAAATGGCGATATGAGGAAAATAGAAAGAGCCAAAATAGAACCATTGGTAAATACGGCTTGTAGTTGCTTAAGTTATGTGTGACAGAAGAAAACAAATATTGTCCGAGAAACAAGATTTTTTTTATTATGGTCCAAACAAAATTAATTACATTTCCGAGAAGTAAGATTTTGTCAAGACCTTAATTTGCAACCTTTCTCCGCGATCCGCACCCTAAAATAGAGACAAAAGAGAAACGCAGTTTTATTGTGACAAAACAAATCAGAGAAACAAGATTTTTAATTTTTATTATGGCCCAAAATGTTGAAAAAAAATTAACAAATATCTTCCGAGAAACAAGATTTTTTTTATCCGAGAAACAAGATTTTTTTTAATTATGGCCCAATTTTTTTTTGAACAAATTAACAAATATTTCCCGAGAAACAAGATTTCTTTTATATCTGAAAAACAAGAATAAATTATGGACAATATACTAATAAATATCCCATAATAATCGCACACCTTAAACATTGGCTATATCAAATTTGTCAATGTACAAAATGTATAATATTGCCGTTTTATTTTAATTATCATAATTATCATAACTTCCGAAATACTGCACCGTTTTTCCTCGTTCGACCTGTTTTCTGATGTGACATAACCATATTTCTTCCATTTTTGGCACTAAAATAATGACTATACCCAACAAAAATAATAATATTAAATTATGGACAATATACTAAAAACATCGCGGCCTCATGTCTAGAAAGACCTAAATGTGTAACTTTTCCCAAACCCATGCTAATAGAGTGACGGCTACGCCGCCACCCAAAAAAGCACTGTGCACAGAGATAATTCAACACCTAATTTCCATTGAAATGTGCAGAAATATCATGGTCCATTATAGAGGAACTAATAATTGAGACTTTTCATATCTGTATCAATATATGAATTGGGATTCTATTTCTCAATACAATGATCTGCAACAAGTTGAAAAGTCTCAATGATTAGTTCCTCTAATGGACCATGATGTTTCTGTACATTTCAATGCAAATCGGGTTTTGAACTGTCTTCATCATCACAGTGCACAGTGATTTTCTACTGCATGCTGAGATTACATTGAAGCAACCTCTGTGTATACATACGAGGGTCATTCAATAAGTTCTACCTCCTCCCTCATAACATCGCTAATATTAATGTCGACCTCATGACATTTGTCATGATTATAGCTCCGAATCATAGCTACAACAAATATGTAGTAAGAGATTATTGACATCTATTTTACTTTTGTTATGACGCGGTCAAAGCCAGAGAGAGATTTTGGACAACGGACACAGAAAATTACCTTAAAAATATACACATGTTGTCGGTTGTTTTTTCGTATTGTATGGTTGTTAGATATAAGAGCATGATTTAAATACTGAAAATGGAAATGAATGAATGATATCTGCATATATTACGGTATTATCATGTATAGATAAGATCATAAACAATATTAACTCTTCTAGGCTTGCAAATAGTGTACTATCAACTCAAATGTATTGCTATGCCTTTGGCATACCAGAATACTGCCATCAGTCAAATTTTCGTTGTTATATACAACTTAAGCCACAATAATGCCTCGAATGTTAAATCTTTACCATAATAGTCACTTTATGCGTTTTACTTATGTGCAACCTTCAGAATAGTCAATCAGATAGTCAATGATAGAAAATCATCGCTTTGACAGACTTTAAATCCCTCCATTTATTTAGCTCGATTTGAAGATCGCTTAGTTATCATGAAAGTCAAATATGACTTTTACAGGGTTCTCTAGGGGAGGGGTAAACTAAATGGCTGTCCTGACCTGGATCTGGCTAATCAGAGGGCATATTTTTTCCAAACCAATCAGTCAACTTTATTGTTTACAGTCTGTTAAAGAGATATCTGACATTTCGAATAGTTATGATTGACCGATAGGTATGTTTTACCACTTACAATAGGCCAATTGAAAAGCACTTCGGCGATATTTTGCTGTTTTTCAACCGTTTCCGTCACACTAAACCGAGGTTTGGTTCTCACTGCATGTCCGGAAAAGTACAAACAGTACTCAGATCAATTTACATTGGATTTGTAGCTGAGGCTCCAAGCTACACTCGTGTGATATTTGATAAGACTGGCTCATATAATATTAAAGTTATAAGGTAGGAGGTAGAACTTATTGAATGACCCTCGTAGTTTTTGTCAAAGAGGACCCGTCTTTACGCAATAGCCATTTTACTGTGTAAGCATTGTGTCCATCAAACAATGTCATTGTAACACACGATTAGCTCTGCCTAATTCTATTGACGACAACGTTTAAAGATAGCACTTGATATCGATGATGTCGCCTGATAAATCATAACATCAGTATCGCCCAATCAGCAAGGACAATTTTTCCGAGGGCAAATCTTCTGTAAAACAATACAAAACACAAGATTTTTGAGGAAAGGCGTTGTATTAGACTATTTTTACGGAGGCCAAACCTTCAAATAAGCAGGTCTTGACCAAGTGCTACATTTTACTATTGTGACACAAAAAAGGCTCCTGCTCTATATTTTACTGTGCAAACTTAGGAAATAAAAATTCCTTTAAAAAGGAAAGGAGGCAGTCATATAAATTTAAAGAAACAGACAGCAGAGTGTGATATAGGTACTAACACAAAAAATGGTTATGTCATAAGTTTTATTTATCAATATAACATGAATGGAAATCTCTAGCTAATGTTAATAATACTATAAAAAGTCAGGACAATGTGATGAGTAAAAACATTAAAGGCTTTTGGAATCAAGTATGTTACATCTTAGAGCTGGTTGATCACGTTGGCATTTTACCACAGATAAATTGGTCATAACCTGTTACTTGGTGACTGACAGTCTAATGGAGAAATTGTAACTTTGTCTAGTGTTGCTAGAAACCCAAAGTGGTAGCTTGCCTTTAAAAGGTACTTTTTGTTTGCTTAAAGGTATAGTATGTGATCTTATAAGCATATTTTGTTTTTAAAGGAAATGGATTGTCTTGCCGATTTATATTGCTGATCAAAAAGCGTGAATATATTCTAGACAAATTATATATATGAGCATTATACTTGAAAAACGCTTGCGGTACTGCACAACTCCGCTTGCATTCCCGCAAAGCGGGAATGCAAGGCCCGCTTGGTGTCTCCGCTTGCGGGTATGCACACATTTATTGGCATTGCCGCAAGCGGACCAAACACCCGCTTGCGGGGATACACTTATTTGTTCACATCGCCGCTTCGCGGACTTGTCGCTTTTGGATCGCTTTTCCCCACGCGGCAATGCACACATTTATTGGAACTTCCGTAAGCGGAGCCAACTACCCGCTTGCGGGGTTACCATTATTTGTTCACATCTCCGCTTCGCGGGATTGTCGCTTTTAGATTGCTTTTCCGTGCGTGGAAATGTCCATATTTGATTGTACCTCCTCTTGCGGGGTTACCATTATTTGTTCACATCTCCGCTTCGCGGGATTGTCGCTTTTAGATTGCTTTTCCGTGCGTGGAAATGTCCATATTTGATTGTACCTCCTCTTGCGGGGTTACCATTATTTGTTCACATCTCCGCTTCGCAGGATTGTCGCTTTTAGATTGCTTTTCCGTGCGTGGAAATGTCCATATTTGATTGTACCTCCTCTTGAGGGGGTTACCATTATTTGTTCACAATTCTGCTTCGCGGAATTGTCGCTTTTAGATTGCTCTTCCGCGCGCGGAGTCATCGAAATAATCATTCAATGTCCGCTTGCGGGGATACAATTATTTGTTCACATTTCCGCGATATTGATTCATTATAATGCTCCTCGGTATTCATGTTTGCATTCATTTTACCAAGCGTTCTCCAATATTACAAAACTGATAGGCCTACTTCATAATACATACAAACACCACATCCGAAGATGAAACTAAGGGTTACGCATCACATACCAATGTAAGTATACGCTATCTTACGTACAAGCACTCTTGTCTTGAGATATACTTGACGGTAAACTCACATACACTACAACACGAATGGGGTTTCTACTACGATTAGCACTCGGAGACCATGTTAAGTTCTGTTATCTTTATTCATCATTCTGACACTCGTTCCCTGTCGGTTAGACGGAGTTGTCCATCGGATGGGGAGGTTACTCGGTGAGCCAGTACTCGACTTCACAGCCAAGATACAACTTGTCTGGTCGAAGACCAAGACTCAACTCTCTGTCTAACTGGGCGCTAGCTAACTTGTAGCAGCAGCCACGTAGGCAGTGTGGATGAGGGACGTGATTGGTCCTTGATATGTGACATCACTTTGGTGTGCCAAATACCAATGACCAACACTGCCCTCATCCAGACTACTCACCTGGCTGCTCTTACACCAACATATTATAGAGGATCGCATAGGCGATTCAATAGGGAACTTGAACAATTTAAATACTAATATTAATAGTAGGCCTATAATATTTAAATATCTGTATTCCATTGGGTATATACCCGGGGGTATATAGGCCTGTGTGATATAGTGTTTGTGCGGGAGACAACATTTCTATTCTGTGACCATGGTGACTATTCACCTGCATGACCACTTAACCTCCTCTTAAGCTGTGGATTACTATGGAAGCTGTGAAACACTATTGTCTATTCAACCTATTGAAATAACATTTGACTGTGTTGTAAGAACACATCCTGTCATCTATTGAAATACAACTTGGCTGCGTAATTACAATCAATACAGCAGACAACATTTCTATTATGTGACAATGGTGAGTGGTGACTATACACCTGAATAAATGACCACTTAACCCCTTAAGTTGTGGATTACTATGGAAGCTGTGAAACACTGTCTTTTATATCTATTCAGCCTATTGAAATAAAATTTGACTGTGTTGTAAGAACACATCCTGTCGTGTATTGAAATACAACTCAGGCCCGTAGCCAGGGCGCCCCTAAATTTTTCAAAGGTAAAAAAAAAAAAAGTAAGAGAAGAGAAGAGAAGCTTATATGCGTTATAACCATAGAAAAATGACCAATCTGCTCGTGGTTTTGATGAATAAATGAATTTTGTATGTAAAAAATTGTTTAAAACCCTACGAAATTACCATTATATGTTCACTGAGCTGCTTTTTGGACTGTGCGATTTTATGACAGTGCGAAATTTTGTGACCGTGCGATTTTTTTTTGACCTAACCACCCCCCACTTACGTGAAATTCACGAGGTGACTGACTGGGAACCTTTTACGAAAATGTTAGAAATCTTGCCCCCCCTGAAAAAATTCTAGCTACGCCACTGAATTCGAACCCCCTAATTGAAAAGGCTGGCTACGGGCCTGCAACTTGACCGTATAATAACCCCTACTGTATTTAAAGTAGTATACATTTAAAAATATTTAAACCAATGAAGAGTTTGTATATGCAAAGCGTGTTAAGTCCACACATGGACTAAGTTCACCACCCTTAGAAAGAGAGTGCAAACAGAGCTCAAGTGTTCCAAAAATGAGTACTTAATGAGCCTCCTAGACAGCAAAGGCCACACGGACTCAAATTTTACCGTCAGCAAGAAATTCTGGGGACATGTAAAAAATCTTAAACGTGATGGTTCAGGAGTTGCTACACTTAAGGTAGATGGCAAAGAAATGGTTAGTGGAAAGGAAAAAGCAAATGCCTTAAATAAGCAATACTGCAGCGTTTTCACAACAGAAGATCTCGCAAGTATACCACAAATGGACGGTGAACCTCTGCCCACAATAAGTGATATTGCTATAGATAATGAAGGAGTCGAAAAACTACTTTGCGGTATTGATCCGAAGAAAGCCAGTGGTCCCGATGGCGTTCCTTCTCAAATCTTGAAAGATCTGAGCAAAGAACTGGCACCAATTGTGAGTTACATTTTTCAGCAATCCTTAAATACAGGCGAGGTTCCTAGTGATTGGCTCACTGCAAACATAACAGCTCTTTTTAAGAAAGGTGACAAAAGTATTCCAGCAAACTATAGGCCTGTGTCTTTAACGTCGGTAACGTGCAAGTTGTTTGAACATATTATATTCCGCCATATCATGTCCCATCTTGAGAAGTTCAACATTCTTTCAGATTTCCAACACGGATTTCGATCTCAACACTCGTGCGAATCCCAGTTAATAATCACTGTTGAAGACCTGGCTAGAAACCTTGACAAAAGACTCCAGACTGATCTATTGATATTGGACTTCCAAAAAGCTTTCGACACCGTTCCCCACCAACGATTGTTACAGAAACTAGACTTTTATGGTATACGTGGTCCCATCTTGAAATGGATTCAAAAATGGTTAACAACTCGGACACAAAAAGTCGTTGTTGATGGGGAAAGTTCACACCCAGCTCCAGTAAAATCAGGAGTTCCCCAGGGAACGGTGTTAGGTCCTTTAATGTTCCTCTTGTATATAAATGACATTGCAAACAACCTTGATGATTCCACAATTCGCCTTTTTGCGGACGACTGTCTGTTATATCGTGTTATTAAATCTGAACATGACGCAGTAGTCCTTCAGAAAGATCTAACATCACTGTTTGAATGGTCCAAAAAATGGCAGATGTCATTTAACACAGGTAAATGCAAGACCCTATGCGTGACTACAAAGAAAAACCCCATCTTAAACACGTATGTCATGGGCAGTGATGACCTAGAAACCGTCTCGCATCATCCATATCTCGGAGTTGAACTGAGCCATAATCTTAAATGGTCACATCATATTAACACAATTGCAGCAAAAGCTAATAAGTCACTCTGGTTTATCCGCAGAAATCTCTGGAGGTGCCCACAGTCCGTGAAACAACAAATGTACTTTGCCCTGGTCCGACCACATCTCGAGTTCGCCTGCGCTGTGTGGGATCCCCATATGACATCTGGCATTCAAACACTAGAAGCAATACAGCGCAGGGCAGCTCGATTTGTGGCTAAAGATTACAGAAGAGCAGAAGGCACCGTTACAAATATACTTCAACGCCTTAAATGGCCTTCCTTAGAACAACGAAGGAAAGAGATCCGTTTAACTACCATGTATAAGATACAGCACACAAAAATAGCAATTCCAATTCCTGAATACTTGCAAAGACAAACAGCACAGACCCGGCAATACCACCCCAAAAGGTTCAGAGTCATGAAAGCATCCTCAAATGTGTACAAATATAGTTTTTTTCCTCGTACCATCACTGATTGGAATGCCCTGTCACCATCTGTGTACAGCACCACCCTTAATTGCTTTAAAAATAGTATTCATATCATTTAATTCCTTTTTGCCGTGTTGATTCAACCGGCGCCATTATATATCTCAGCCAGATATTGCATGTATGCAACTTTGCTGAGTATTACTGTAGATGTAGATGTAGATGAGAGATGCATTAAAATAAGTACAAACATGCCTAGTATTTGTTAAGTAATCCTTGCGATAGACAATGAGTTAGGAAAGGTATCTGAAAAATAAACATAATATTGGTTAAAACCAGTCCTATACTATCGCGTGGAAAGTGTTACAGCATTGGTTTATGAAATGAACTCTGATACATTTTGATGACCCCGCTTGTGGAAATGCTGAAATATTATTGCTTTCCCGCGCGCGGCAAAGCAATCCGAAAGCAACAAAACAATCCCGCGAAGCGGAGATGTGAATTTTGTTTTGCTTTTCCCGGAGATGTGAATTTTGTTTTGCTTTTCCGTGAGCGGCAAAGCAATCCGAAAGCAACAATCCCGCGAAGCGGAGATGTGAATTTTGTTTTGCTTTTCCGTGCGCGGCAAAGCAATCCCGAAGCGACAATCCCGCGAAGCGGAGATGTAATTTTAGAATAACTACAAGCGGTAAGTTTGTGCCGCGTTGGGAAATGTAAACAAATACGTGCATGTCCGTAAGCGGGAAAGCAAAGCCAAAGCGACAATTCCGCGAAGAGGAATTACAAACAGGAAATGGTACCTCCGCTTGAGGACTTTATCCCCCGCTTGCGGCAAATCCAATAAATGTTTGCATATCCGCAAGCGGAGATACCAAGCGGAGCTTACATTCCCGCTTCGCGGGAACGCAAGCGGAGTTTTGCAGTACCGCAAGCGGTACTGCAAAGAATTCGGTCCATTTTAATACCTGAAGTCTGTCCTTCCTCCATGTCTATTGACTTGTTTATTTTATTCATTGACTGATGTGTTTTTGATTACAGTTCTTTTGAATTGCAATCTGGCCCTTCTGGGAAATCCAATATTCAAATATTATATCATTAACACTTGATAAACCAATTGTATAGTCTATGAAGTGGCTGAATAAAGACAGAACTTGTGGACACCTGATGAAACTGATTTGCAGAAAACATACTAAATTTATTGCATTTAAAGAACAAACATAAGCAGAAGCCGAGAAATACTTGAATAATTGTATTACTTGAACATTAAACACAATATTTTACAACCATTTTAAGTCTCGGTTTTAAGTATGACTAATAACTATATCCAGAAATGTTAAAAAAATATTAATGAAGATCCCCGATAACCAATACGGACTCACATACTTTGACGTGCGAGTGTATGAGGTCACAGGTCACTAATAGGTATATCAAACAAGGTGGGATCGTTTCAAAAAATCCTTAAAATCGTGATACGTGTCTCTATTTTAAATAGAAGTTGTCAAAAAACATAACATTTTTGGTATCATATTAAAGACAATTTATCCAGCTACCGAATAAAAAAAGAATTAAAGCCACATGTTTAGCAACAGTGAAGTTATCAATCTAAACGTCGAGTGAGTCAAGGGTGGGAGCGGTGGATGAGGAGGCGGTGGATGAGGCGCCCATAGGTTTGTACACAAAATAGCGGAAAACTAGAACTTTTGAAATTGATGCCATTTTAAAAGTATACATAGGAAAGTTGTCAAACTTCTCATATGTGTTAATAACATGTGCCTGCTACTATGAATACTAATATTGAATTGTTATCTAGACATTCTCTACTAGAATATGATGTTCAATTCAGGGAGTGTTTTAATGTAAAAAATACACAGTTTTATTCATTTTATTGATTAAACAATGGCCAAATCGCAGTCTCTCTATTTCATTTGTGTGACTCTTCAGTCCTTTTCTACCCTGGGTAGTAAAACATTTAACTAAGAAAGCCAGAAGTGTTTCTTCACAGAATTGTTCATAGATTCATGAAAATTTTGCTATTTAGACCTATTTTGGACCACCCTGTATTTAAAATAAAAGGAACTTTAACGATATCCATGTAGTTCATTTTGATAACCATTTTCTTCTAAATTAAATGGTCCATGCTAACTAAATTTCATCGAATATTATATACAAACATTCATTTTATGCATTATTTCATCATAAATTTAGACACCCTGTACTTTTCCTGTGTACATTTTGGGCAAATGATTCCTAGCAAATTAGGTAGCACCTTCTGCGGTTGTTCTGATTTTGGTGACTATTTTCAGCTAAACCCTAATTGTACAAACTATCAAACTATTTTGTGATGGAGCAAAAACGATCAATTTTTTTTTGTTCCACCCTGTAAAAATTGTACACACCCTGTATAATTTGATTCTTTTTTGCAAAAATAAAAAACCTTGAATCTTAAGCTTTCCAACAATATATAGTTTGTGGGTCATTAAGTATGTAAAACTTAAGTTTTGCCCCGTTTAATCAGAATTGGTGCATTTCTCAACATTATTAGAAGTGAAACTTTTTTTTGACCAGTTTGTGACTTCTGACCATGAGAGCTACTGTAATCTCATGCACTTTCAAAAGAACCATATAAAATTCTTGAGCCACAATACATGTAATTGTTGTGTGACACATTTTGCGGGACATTTTTATGAGGTTATATTTCACTAATATATTAATATACACAATGTTGACAATATAGACACCGTGGCATTTTAACCATACACTTTTTAAATTCAAATGAATATTTGAATACAGTCCAATGAATATTTGATACACAGTGAATTTGTACAGCAATATTTCCATGGGACAAAATCGTGAACAAATTAATAACGCCGCAAAATATACCGTTTAATTAATTCAACATCTTTTAAAATCGGAATTCGGTAACTTTAATTCTAGCCAACCGATTTCCACCATTCAAACGGGAAACTATATCAATAAAGCCACGTTCTTTTCATATTTTGTATATAAACTTTCCTAAAACAATAAAAAACCGTTTAATCTTTTAATGCATTTCGTCTTACCCACAGTCAGTCAAGATGTGATTATTGCTGGTCATGAATTGGTCGCAGCTGTGTAAACAACTGATATAACTGATATTTGATCAGATATGCAGTGTTGCCACATCACATCACAAATGTCGCCTAAAACACCTCATCCAAAGCCAAAATGTAGCCCAATTCCAAGAATATGATACAAACCCCGTTTATGAAACTCGCTAAACGGGTTTTAATTGAAAAAGGTCAGCGACTCTCGTTGTTGAGTGTTCGCTACAACAGAGAGGATCTGCTATTATGTATTGTGACATGGTAAAACGTAAGGGATTTATTGTCACATGTAAACTGTACGTAAGATGTCGTTTTCCCATTTGGTCATTTCCTACCCCTAAAGGAGGCGGGCTCGATAGCCCTGCCTCCAAAAACCAAGAGCCAAAACTTGGCAACTAGTGGGCAAAAAACTCCTGGGTACCAGCTTATTTAGTGTCCTGCAAAGGGCTCTCACATTTTGTTAAGGTGCCCACACACCAGCAGCACAACCAACAACGTATTGATGAAAGGCTATATATACAATGTATCAAATTTTGGCATTACACAAGGCAAAGTAGAGTGTAATTGGCCAATCCAAATTGGACCGAGTGAAACAGTATTACTAGTACACAAACATAAGTCATGCATTATTGCTTCATACAGGGTGTGTCAAAAAAAACTGCAATAGTGGAAAGAAGCCATCTTGTTTTAAAAACTAAGTTGAAGTTTGAATTTTTTTAAACGTTATACATACCTTATTTGTTACTAAATTTGTATGAAAAAATGGAGTCAATATCATTTTCCGTTTGCCTTTGGTGAACCTTTTGACCAGTGCACCCATTTCACACGTTTGTCCACAAGATACCCAAAATATGCATCAGATCGCAAAATGTGTCTCTAATTCAAATTAGGAAACTTGAGTTAATTTGTGATGTTATTGGAATTTGATGCATCCTTTTTTTGTGAGTTAGCATAATCAATTATAATCATACCCATGCTATGAAAGCGTATAATGTTCTAAATGTTAATAAAAAACTGACATTTTCCATTTTTTTGTTGACGGGATATTCAAATATGAAAATGCAATGTGTGCCATTTCAAATGAAAATCACTGTGCTCATAGACAAACAGGTAAATTTGGTTGTGCAGCAAAGAGGGTCACCAAATACAAACGAAAAATGCGATCGACTTCATTTTTTCACACAAATTTAGGACTAAATACATCATTCTTGCAACGTTTAAAAAGTTTTAAAATTCATTTTGGTTTTGAAAACAAAATGGCTTTTTTCCACTATTGCAGTTTTTTTGACTCACCCTGTATAATAATAATAATAATAAAAGGGTATTTATAATGCGCCTCACGTTGTGAACACAACCCCGAGGCGCATAACATACATGTATGAAAAAATATAAGAACATAATAAGGAAGCTATACAAATACAACAACAACAACTTATCATACAAATATAAATAAGTAATCATTAAAAACCACAGTACATTAACACAATGAAATATAATGTACAATATATGAGAGTATACAATGCACAATTCATAAATTAAAAAGATATGTCTTCAATGACGTTTTGAAGGATTGCACTGATGTAGCACGTCGGACATGTTCGGGAAGAGCATTCCATTCCTTTGGTGCAGCGATGAAAAAGGCTCTACTGCCATAAGTCCGTTTAGCAGATCTAGCCGCACGTGGTACTTGAAGGAGCCCTTTGGATCTAGATCTTAAAGTCCGTGAAGGATGGTAAGGTGTGATGAGTTGTTTGATGTAGGTATATAGGTGCAAGATTGTGCAAGGACTTATATACAACAAGGAGAAGTTTAAAAAGAATTCGCTTTCTGATTGGCAACCAATGTAAATCCTTTAAAATTGGCGTCACATGGTCCCATCTTCTGGCACCGGTAACCAGGCGTGCAGCCGAGTTTTGTACGCGTTGGAGCTTTAAAATGTCTGTATCCGGGAGTCCATAAAGAAGACAATTGCAACTGTCCAGTCGCGATGAAATGAAAGCGTGAACTAAACGCTCGGTTGTAGAACGATCGAGGTACTTGCGCAATTGACCGAGAGTCCGTAAAGAAATAAGGGCCATGCGACACACATTTTTAATGTGATCTGACATCATGAGCTGGCCATCAATGAATACACCAAGATCTCTTACACCATCCACAGGTCTGATATCCGAGTTCCCGATTTTGACACTTGGAATAGCTGTGTCATTATGAAAACGTGATCTGATGTATACAATCTCAGTCTTTGCATCGTTTATTTTGAGTTTGTTTGACGTTGCCCAAGATCTGATATCAGTAACACAAGCTTCGATTGATGCTATGGCCTCAGCCTGGGATGGAGGATCAAACACCTTATACAATTGTGTGTCATCTGCGTACACCATTCCTTCAATTCCATGAGCCTTCAAAATATCTTGGATGGGACCAGAGTATAAGATAAATTGGATTGGACCAATAACTGATCCTTGGGGTACTCCATAGATAAGAGAATGTTTCTGAGATAAGGTCTGTCCAATATGACAACCGACTGGTCGCGATCACAAAGATATGACTTGAACCATTTGTGGGGAATTCCAGTGACACCGTACCTATCCGTGAGCCGTGCTAACATCAATTCATGATCAATGGTGTCGAACGCAGCTGAAAGATCTAACAATATTAGAACCGCTTCCTTGTTTTCATCAACCGCGCGAAGAAGGTCATTCTGGACACGTATTAATGCTGTCTCTGTCGAATGGTGTTGCCTGTACGCAGATTGAAGATCATTATGGAGTTCGTTTTCATCAAGATACACTTGCATTTGAGCAGATACTACACGCTCAAGAATTTTGGACAAGAAAGGCAAGTTCGAGACGGGTCGATAGTTCTTCACATCTTCAGGATCTGCGTTGGACTTCTTTAAAATTGGATTTATCCGAGCGGTTTTGAGTGCAGATGGTACTTCACCAGTAGAAATGGAGCGATTAATAATACTGGTGATAACAGGCAATAAAACATCAATGCAATCCTTTAGTAGTGATGTAGGTATCGGATCAAGCATACATGATTTTGTAGGAGCATTCATAATGATTTTGCACACATCATCTTCAGTTACAGGAGCGAACACACAAAATGAGCTATCACATGAATCAGAAATGTCAACAAACAGATCTTCCGACGGTGTTTTGTCCATATCATCACGAATATTGTTGATCTTGTTACTGAAAAAGTTAGCAAAGCTATTCGCAACTTCGTGTTCATCACCAGTAGGACGAATGGGACGAGATGAACCATGAGACATGCTAGCTACTTTGCGAAAAAGTTGACGTGAATCACAGCTTGCAATTTCGACTCTGTAGAAATCCGTCTTAGCTTTGCTGAGAAAATTCCTGTATTTCTTACAGTCTTCTTGAAAAATTTGGCGGTGGATCTCAAGTCCAGATTTTTTCCACGCTCTTTCGAGATATGATATCATAAGATTAATTTCAAGTTATTTGTGATTGTGATAGCACAGGGTGTATAAAAAAAATAGGACTCTTGTTTCATGACGATTTTATACTTGTCAAAACCACTCGACCATGACTTAAGCTTCAATACAAAGTTTAATTTACGATGATAATATCCCGATATCTGAGATTAATCCAATTTATATCCATTATATAAAAAACAAATCTTGCATGTCTTTTATTTGTGCAATAGTAAAACTATATTAATGGGAAAGTCTAAATTGAGCCTTGTGGTATAGTTTGTATTATAATCACATACAAATATTCCTGTCATTTGATTGGTGGATACTACATCATGTGCCTGAAATATTTGGAATAGTTTCCCAATATATCACAGTACCGTAGTAGGGCAAAAAGTTCCCATAACAAAAGTACTATTGCCCTGATGTGGAGTATGAGGGCAATTTAGTAGCCTTTTATAGGAATTCTTTTACAATGCTAGCAGTAAATTGATTTGAGGATTAAATATTTGTTTTATTGAGGGTTATTCAATAAGTTCTACCTTCTCCCTCATAACATCGCTAATACGAGTATCAGTCTTATGAAATTTGTCAGGATTATAGCTCTGAATCGTGGGTTTACATAAACGATAATTGATATCTGTTTTACTTTTGTTCTAATGTGGTCAAAGCCAGCGAGATGAGATGTTGGACAACGAACACGGAAAATGACCCTCAAGATAAATACATATTTTTCATTTTTCCTCTGCATTGTATGGTTAGATATAATACCACGATTTTAATACTGAAAATGATAAACAATGGATGATATCTAGATATTTTACTGTATTATCATGCATTAGTAAGATTGTAAGCAATAATAAATCTTGTAGGCTTGCAAATAGTATAATATCAACTCGATTGCATTGCTCTGCCTTTATCATACTTGAATACTGCTATTCAGTCAAATACATTGTTAACATTCATGCCACTGTGATCTCTAGTTTTATGTTCGGAATAGCAATCAGATAATCAGTAGTAAAACAATATCTCTAGGAGAGACTTGGTATCCCTCTTTTTAGTCCTGTATGTTGAAGATCTCTCAGTTCTTATGAAAAGCAAAATTACTTTTGCCAGGTTCCCTATAGGGTAGGGTTACGCTTGATGGTTGTCCTAATGTAGTCTGGCAAATTAAACACCATATTTTTCGTATCAAATCAGTCACTTTTATTTTTTATAAGTCTGTTTAAGATATATCTGAAAATTTGGAACGGCAAAACATGACCAATAGCTATAGGTACATTTTGTCTCTTAGACTTGGCCAAATGATCAGATATTTTACTGTTTTTCAACCGTTTCTGATTTACGATGTGATTTGTAGCTGACATTCAAATCTAGAATTGTGGAATATTTCTTAAGACTGGATTATAACATTTATAAAAAGTTATGAGCTAGGAGGCAGAACTTATTGAATGACCCTCGTATAACATGTTTATGAAAGAATTACAAATGAAAGTAATAATTATAATAGATATAAAAAAAATTATGTAGGCCTAACTGCTCTATATTCGGTCTCAGGAATAGAGTAGGCTCACACGGTCTCCACCCGGGGGGGGGGGGGGGGGGGGGGGGCACTCAACCTTTTTTTTGGGGGGGGGGGTAGGCAGTGGCGTACCGACCGGGGGGCAGGGGGGGGGGCAAGTCGCCCCCCCCCCCCCCCCCCCCCCCCTGGCTCCAAATACCGGGACGCTAAATTCGCACTACCGGGACGCTAAATTCGCATAAGAAAATGTGCTATTTGAACTGCGAAATTTTGTGACCGTGCGAATTTTGTTGACCGTACAACCTTTTGTGACCGTGCGAAATTTTTTGACCGTGCGAAGTTTTTTGACCGTGCGATTTTTTTAAAATTATGACCGTGCGCATTTTTTTGACCCTACCCCCCCCCCCCCCCCCCCCACACTTACGTGAAATTCACGAGGTGACTGACTGGGGGGAAATTGGGGCAACCTTTTACGAAAATTTCTGTCGGGGCGACATATACTTGCCCCCCCTGGCTCACATGCCGCGGTACGCGCCTGGTAGGGGTGTGCCGCACAGGGTCAAAAAGGGGGGCTACAGAACTGAACTGAGTGGATTTTTTGACGAAAAGTCAATTTTTGGGGGTTTTAGAACGCAAAATTTGCAAAGAATTAGGGCTTTGGAACGCAAAATTTCGCGATTTTTGAATTTTCATAAAATTGGGGTCTTGAGAACTGATGCAGGCTCAAAAGGGGGGTCATAAGAGCTAGCAGCAGAGGGTGAAAAAGGGGGTCTTCAGCGCGGCACATTACCTATACCCTTTTCCAATGTCAATGCCTCCCCCGGGGGTCTCCAGTCACCGGCCGGGGAGCTCTTTTGCACCATTTCCCTCATGAGCAGTAAATATTTTTATAAACTGTAAAAGTGTAAATTTTTGCGCTTTGCACAATTTGAACAAATTTGCTTTTTTTATTTTTGTGATTTGAGCTTCCTTAAATTAATAGACCTACATACAAAAGGAATATATTCACGTTTTTCGCGATTTTTGAATTTTCATAAAATTGGGGTCTTAAGAACTGATGCAGGCTCAAAAGGGGGGTCATAAGAGCTAACAGCAGAGGGTGAAAAGGGGGTCTTCAGCGCGGCACATACCTATACCCTTTTCCAATGTCAATGCCCCCCCGGGTCTCCAGTCACCGGCCGGGGAGCTCTTTTGCACCATTTCCCTCATGAGCAGTAAATATTTGTATAAACTGTAAAAGTGGAAATTGTTGCGGCGCTTTGCACAATTTGAACAAATTTGCTTTTTTTATTTTTGTGATTTGAGCTTCCTTAAATAGACCTACATACAAAAAGAATATATTCACGTTTTTATTTTCACGCTTGCTGATCTTTGCCCGAAAATTAAGCACACTCCAAGCCATGCATTTCAGACATCATTAACTTTTATTTTATCATAAGTGTTTAAGGTTGGCTAAAAGGGGGGGGGGGGCGTTTCTAAGCCATTTCAGACATAATTTACTCTTATTTTATCAAATATAAGTGTTTAAGGTTGGCTAAAAGGGGGGGGGGGGGAGGGGCATTCCCCCAGCTCCAAAAGTGAGGGGCAATGCGCTGCGCGGAGGGGGATGTTCACTCCAGGTTATTTATTTCCCCTTTTTTTTGACATACCCAAGGGGGGTGTTTCAAACCCAAAACACCCCCTGCGTACGCACCTGGTGGCACATAATAGTTTGCATTTTAACAGTCATGTTAATAGAATTGATGGTAGATATCTTCCGTTGGCCCGAATCTTGCCCGCAAAATCCAGACCACCAACCTTGATCATAATCATTTCCTTAAGAATATTAATTCTCCTAATAATTCCATATTTTTTTCCCCAACTGATAATGATGAAATTATCAAAATTTGCAATTCTTTCAAATCTGGTACTAGTATAGTAGTGGTTTTGATGAAATTAAACCGGACATAGTTAAATCAGTTCGTAATATTATTGCGGCTTCCCTCACCCACATTATTAATTTGTCTCTTGCTTCCGGGGTTGTACCCACCAATCTCAAAATTGCAAAAGTTATTCCCATTTAAAAAGCTAATGACCGTCATACTGTTTCCAATTGCAGGCCCATTTCTGTTCTTCCCGTTTTCTCCAAAATCATTGAACGAATTGTTCACAATAGACTATATGATTTCATTTCTAAATTAGATTTACTGCACAGTTCTCAGTTCGGATTTCGTTCTAAGCGCTCTTCTTATGGCCCTTATGGAAGCTTACAACAAAATTGTAAACCGATCTTGTAGCAATAACCATACCGTTGGTATTTTCCTGGACCTCTCGAAGGCGTTCGACACCATAAACCATGACATTCTTCTTGATAAACTTTCTCACTATGGTATTCGTGGCATCACCTTCGAGTGGTTCAAGAACTACTTAAGCAACCGTTCCCAGTTTGTTTCTTTTAAAAACGCTAAGTCATCTGCCATTAACTCAACTTGTGAGGTTCCGCAAGGCTCAATTTTAGGCCCACTACTCTTTATAATATATTTAAATGACATTGTTTATTCCTCTAAGGTATTTTCTTTTATAGTTTATGCTGATGATACCAAATCTATTGGCTTCTCATAAAAGTTTTCCTCATCTCATTCACGTTATAAACCATGAACTATCTTGTATTTCTAGCTGGCTGAAGGCAAATAGATTATCACTGAATATAAACAAATCAAAATATATGATTTTTAAGAACAGGTATAGCAATAGTATTTATCATGACCCGGATATAAACATTGACAATAGGGGAGGATGGGGCAATTAAGCATATTTCATGATATAAAAGAATAAAGCCCATGTAAATATTTATGGAATTGCTATGAAAATATCACCCATATAACTGTTTACATATAACATATAATCAATGTAAAAAAATATCTTAAGAAAAGGCCAATTACCACACACTGAAAACTTTACTTGGCACGGACCAGTTACCCTACTCCATCAGTGGGGCAACTGGTCCTATATGTTCCAACGGTTAGAATACACAGAAATCAGTGAATGACAACACGGAAACTAGGCAGTATTTTCTTTACAAACACATTTCCATATTATTTAACATGTAAAAAGGATACATGTCTCATGAAACCCATGTTTTATACAGTTTTCGTGGTTAACGTGTAAATAGCAGTATACTAGTGTACAAAGCAAGCGAAATTTTCGACTGCACGTTTATTAGATAAAACGGTAGGAACCTAGTTAAATGGTTACATGGTAGTGATATTCAGATGCCCCATACATTTGTCTAGCTATATATTAGGGCGGGGCGTAAATAGGGAAGGTATTTTGTTCAAATCGGCCATGGTCAAAATGTATTCCACTTGACCCCACATGATGAAATATGCACTTTAAAAAATTTTTGGAGGGGGTCTTCAGACCCCACCACTACCCTTTATCCCCCTATAGGGGAATACATGGTAAAGTCGCCAAATTGGTGAAGCAAAATCAGGTTTCGACCTAGAACAAATTGATACATATTTTTTTCAGCTGAATGCATTTCTATAAGGTACCCATAATGACATACTAAAAGTCTGAAAATATCAGAGTGTTAGAAATATGATAATTTGCATAAACTTAAAATGGCCGCTAATTTGAGCATTTTCATTGTTTTGGACTTATTTCTTATCTTAGATAGTTTTTATGGCACTTTAAATAGCTTCAGCATATATTTTATGAATGTATACGTCTCAAAGGACATACAGAGACATATCAGCCCTAATATGTGTATCTTAAATTGCATAAATAAAAAATGGCCGCCAAAATTCTCAAATTAGCGGCCATTTTAAGTTTATGCAAATTAGGCATATTTCTACCACTCTGATATTTTCGGACTTTTAGTATGTCATTATGGGGACCTTATAGAAATGCATTGTGCTGAAAAAATTATGTTTTATTTTGTTTTAGGTCAAAACATAATTATGCTACACCAATTTGGCAATTTTACCATGTATTCTCCTATAGGGGGATTAAGGGTAGTGGTGGGGTCTGAAAACCCCCTCCGATTTTTTTTAAAAGTGCATATTTAATCATGTGGGGTCAAGTGGAATACATTTTGACCATGGCCAATTTAAACAAAATACCTTCCCTATTTACGCCCCGCCCTACTATATATACCCCTTTCTTTAATGATTTTATTTACTTCATAAAATCATCATTTAGTACTCATAATAAACCATCTTGATATTTAGCCAACTTTTCATGTTAAAGGGAAGTTAGTCAATATGACAATGATGACCCAACGGTTAATATACACAAAAAGCAGTGGATAAAATACATAAATCATGATATTTGTCATTGCAAATACCTTTACAGACACCATACCGACGTAGTAACTTTGACAATTATATATCATCTAATGGGTAATTTCATGAGGAATTCAAATAAAAATGTAAAGTAAATAATGATAGGGGTAGGTATAAAAAAAATATATGGATCTCAAATTAAAAATTAAAAACTCTGATATTTTCCCGAACATTTCCGATCATACCATTTTAGTTCTTGGTCGTACTATAATTTCAATGGCATATTTGGTTTCCTCATGCAATTTCCCTTCAGAAAGTGTATACTTTTACTACCTCAGGGGGTATACAAGCAAATATAAATGTGTAAAGTTAAAATCATGTCGTGAAAGCCAAAATCCGTGTGTAACGCGAAATGAGGCGAGCTTAAAACACATGCCCATAGGGAAAAAGCCAAGGACAATGCAATCGATTCATGATTGCAATTGTTACATAATAGTTGTCACGTTTGTTGATACAGATTCTTATAGAATATAAAATAATCTATTAAATGAGAGCGAAATCATGTTTGTACCATACAGGGATGAGGAGTTATTGTAAATTGAATGTAGAATTGGGAACATTTTTTGTATTCCCCATAGAGATTGTATAAACAGCGCCGCGCCGCCGCCACCGCCGCCGCCACCACCCCTGACTTTCACAATATAATCAATCATATCTCAGCCAAACAGTTATAAATGCCTCAGATTCACACAATGTAGCTAGATAAATAGGCTTTCACATGACACCTCAACCATAGCTCTACCACATTTAGTTGTTGAGTTAATAGAGAGAGATGGATGATTCGTTACCAAAAATGCAAAGCCACCACCCTTTTCGGGTGGTGAGTTCAAAACACATGGCCGTAGGGCCTTTTAAATGTCGAGAGGACTATAAAGGTCATTCTCACGGTCGCCTTTATGTTTAGAGAACGGCTCACGCTGGTGCTGTTCAAAAGGTAACGACTGTGTAAATAATGATAGGCATACCAACACGATAGGTTTATTTATTCTGCCATACCAGATTACGGTATAATTCCCGAGTTAAGCCGTGTCAGGAAGGTTGGTCAGGAACACTAGTCGGCCAGGGTCTAGGGTCACTCACATCAGTTCGAGTCACAAACAACTATACTGGCTACGAACAAAAACTTGGTCAGTCATCATGTTCAATGTAAATTGGGCAACCTTTTACTATTTTTTTTGACGGAACATCATGCCTTTCGTCGGTATACAAGGCTATGTATTTCCCCCTTCTCCCCCTGTTTCAAAAGGCTGGCTACGCCACTACAGGCGTCCATATAAAAGAATACCACATTTTAAGAAGTGATCGCTTGCTTCCTCGTATAATTTTTGGCAATTTAATATAGTCGGTATGGAAATAAATAAATACTAACTCAGACAAGATGAACTAACCCATGTCCGGTCTTTGCGCTGCTATCTACTGAAGAAAGCTACCATCAATTATCTTTAACATATAGCTGTTAACATGCACACCATATGCCACAATGTATATCGTGATGTTCCAATAATAGCACATCTAGTGTTATGTTCGTTTATTTAATATGCTGTGTTCTACCACTTTTAAAATGTTAACTTTGTGTGAAAGTTATATTATACTCTCAGCTACAAAATAATAGTAGATTGGTCTGAATACTCATTGTACTTTTCTGGATATGCAGTAAAACCAAACTTCCATTTAGTGCGACGGAAACGGGTAAAAAACAGCCAAATGTCTCTTAAGTGCTATTCATTTGGCCAATTCTAAGAGACAGCATGTACCTATCGGTCAATCATTCTAAGTTACAAACATCTCCTGAACAGACTTTGAACAATACAAGTGACTGATTTCTTGGCGGAATATGCCCTCTAATCATGAGCTAGAACCAGACCAGGACAGCCACCCTACCCTATAGAGAACCACTGCAAAAGTCATATTTACTTTTCATAGGAACTAAGAGATCTTTATTATACAGGACTAGATGGACATATTTCAATTCTCTCGAAGATATATTTTTCTATCACTGACTACCTGATTAACTATAGTCTAAATGTTGATATAAGGAAAACTGATAAAGTTACTATCATGTTAAGATTTAACATTCGAGGCATCACTGTGGCTTGACTTGTAACAACGAACATTTGACTGAATAGCAGTATATCCAGTACGCTAAAGGCGTGTCAATACATTCGAGTTGATATTATACTATTTGCAAGCTACAAAGGTTAATAATAATATTGCCTAACAGTCTGATTTATACATGATAGTATAGCATTATATTCAGAAATTATCCATTCAAGTGTTTTCTATTTGCCGTATCTAAATCGGGCGGTTATACCTAATTATACAATACGGAGAGAAAACGAAAACATGTATTTATCTTTGGGGTAATTTTCCGTGTCCGTTGTCCGAAATCTCTCTCTGGCTTTGATTGCATCATGACAAAACTGAAATAGGTATCAATTAGCATTTACTATGTGTAGCTATGATTTAGAGCTATATAATCATGACAAATGTCATGAGGCCGACATTCATATTAGCGATGTTATGAGTGAGGAGGTATAACTTATTGAATGACCCTCGTAGTATGTTCTGATGGGTATTAATTGCATGAGGAACTATGCACAGTAAAATTATGATTGTGATAGGTATACAAATATTATTGAGCTTAAATCAAAATATGAAGAAGAAGAAAAGAAAACGATATTTTTTTAAACATTCTTATTCACAACATGTTACCATTTAATAGGTCCCATCTAAATTCCAATAGCATTCCATATTTGGAATTCTTGTGAGATTGCCGTTCAGAAAATATATACTTTTTATGGGGTAGAACAAGTAGTTAATGCGATATGCTAAGTACATGCAACGGTATAAACAGATAAAGGGTGGCGAGTTCAAAACACATGGCCCTATACTGCATTTTAGTTGCCGCCTGGTACAATCAGGTACTACATGTAGAAATGATTAACGTGGAAAAAGGGATTACTTATTCTTTAATCACGTGAATATCTTTTGATGTAAAATTAAACATACCCTGTTGTTAACTCACCCAACAATTAATAGGGTCATAGCTAACCAAATCGGTAAAATAGGATATTTTTAATTAAAAAGCATGGCATTAAACTATGTTTATACATGTAGAACTCGAATAATCGGCCCTGCTGATGATATAGATCTACACGGTAGACCCTTTATCTTATTATAGTATATTGAATTGTTTAGAACCGGGTTTGAGACCATAAGACGTAAAGGTTAACTTAGGAAGTATCGCAATACCAACAAGCGAGCATTGAGGGTGAATGGTTGAAAAAAATAGTATGAAATGGCGTAACTATAGGGTCATCATTTTTTTTAGGGGAGGGGCCGGTGAGAGAGTGGGCAGGCCTGTGACCAGGGGGGGGGGGGGGCATAACCGACAATTTTGTGTTAATTAATATAGGCCTACATAATACATGTATAGTGTTTTGTCATTTCATTTAGGGGGCATCGGGGGAGCGAGCCTTGGCAGGGGAGGGGGTTCCACCAGCCCCGGGCCATCCATAACGTTAGAGGTTTAGTGGTCACCTATTGCAAACTTATAATATACTATAAGCTGAATAAAAACCTTGAACATCACCAACTATCACTCAACATGCTCAAAGGAAGAAAGCAAGACAAAATAATGTAGACGCATAACTGGCAAGCCTCCAAATAAGCGGGCACTCAGGAGTTTTTTACCCAATGGTTGCTTAGTTTTGGCTCCTGGTGTTTTTCAAACTTTGCACAGTAAAGTATAGGAAGAGGAGGCATTTTTTGTCAATACAGTAGCTCGCTTATTAAACGTGACTCGCTTATTTGGAGGCTTGATAGCTGGACATGTGTGCCAAGGATTATATATCGTTTTGGAGAACCAGATGGATGTATGTAGTAGTGATGATTCGGAAGAAGAGGAAGAAGAGGAAGAGGAGATAGTACTAGGGGAAATTGGAGATGGTGAAACAAACAGATAGTGAGGATGAAGAGGAGGATGGGGAGGATTATAGAGAAGAATACCTACACAGATGTTGTTTGACTTTTCAATTGTGTTATAATATATATCTTAGTTTGTGTATACCTTACCTACATGAAAGTCAGAGCGTGTTCTTGATGTGTTCAAAGGGTGATAACAAATTATCCGCCTTTGAACATACTAAATACAACACATTCTGAACGCGTCATGTGTTTTGCAGATTTTGCAGTGTAATACCTACACTGTACATGGTTCAGAACGCCTAAAAAGGTGTTCTGGTTTTAACACCAACATATTTCAAACTTTTATATTGAAAATATTTCCACATATTTTCATTTTGTTCTTGTTTTACAGTATCCTATTTCCACAAATATTTAAACAACATCAAACAATATAATATCTTTACAGGATTTAGTCAGCTGAAAATTTAACATGTTCTATATATTTTGAAAACGGTTAACACAAGGAACACCTTTCTTAATACCTTTTTGTAACAGTTTAGGAACACCATGTACATATGTATTCGGCAAACTATAATAACAATCAACATATTTAGTGTTTAAAGACGGTGTGTAATTGTAGAACACTGCATATTAAATCAGCGAACCTCACATAACACTAGACGTGCTATTTTGGAACATCACGATATACATGGTGGCATATGGTGTGCATTTTAACAGCTATGTTAAAGATAATTGATGGTAGCTATCTTCAGTAGATAGCAGCGCAAAGACGGGACATTAGTTTATCATCCATACCGACTATATTAAATTGCCAATGAATTATACGAGGAAGCAGGCGATCTGCATTTCTTAAAAATATGTGGTATTCAGTCATATGGACGCTTGTGTTATGAACAGGGTATCTCGGAAAAGCCTTGTCGCTATGAACATGATGATCGAATGACTAAGTTATTGACGTGACCCGAATGTGATGACGCGCCGACTGTGTTCCTGACACGGCTTGACTCGGGAATTATCTGTGGTTAAAGTAGGCGGGCATCACGTCATCTGGTATGGCAGATTATCGCGTTGATATGCACAAATTGCACATCATTATTTAAACAGTCATTACCTTTTGAATAGTACCAGCGTGCACCGTGCACCTTTCTCTAAAAATAAAGACATCGTGAAAATGACCTTATACTATAGTCCCCTCGACGTTTACCGTGCGTAATACAGTCATCACAAAAAGTAACTATACAGGTAATAAATGGGCTTCTAACTCTAAAAATATATATCCTACTCAAAAATATTAAATTATAAAGTTGTTGACGAATTCATCTTCTTTAATATGAGATATTGCACGCTAGGATCGAGTGATTATTAAGGAAATTACACTCCCAAATGTAAGGTGAAGTCCGATTTTCATTTTCACATTTTTATTTTCTACACGCGGACCCATCTATACGGGTGGTACCTTATCGATTACCGGTAGTGCAAGTGGGGGATGCATGCGCAGGTTGGACAGTTGTCAAAAAATGTCGCACAGTCCAAAAGAATCGCACAGTCCAAAAAAAATCGCACAGTCCAAACAAATCGCACAGTAAATGTACTACATGAACAATTTCTCGTCCCCATTTGGGGGGGGGGGGGGCGGTCAAAACATTTCGCACAGTCCCAAAAAAAATCGCACAGTCCAACAAAATCGCACAGTAAATGTACTACATGGACAATTTATCGTCCCCATTTTTCCGCTTCTCCGTCCCCATTTTAGGTGTCCGGGGGGGGGGGGGGGCTGCCCCCCGCTGGCTACGCTACTGAAAGGTATGATTACTCATCTTATATATAATACGGAGTTGCCCATTCTTGTACGGAGATGTTCTCCCCTTTCCGCACCTTCGATTGACTTCAAACTTTTCTGTGCGAGTGCGTAATTAATTATACCCTGTTAGGTTAACGCACCCAAAAGAAATATGCATACAAAACAATAGGGTAGGGGCCTATAATAATGGCACATGCTAACAAATTCGGGAAAATAGGATATTTTGATATCGATATTAATGTATTTTTAATTAAAGACATAGGGCGCGGGCCTTAACTATGTTTATAGAATAGAATAATCGGCCCTGCTGATGATAGACCCACACGATATATAGTATATTTGAATTGTTTAGAAACACCCGTTTAAAAACGAACAAGTTTTCTTTAAGCATCGCAATCTCGGATCGCAATATCGATAAGCTGGGTGAACGGTTGGAGAACAAAAAGAGTATGCTCGGGTAGTATGCAGTGGCGCAACCAGGGTCTTCATTTTTTCTAATTCAGTATTGGAAACACAATCATTAATTTTTTGAAAATTAAAAAAATTAAAAAACGTTCAGCTTTTCAATATCCAAGTAGGCCTAAGTGAAAAGGGAGGTCCTGGGAGGGCAACGAGAATTGATTTTCTTTTTAGTGGCCTAAAAGCAAATAAAAGGACAACTTTAGGAAAGCAGGCCTACAATACATTTACGCCCCTGTTGTGACGATCTAAAGACCATCTGCAGGGGCGGATCTTTCTCAATAGGGGGCGGGGGCGCCAAAGTGGGGGTAACTGAAGACTATAGAGGGCCGCAGCCCCCTGCGATTTACACGTTTTCGCACGTTTTTACACGCTTTTTTACACGTTATTACACGTTTTTAACGTTTTCGCCCCTGAGTAAAAAAGGCGTCCTGTCAAAAGGTGGGGGAGGGGGGGGGGGGGGGCGCAGGCGCCCTGTTAATAATAAAAAAATAAGGGACCGCCCCCCCCCTAAATCCGCCCCTGATCTGTTTTAACGAAACGGTCAAGAAAATTAGAACCAATGAACAAAATCCAACCATTTTTGGATTAAAACTGTTAGAGTTCCATAGATCCTTGAGTATCTTCTCATAGGATCTCAATGACGAGATGAGATGAACTCATCATGCTCATAGTCAAGTATAGGCCTAGTTTCGGGCTAGGGAGGCAAAAAGTGATAGGATACGCGTGATATTTTACATGATTTATTTAAGGCCACTTAAAATTAGTCATTCGACTCTCGTAGCACTGGGCTTCGAAAAGTGAAGAGGGATGGCGTTTTCTATTATAATTTTTTTTATCAAATTTCTGTTTTCATGTATTATTGCCAGCATCTTTTTAGTTGGTAACCATGACTGTTTTTCAAAGTACCCCTTTGCAAGGATTTTGCAACAATTTAACCCCCTTTTTGGGCAAAAACGAGGACAAAATTGGGGTGAAAAATACCCCCTTTTTTGGTTTTCAATGACTATCATTTCAAACACCCCTTTTCAAAGACACTTGATACATACATTCTAGATAAAAACTTGTTACTCCCCGGAACGGTAACAGGCGTTTATGGTCCCGTGTTATAAACTGGTGTACCACAAACTGGTGTAGGCCTATTTGCATGATTTGGGTTGTTACCATGTTCTAATCAAATGATTAAAACCATACTGCATGTAGGCCTACTGTGATGTTTCTTCTTCGTAAAATACCCCTTTTTCGAATTTCGCGGAGACTCTGTAGTGCTGACAATTGAAAATATAGGGGAAGGTGGGGTAATGGCGGACGCGGGGTAATCGCGGACAGGGCTGTATCTAAAGGCAGGTGAAAGAAGGTGGTATTTTGCCACCCTATGATGTTAGGTGCCTCTCCATTGAAATCACACAAAACCTAAATGGGATGGTTGTCTCGCAAATTCTCGCGAGAATTACAAAAATCACTTTTTAGGCAAGTTGATATTTTGGTGCATTACTTTCTCTTTGAAACTGGTATTTCTACATCAAGGAAAACAAAGTCTTATTATTTTTTTATTTAATGTATGATACCTTCTGATAAAAAAGAAATGAATTCGGAGTCACAATGATGAGCATAATAATAAGAGAGGATGTGCCCATACATTGTACATGGATTGGGGTAATCCCGGACATGTACCGTTTCCATGGTAACCAATATGGGCGTGGTCAATTTAACATCATAAATCGGTAATAGTTGTTGACCATATAAATATGTGACATTGTTCTTTGATTTCTGCTACACTTTTAAAAAGGGTATTTTTTAACTCCCATTGAAATACTGTATTCCAATAAAAAGAGGGCTGCCATTGAAAAATACGGTCCGGGATTACCCCCAGAGTGTGGGGTAATGCCGGACAACGCCATTTTTTTTATTGCGTCGTAGCTTCGAATTTCAAAATGATGAGTTGATAAAAACTTGATAAAAGGTAGAACCATCACAGTGCATGATTTTTATTGTTATATGACGTATTATATGTGTGTTATACCTCTCTGACAAAAGGTGTCCGCCATTACCCCACCTTCCCCTACCCCTTTTCCGCGATTTTTAGAACAGTCATGGTTACCAACTTTTGTGTTGAGTTGGAATACCGGGGATCGCCCCCATTCCATTTCAATGGAATTGTTATTATGTTTAAAGTGTATAGGCCAAGGGTTCATTCATAGACCCCTAAAATAGTGTTCTAAATATAAAACACTTAAACACTAAAGTTGATTAATACATAAATAGGCCTAGGCTTTTTTTTATTGACAAAAGTTGACCTCGTCCCAGAAAGAGATGATGGAGGGCTACGAGAATCGGTTTATTTTTATTTTTTAAAGTGACCTATTTAATCATCAACTGGTGTCGCGAGAACAAGGTCATGACGTCACTCAGATCTATACAACTATTAAAAAGAGAAAGTATGGAGCATGGTACCACAGATATGGCACCTATTGTACGAATTATTAAGTAAATAACTATAATCGAATGACCGAAAACTTCTGAAAATTGTCAACTACTTGGATGGTACCTATTGTACGGATCTTAAGTAAATAACATCAAACATTATATATATGGGAACATCAGTTCTGAACTGACATAAACTATTTTAACTTGACGAAGAGAACATCGACTGACCGAAAACTTCTGAAAAATATCAACTACTTAGTGGATCTGGTCTGCAACCTTATCGTCTGCTAATAATTATCTCTGTTTGAAAAGAAGGGCTGCAAACAAGGTAAGGATAAACATTTCTTTTTTAGTAAACACAATAATATGACTATGAGACTAATATAACTTAATTTATATTTATAGTCTCAGCTATGAGTATCTTTGCTTCAGATCATTTTTATTCCGTACTATGTATGAAGTGTATTGTGGGACTGGTCGTTCTTTGACAGTCCTGATGCTGATGGCTCATATCTTTTAGGAAGACAAGCAATGTAAAGGAACTCCGCTATATCTAGGGCCTACTTGTCTTGGATACCATTCGCGTGCATTAAGAATATCAATTATACGAATCTGTTCGATTGGCATTTTAATGCAAATCGGACAGATTCGTATCATTTCTCGCAAATGTCAAACGTTTGTATACGAAATTGAAAAAGACAAATTATCAATTTGCTGGTAATAGGCAATGTTAATTCCTTCATATTTTGTTGTTAAGAAGCATCAAATAAAAAATTCCCTTTAAAAGGGATAACCCATGCCCAAGATGATTCCATTTATTAAGATAAAAAATAAAATAAATGGAAGGCACCGAAGGCATCATTTCATTTTTTTAAAGATGAAATTGCTCTTTAAGTTGGTCAAAGTTGGAGGATAACCTATAGCTTATTTTCACGGTGTCATTACTTGGTGCGAAAAAAAGTTATAGGCCTAAAAGCTCTTTTATAGGGTGTATACAAAAAAATGAGGACTCTCTTTATGCATGGATTTAATCCTAATTAAGACCACTGAACCCGGGCACTGAACCATGACTAATTTGATTTCACTGTAAAGTAAGTTAGAATCCCGAAAAGATGAGAACAATCCATCATCAATTAAGGATAACCTTTTAGCGGCAAGGCAATCTATGTATAGTACTTGTATGTACAATGGTAAATCACACACTCCAGTATAATAATGGCCCGGTATATGGTAGAGTAACGTAACGTGAAATTGGAATATTACATACTTTTAAGCTATACATGTAAAAGGGAAATTCTACTTCTTATGGCCGAAATTGAAGTTGACTTTAATTTTACAAGTCCAATTTCACCTGTCTATGAATGATTGCCCTTAGTCTCTGTCTATAATTGGTATAAACGCACTATGGGCTTTCCTACCACAACTTTCCTAAATGCTTTCCTACCGAGGCCTTCTCATGAGAACACTGAGCAAGCAACATTGAACATTGTATAATATATACATATATATTCATGCATCACATTTGTGGATTATGTAGCTAATATTATTATTAATGATTTGTGCCAGAATTAGAGGAATACTTTGCTATTGATAGATGATTTACAATGTTTATTAAAGTATTGCAATGTAAACCATGTAATTTTCTGGTTTGTACAGGTTGTCTCAAAAAAGTGTCCCATGAGTTAGAAAATTAATTAAAATACATCCCATGTCTTTTTGTTTAACGCAAACAGACCGTCGTTAAGCCCTATTAATCTCCTATCAAATACACTTTATCCCACTGAATTTCACCTCATAGTCATAACTACCGAGATATGATCAATTCAGTAACAAAGAGTGCAAATCCCACTTTGGCCACTTTTGAACAAAGAAAATGACTTTCAACTCAACTTGAAAAACTGCCTTTGTGATTCCGATGATTATTATAGGATGTATTGTTTTAAATAACGTCTAAAATTTAATAATTTATGGTATGTCATGGATAATATGGATGAAAATGTGTTTTTCTGTTCAATTCAACTAACTATCAACATAGGTAGGTTATTATTTTTATCTCATTGTACAGACTAGATAAATGGCATGGTTTGCGCAAATTGTGCTAGCGGTCTTATTTTTCATTGGTTTAATCTTTTTCAGAATATTATCATTATTAATTGGGCTTTGCACTAAATGCGAATTGATCACGGTCCACTGGTTTTGACAAGTATAAACCCGTCATGAATTGGAGTCCTATTTTTTTGATACACCCTGTATAGTTTTACTCCTTGGTTTATGTAGGTATATTTATGGATTTAGAAAGTCCAAGCGAAAGCTTCAGTGGCGTAACTAACCTTTTTTCTTGTTTTTTTCTTCTTCTTTTGTTTATTTTTGATATTTATTGATTGGTTGTTTGGTTGGTTGATTGATTGATGTGGAGATTTTCAAATATTTTTCTCATTTTTCTTATTTCATCTTTTAACTTTTTTTCATTAATTGTTGTATTGAAGAGATTATAAAGTTTTTTTCGAAAAACATAGTTGATCTTGATAAACAGTGTTTATCGGCGATAAACACTGTTTATCGAAATATTATACATTGAGCTTGCCATACATGTACACTCAATGTATAGTAATTCGATAAACAGTGTTTATCGCCGATAAACAATGTTTTTCGAGATAAACAATGTTTTTCGAGATAAACTATGCTTTTCGAGCGAAAAACAGTGTTTATCGATAAACTATGTTTATCAAATTGAAAAACAATGTTTTCTGATCGAAAAACACTGTTTATTAAATTGAAAAACATTTTTATCAATCGCAAAACAGCTGTTTATCGATAGGGTTTATCGGTCGAAAAACATAGTTCATCTCGAAAAACAGTTTTTTTCAGTTGAAAAACAATGTTTTTCGATCGAACACTGTTTATCGAATTAGTATACATTGAGCTTGCCATAGACGAAGTGCGTAGCTGGAAACGAATAAACTGATGTGTTGGCCCAAAGTAAAGCTATTCTCGGATTAATTTCAATTGATGCAAATTGCTCATGTGTTTAAGTTTATAATTGGTTAAACTTTAATCTGATATCAAAGAAATAAATCCCAAGGAAAATACTTGGAAGTTTTATAAATCGTAGACAGATCATTTTCTTCATTCTCTCGCTTCATCTAATTCATAATATACACATTATATGGGGGGAGGTACTTAGTAGATATGAGGTTACTGGGATGTGCCATCCCCCTTAAAGGGTCCCCTTTTTCATCCATCTTGTAAACAAATGACCCCTTTTCTTAGCCATTTTTTGTAAATTGATGGGTCTAAAATTCACAGATTTGTTGTTTTTCACAGAGAAATTTTAAGTAAAATCTGTCAAATATGTACGAAAATTTGTTTAAAAAAATTCATTTTGCTGACGGCATAACCTATCTGACCCACCGTTATTAAACCTCCCCTGCGCATTATGAAAATTAAGTTCTGGCATTTCAGAAAACTTTCTTCTCTACTCTAAGTTGTCTCTATCCAAATATTTTATAAAGGTATAGAAACCTTTGGGACACCCCGGACATGCCGGATAAATATTTTGTGATAGAATAATAGATCTACAAATATCTACAATTGTTCAGAGGGGGCTCATAAGATTCACTTGGGATTGATTGTTGGGATTTTACATTGTACTTTGTATGTGGATCCGACTTATTATACCCCTATATATTTAGAAAGCATAAATGAAATATAACAAACTGTGGCAGGGTAAAGTAGCAAGTATAGGCCTATTGTTCTTTCATAGTATTTGAAGGGAATGTTCAAAGTACCTACAAATTTATAGTTATTACACTGTAAAAACTGCAGAACACATGACACATTCAGAATGTGTTCACATGTGTTCAAAGGCTGAGTAATTTGTTATCGCCCTGAACACATCGAGAACACGCTCCATGACTCCTTTGGACGCATCATGTGTTCTGCTTAATGTTCTGATACAATGATAGTGTTCTACCTTTGTTCCATTAGAACACATTTCGTTCTGGATGTATTCTCAAAATAGCTTACATAAATAAATAAATAAATAAAAAAATAAAAAATTCGAGCTGACCTGTTGGCGCAATCAATAAGTTATCCGACTTCTAGGCCTGCGGCACGGTTCCATCCCAGACGCTGGCAAAATCACTGTAACATCATGACCCCTTTTTTCTCCCCTGATAGTTGAACTTGTCAATAACACACCCAGGGAGGGTTAAACTTAACGAGTTCCAGGAATATTGATGATCTTATATATATTTTCTTTTCTTTCACAGATGCATCGTGTTAATATTTTGATTCTTGCTCTGGTAGTAGCCGTTACCCTTGTATCGGCACGACGCCCAGGTGGTAGAGGACGTGGAACTCCTGCACCTTGTCCAGAAAGCTGTGATGAAGCGGGGGAGTATGGAAACGACGGATGTAAAGGTGTGGAACAACGTTGTCCTCCATGCCCCGAAGACTGTGATGAAGAAGGAGCTGAGGCTTGCGGTGATCGTGAAGAGTGTCCAAGACGACGTGGCCCACCTGCACATGGACGTGGACCTCCTGCACCTTGTCCAGTAAGCTGTGATGAAGCGGGGGAGTATGAAAACGACGGATGTAAAGGTGTGGAACAACGTTGTCCTCCATGCCCCGAAGGCTGTGATGAAGAAGGAGCTGAGGCTTGCGGTGATCGTGAAGAGTGTCCAAGACGACGTGGCCCACCTGCACAAGGACGTGGACCTCGTGCACCTTGTCCAGTAAGCTGTGATGAAGCGGGGGAGTATGGAAACGACGGATGTAAAGGTGTGGAACAACGTTGTCCTCCATGCCCCGAAGGCTGTGATGAAGAAGGAGCTGAGGCTTGCGGTGATCGTGAAGAGTGTCCAAGACGACGTGGCCCACCTGCACATGGACGTGGACCTCCTGCACCTTGTCCAGTAAGCTGTGATGAAGCGGGGGAGTATGGAAACGACGGATGTAAAGGTGTGGAACAACGTTGTCCTCCATGCCCCGAAGGCTGTGATGAAGAAGGAGCTGAGGCTTGTGGTGATCGTGAAGAGTGTCCAAGACGACGTGGCCCACCTGCACATGGACGTGGACCTCGTGCACCTTGTCCAGTAAGCTGTGATGAAGCGGGGGAGTATGGAAACGACGGATGTAAAGGTGTGGAACAACGTTGTCCTCCATGCCCCGAAGGCTGTGATGAAGAAGGAGCTGAGGCTTGCGGTGATCGTGAAGAGTGTCCAAGACGACGTGGCCCACCTGCACATGGACGTGGACCTCCTGCACCTTGTCCAGAAAGCTGTGATGAAGCGGGGGAGTATGGAAACGACGGATGTAAAGGTGTGGAACAACGTTGTCCTCCATGCCCCGAAGGCTGTGATGAAGAAGGTGATGAGGCTTGTGGTGAACGTGTAGAGTGTCCAAGACGAGGACGTGGTGGTCAACATGGTGGTCAACATGGTGGCCGACAGGGTGGCCGACAGTAGTACACTAGCTCTGCTTGTCTGAACTCATGACTATCCCAAACTATCCCAAATCATGAACTGCATAGTTACACATACTCAATACAAATTTGTTGAATGAGTTCAAGCCCATTATTGTTATGGTTATACCTTCGAAGTGGCACAATTCAAATTTCAGCCATCCCAATATCCAAATCTATAATTCACCAGAAAGCTTGAATCTTTCTTTAGTTGCATAGTGAAATAAATGGAGTAAAAAGAAATGTAATTTCACTGTAATGGTGTTTGCTATTCATTCTGTGCATTATTATGGTGTTTAATATAAAATTGCTAAAAAAGTTCGGAAAATTGTTTACATTTTTCAAGTATTTCCTGGTATATTCATCAATGAAGAGCTAACGTGTTCCTCTTTCTAATGATACCTCATTCGTAGCAATCACTTGTTTCAGTGCTTAGCGACCTGCTTGAGAATGTGGATAGGTCTCATTTAAAATTCACCACTATTTCCAGCACAAAAGTCAAAAGAACAACCTGTCATCTGTTCAAGAAGTGTTCGTTACATTGACAGTTAAAACCTTCAAACAACCGGCATTGTTCAAGTACTGCTTAAAGTTTACGATTGTTTAAGTAAGCACAAGTTTTAAGCAGGGTATTTTAAGAGAGATGCTCTTGATTAGCTTTGATTTTAAAGGACAAACTAGCGACAATTTTGGTATATTCAGATTGAGACCACCCATATTCTTAAGCACGTGGCTGAGCTCTGAAACAAGTAATTATTACACTCAAAATATGGTATCACTGGAAAGATGATCACATCAGCTTTCCATCGATTTGTAACACAATATGAACATATCCCAGGATATTCAAAATATGTGATTGGGGGGAATGCTGAATGTTTTTGAGCAAATTATATAGGTAGGGAATGGTATACTTCATAATAATATGGAACATCCTTTACATTTGACAGCAGAGATTGCTTCAATGTAATCCCAGCATGCAGTAGAAAAGCACTGTTCACAGAGATAAGGCTATATTAAAAAATCATTTGTCTCAAAGCTCCCGCGCGCGTTAGTTAATTGATGCGCGTTAGAAGAAAAAAAATCTGAAAAAAAAAATCCAAACATTTCACCGATTTTTCAGATTTTCATTGATCACATCATTTTAAATACAAAAGTTCACTTTTTACAAGGATTTCAATATTTTATATTTATATTTATAAAAATAAAAACCTTAAAAATAATCGCATTCCGCATTAGGTTTTGAAAAACTGAAGAGCTTTCAAACAAAATATTTTTTTAATATAGCCTAATTCAACACCTGATTTCCATTGAAATGCGCAGAAATAGCATGGTCCATAGAGGAACTAATAATTGAGACTTTTCATATATGTATCAATACGGTATATGAATTGGGATTCTATTTCTCAATACAATGATCTGCAACAAGTTGAAAAGCCTCAATGATTAGTTCCTCTAATGAACCATGATGTTTTTGTACATTTCAATGCAAATCGGGTGTTGAACTATCTCCACATTTATTAGCAACAAATGTAGACCCATCAGTTGATTTAGGATTAACAAGCCAAATGCAAACTAAATGGCCAGAACAATCCCCACTTAAGAGGACTATTTTATTTCATAAGTATAATAGATTATTGAAAATGGAAAATATTGTTAACAGATATACTAACGACAAATGCACAAAACTTCTTTGTTCATAAATATACAAATCTGACTTACAGATAGCACACAAATGAATATAAATAACTCTCGCAACTTTTTTTTATTTACATGGTGGTTCAAAAAGGTTTATCCATCTCTATCATAAGGCCAAATTAAATTAATTGTTTGTCTCAAAGCTCCTCTCCTGTTGTAAAACTAATGCGGAATGCGGGTTTTTTTTCAAGTTTTTTTTTTTTTTTTTAAGTATAAAATATTGAAATCCTTGTAAAAGTGAACTTTTGTATTTAAGATGATGTGATCAATGAAAATCTGAAAAATCGGTGAAATTTTGGGATTTTTTTTTTTTTTTTTGAAAAAAAAAAAAAAATAGATTTTTGTTTTTCTAATGCGCATCAATAAACGAACGCGCGCGGGAGCTTTGAGACAAATGATTTTTTTTAATTTGGCCTAAGGCCATGAAAACAAACCTTGTTCTACAGGCAGACGAACCCTATTATTCAGAAATTGGTGGCAAAAATGTTCACCTCTCCTGTAATCTGAAAAACCTAGTAAGTCTGTTGAACGCAAATTTGAGAAAACAAAGGAAAACTGTTTGGTTTCATGACTTGGCAACTTGGATAGTATACCTGCTTGGTGCTTTCCTACCACAACTTTCCTAAATGTTTTCCTACTGAGGCTTTCTCATGAGAACCGTACTGAGCAACATTGAACATATACATATTCATGCATCAAATTTGTGGATTATGTAGCTAATAATGATTTGTGCTAGAATTAAAGAGAAATTCTTTGCTATTGATAGATGATTTACAATGTTTAATGCAAAGTATTCAAAAGTAAACCATGTCATTTTCTGGTTTGTACAGGTTGTCTCAAAAAAGTGTCCCATGAGTTAGAAAATTAATTAAAATACATCCCATGTCTTTTTGTTTAACGCAAACAGACCGTCGTTAAGCCCTATTAATTTTCTATCAAATACACTTTATCCCATTGAATTTCACCTCATAGTCATATCTACCGCGATATGATCAATTCAGTAACAAAGAGTGCAAATCCCACTTTGGCCACCTTTTGAACAAGAAAATGACTTTCAACTCAACTTGAAAAACTGCCTTTGTGATTCCGATGATTATTATAGGATGTCTATGTATTGTTTGAAATACCGGACGGTATGTCATGGATAATATGGATGAAAATATGTTTTTCTGTTCAATTCAACTAACTTTCAACAATCAACATCGTATAAATAGTAGGTAGATTATTTTTAGATAGATAAGTGGCATGGTTTATATATTACGCAAATTGTGCTAGCGGTCTTATTTTTCATTCATGGTTTAATCTTTTTCAGAATATTATCATTATTAATTGGGCTTTGCACTAAATGTGAATTGGTCATGGTCCACTGGTTTTGACAAGTATAAACCCGTCATGAAATGGAGTCCTATTTTTTTGATACACCCTGTATAGTTTTACTCCTTGGTTTATGTAGGTATATTTATGTATTTAGAAAGTCCAAGCGAAAGCTTCAGTGGCGTAACTAACCTTTTTTATTGTTTTTTTTCTTCTTTTATTTTATTTTTGATATTTATTGATTGGTTGTTTGGTTGGTTGATTGATTATGTGGAGATTTTCAAATATTTTTCTTATTTCATCTTTTAACTTTTTTTCATTAATTGTTGTATTGAAGAGATTATAAAGGTTTTTTTCGAAAAACATAGTTGATCTTGATAAACAGTGTTTATCAGCGATAAACACTGTTTATCGAGATAAACTATGCTTTTCGAGCGAAAAACAGTATTTATCAAATTGAAAAACAATGTTTTCTGATCAAAAAACACTGTTTATTAAATTGAAAAACATTTTTATCAATCGCAAAACAGCTGTTTATCGATAGGGTTTATCGGTCGAAAAACATAGTTCATCTCGAAAAACAGGGTTTTTTTCAGTTGAAAAACAATGTTTTTCGATCGAACACTGTTTATCGAATTAGTATACATTGAGCTTGCCATAGACGAAGTGCGTAGCTGGAAACGAATAAACTGATGTGTTGGCCCAAAGTAAAGCTATTCTCGGATTAATTTCAATTGATGCAAATTGCTCATGTGTTTAAGTTTATAATTGGTTAAACTTTAATCTGATATCAAAGAAATAAATCCCAAGGAAAATACTTGGAAGTTTTATAAATCGTAGACAGATCATTTTCTTCATTCTCTCGCTTCATCTAATTCATAATATACACATTAAATGGGGGGTGGGGGGGGGGGGGGGGTACTTAGTAGATATGAGGTTACGGGGATGTGCCATCCCCTAAAAGGGTCCCCTTTTTCATCCATCTGGTAAACAAATGACCCCTTTTCTTAGCCATTTTTTTGTAAATTGATGGGTCTAAAATTCACAGATTTTTTGGTTTTCACTGAGAAATTTTAAGTAAAATCTGTCAAATATTTACGAAAATGTGTTAAAAAAATCATTTCGCTGACGGCATAACCTATCTGACCCACCGTTATTATACCTCCCCTGCGCATTATGAAAATTCAGTTCTGGCATTTCAGAAAACTTTCTTCTCTACTCTAAGTTGTCTCTATCCAAACATTTTATAAAGGTATCGAAACCTATATTTTGTGATAGAATAATAGATCTACAAATATCTACAATTGTTCAGAGGGGGCTCATAAGATTCACTTGGGATTGATTGTTGGGATTTTACATTGTACTTTGTATGTGGATCCGACTTATTATACCCCTATATATTTAGAAAGCATAAATGAAATAAACAAACTGTGGCAGGGTAAAGTATAGCAAGTATAGGCCTATTGTTCTTTCATAGTATTTGAAGGGAATGTTCAAAGTACCTACAAATTTATAGTTATTACACTGTAAAAACTGCAGAACACATGACACATTCAGAATGTGTTCACATGTGTTCAAAGGCTGAGCAATTTGTTATCGCCCTGAACACATCGAGAACACGCTCCATGACTCCTTTGGACGCATCATGTGTTCTGCTTAATGTTCTGATACAATGATAGTGTTCTACCTTTGTTCCGTTAGAACACATTTCGTTCTGGATGTATTCTCAAAATAGCTTACATAAATAAATAAATAAATAAAAAAATAAAAAATTCGAGCTGACCTGTTGGCGCAATCAATAAGTTATCCGACTTCTAGGCCTGCGGCACGGTTCCATCCCAGACGCTGGCAAAATCACTGTAACATCATGACCCCTTTTTTCTCCCCTGATAGTTGAACTTGTCAATAACACACCCAGGGAGGGTTAAACTTAACGAGTTCCAGGAATATTGATGATCTTATATATATTTTCTTTTCTTTCACAGATGCATCGTGTTAATATTTTGATTCTTGCTCTGGTAGTAGCCGTTACCCTTGTATCGGCACGACGCCCAGGTGGTAGAGGACGTGGAACTCCTGCACCTTGTCCAGAAAGCTGTGATGAAGCGGGGGAGTATGGAAACGACGGATGTAAAGGTGTGGAACAACGTTGTCCTCCATGCCCCGAAGGCTGTGATGAAGAAGGAGCTGAGGCTTGCGGTGATCGTGAAGAGTGTCCAAGACGACGTGGCCCACCTGCACATGGACGTGGACCTCCTGCACCTTGTCCAGTAAGCTGTGATGAAGCGGGGGAGTATGGAAACGACGGATGTAAAGGTGTGGAACAACGTTGTCCTCCATGCCCCGAAGGCTGTGATGAAGAAGGAGCTGAGGCTTGCGGTGATCGTGAAGAGTGTCCAAGACGACGTGGCCCACCTGCACATGGACGTGGACCTCGTGCACCTTGTCCAGTAAGCTGTGATGAAGCGGGGGAGTATGGAAACGACGGATGTAAAGGTGTGGAACAACGTTGTCCTCCATGCCCCGAAGGCTGTGATGAAGAAGGAGCTGAGGCTTGCGGTGATCGTGAAGAGTGTCCAAGACGACGTGGCCCACCTGCACATGGACGTGGACCTCGTGCACCTTGTCCAGTAAGCTGTGATGAAGCGGGGGAGTATGGAAACGACGGATGTAAAGGTGTGGAACAACGTTGTCCTCCATGCCCCGAAGGCTGTGATGAAGAAGGAGCTGAGGCTTGCGGTGATCGTGAAGAGTGTCCAAGACGACGTGGCCCACCTGCACATGGACGTGGACCTCCTGCACCTTGTCCAGAAAGCTGTGATGAAGCGGGGGAGTATGGAAACGACGGATGTAAAGGTGTGGAACAACGTTGTCCTCCATGCCCCGAAGGCTGTGATGAAGAAGGTGATGAGGCTTGTGGTGAACGTGTAGAGTGTCCAAGACGAGGAAGTGGTGGTCAACATGGTGGTCAACATGGTGGCCGACAGGGTGGCCGACAGTAGTACACTAGCTCTGCTTGTCTGAACTCATGACTATCCCAAACTATCCCAAATCATGAACTGCATAGTTACACATACTCAATACAAATTTGTTGAATGAGTTCAAGCCCATTATTGTTATGGTTATACCTTCGAAGTGGCACAATTCAAATTTCAGCCATCCCAATATCCAAATCTATAATTCACCAGAAAGCTTGAATCTTTCTTTAGTTGCATAGTGAAATAAATGGAGTAAAAAGAAATGTAATTTCACTGTAATGGTGTTTGCTATTCATTCTGTGCATTATTATGGTGTTTAATATAAAATTGCTAAAAAAGTTCGGAAAATTGTTTACATTTTTCAAGTATTTCCTGATATATTCATCAATGAAGAGCTAACGTGTTCCTCTTTCTAATGATACCTCATTCGTAGCAATCACTTGTTTCAGTGCTTAGCGACCTGCTTGAGAATGTGGATAGGTCTCATTTAAAATTCACCACTATTTCCAGCACAAAAGTCAAAAGAACAACCTGTCATCTGTTCAAGAAGTGTTCGTTACATTGACAGTTAAAACCTTCAAACAACCGGCATTGTTCAAGTACTGCTTAAAGTTTACGATTGTTTAAGTAAGCACAAGTTTTAAGCAGGGTATTTTAAGAGAGATGCTCTTGATTAGCTTTGATTTTAAAGGACAAACTAGTGACAATTTTGGTATATTCAGATTGAGACCACCCATATTCTTAAGCACGTGGCTGAGCTCTGAAACAAGTAATTATTACACTCCAAATATGGTATCACTGGAAAGATGATCACATCAGCTTTCCATCGATTTGTAACACAATATGAACATATCCCAGGATATTCAAAATATGTGATTGGGGGGAATGCTGAATGTTTTTGAGCAAATTATATAGGTAGGGAATGGTATACTTCATAATAATATGGAACATCCTTTACATTTGACAGCAGAGATTGCTTCAATGTAATCCCAGCATGCAGTAGAAAAGCACTGTTCACAGAGATAAGGCTATATTAAAAAATCATTTGTCTCAAAGCTCCCGCGCGCGTTAGTTAATTGATGCGCGTTAGAAGAAAAAAAATCTGAAAAAAAAAATCCAAACATTTCACCGATTTTTCAGATTTTCATTGATCACATCATTTTAAATACAAAAGTTCAATTTTTACAAGGATTTCAATATTTTATATTTATATTTATAAAAATAAAAACCTTAAAAATAATCGCATTCCGCATTAGGTTTTGAAAAACTGAAGAGCTTTCAAACAAAATATTTTTTTAATATAGCCTAATTCAACACCTGATTTCCATTGAAATGCGCAGAAATAGCATGGTCCATAGAGGAACTAATAATTGAGACTTTTCATATATGTATAAATACGGTATATGAATTAGGATTCTATTTCTCAATACAATGATCTGCAACAAGTTGAAAAGCCTCAATGATTAGTTCCTCTAATGAACCATGATGTTTTTGTACATTTCAATGCAAATCGGGTGTTGAACTATCTCCACATTTATTAGCAACAAATGTAGACCCATCAGTTGATTTAGGATTAACAAGCCAAATGCAAACTAAATGGCCAGAACAATCCCCACTTAAGAGGACTATTTTATTTCATAAGTATAATAGATTATTGAAAATGGAAAATATTGTTAACAGATATACTAACGACAAATGCACAAAACTTCTTTGTTCATAAATATACAAATCTGACTTACAGATAGCACACAAATGAATATAAATAACTCTTGCAACCTATTTTTATTTACATGGTGGTTCAAAAAGGTTTATCCATCTCTATCATAAGGCCATGAAAACAAACCTTGTTCTACAGGCAGACGAACCCTACAGGGTGAGTCAAAAAAAAGTTTACTCAACTTCAGCGATTTTTGTAGAAAAAAGTATTCATTTGTTTCCAAAACAATTTACTACGGTATAAAGACGAATCAATTAGCTTTAATAGCAATTTTATCTGGTTTAGATTGGTTGAGGGAAACTTATTTTAAGCTGTTTTTGAATAAATTTAACGTCCGAACACGCTTCCAGATCTTGACCATTATATTTCATAAGATACGACCAATAAAAAATTACAATACCGACAGCGAAAGGATCAATTCCTTTGTTATTAAATGATCAAAGTGTGGTAATTGTGTCATAAATAGGCCTTAAAGCTGTCTATTGTTTTAATCTATTAGAAGACAATTTTGAACAAGTCTATTGTCTACTTAATTTTTTTAATAAACAAGATGTGTAATGCTTTACATCATAATCCTAGTAAACATTATTAAGCTCGTTAAGCTTGAAATTAAAAACCGTGTTTTTGGTGAAAAAAACAGCTTCTGTACAGAAATAGTCATATTTACTTAACGGTATCATCAAATAGCGTGATGTTTTTCCAGATGGTAGCAAAGAAATGGCGCAATCATTGAAAGTTTTGTTTGCCTTGATTTTGTGGTCAAAAATATTTTTTGTAATTTTTTCAATTAGGGTAAACTTTTTTTTGAAATTATATTAAGAAATTGGTGGCCAAAATGTTCACCTCTCCTGTAATCTGAAAAAACCTAGTAAGTCTATTGAACGCAAATTTGAGAAAACAAAGGAAAACTGTTTGGTTTCAGGACTTGGCAATATCATGTTTCGTGCCCCGTAATGGTTCACGCCAACGGAATAAGCTGTGAAATGTTATGGCGTTGATTCCGTATGACGTCACGAATAGGTAAGCCAAACATGATATTGCCCAGGACTTACTACTAGGTTTTTCCCCTTCAGTTTATCAAGTGTGTGAAAAATCTTCCCTGTTGGCATTTTTTTATCTGGAATCTTGATAAACTGAAGGGGAAAAACCTATCAAGTCCAAATATGGGTCTAACTCAATTTTCACCAAAATTTGACTTGCTAGGTTTTTCCAGATTACAGGAGACATGCCAATGAATTACCAACCCAACATTTTTTGTTTCCTTGTCAAAAAACAGCAAAATATTTACAGATTTTTGGGATTTTTATGCTCATTTCTTTTTATTGTGGCCTAATTAATATTCACCTACTTATAAGATTTGTTTGCCATCTATCTAAGTGCGTAAGTATGTCAAAATGGCTGGCAAATGTGAGTAAACATTTTTGAACCACCCTGTACAGGGTGTCCCAAAAGTGTAATACCTCCAGGAAAAAATGCTATTAGAAAACCCCCTTTATTTAGATATTAAACACTTGTGGGGTGATTATCCTACCAAAAATTACAATTATATCCACGATTTTGCAAGTAAGACAAATATTACTATAATACACTTTTTAAAATTGTACTTTGTTGCATATGGTAATTAAGCAAAAACAATGGCTTGTGTTAGTTTCCTGCAGGCATAGGTTTTAACCCTTTGAACCCTGAGTTATTAGTGCGAGTCTGTCGCGCCACCCTGACTTATTTTCACGAATAAAGGATAATTCTATATTTAGTGATTTCCCTTCTTACACCCTCTGATTGATCGTTACATTGTGATATACTGCCCTCTATCATCGTAATAATATGTATTCGTAATAAAACATCAGTTTATATCAGTTTTATTCTGTTTTTATCGCCAAAATTGCTATTTACAACCGTACTACAATGCATTACTGTCTACCTGAGAATTATCTGCGCATGCGTATTCATCTCATTTCGTGCTATTTTTGACAGTTTTCATCAGCAAATGACATCAAAACACGAACATAAACCTGCAGAAAACAAGGTATCTAACATCGGGAACATCACATGACTTGAAAGTCATATGACCACTCAAAATCATGTGATCGATGTGTCACCTGTTCACAAGGCACCATATGGTGCCTTTGGGTTCAAAGGGTTAGAATTCACATTTTTCCAAAGGATATTTTGCTCTTTTTTTACTTTAAAAAAAAAATGTGGTGAAAATAAAAGTGGGATTAAAATGAGGAAAAAATCAAAACAAATCAGTGTAACGCATACATTTTTTAACTTACAAAAATGTATAGCATTTAGGGTTTTGGGCTGAAGGAAGCAGAGATCAACCATTTTTCTACCTATTAATATCGAGGGTTTAGTGCAACAAAGGGCTATCTGCATCCCGGCCATTTTGAGAAAAAGTGAATTAAAGATTTGTACCCATCATTGTTACCTTCTGGTTTTAACAAGTTAAAATAAATGCTATTCAAACCTTTTTGATTAGGTGAACAATTAATTTAAGATTATAATTGTTACATGTTTGACTGAAATGAATTTACTATTTTCTCATAATGTCATCCTGATCTTGTGCGGATCATTTTGATACCAAAATCTCATTTTGGCCAAAATGCAGATAGCTCTTTGTTGCACTTAACCCTCGATATACGTTTCTGGAAACATGCACAAGTATAGTAAAATGTACACTCACAAAGATAAACATAACCGGCACAGAGAAAGATTTGTAAATGGTGAAAATTTAATTTAAGATTGAACCTATCCTTGACCTCATACCATAAGCTTCACATCAGATCACATAATGCCAATCAGGATAAGAGGCCATCCATGTGTCGGCCATATTTGCAGGAACTAAAATCCGTTTCAGTCTGTGTGCGTGGGGCCCAAACCATGTGCGTGTGCCCATAATCTTGCATATACGTTTGGATTATTTTGCATGTGGAGAAAAAAAACCCTGAACAATACTTGCCAATTTGCAACTGATTTAACTAAAGTAGAAACATGCACTGTTCTGATACGGTGCGCAAGCTCGTGCGCAAGCAGTATAGAGAAATTGTAAGTAAGCAATAACATGATCGTATGGTCGATGGTCCGCTGACCTTTGATGCGTCACTTGTTTGGGTTTTGTTCATCGCTGTACCAATATTCTACTACTGCAAAATAACAAGTATGTCACTGTCCAGAAGAAGTGAAATAGAGAATAGTAGCTGCCTCCTGACAACTAGCTGAGCGTGGCTGAACATTGGTTACTTCAATTATATCAACAGGCAGCTATGGCATAAGATGTCTTGAAAATATACAATACAGTACCACCAGCAAAAGCTGCCTTATTACAACTAATCACACATAGTTCAAGATAATTAATACACGAGGCAGCTACTGCAAAAGATGTTATGAAAAAGTGCAATTAATTTCACCTTATTAAAAGGAGGTGTCCAGCAAGCACCTCATTGTGCATTACATGTTAGAAAAATAATTATCGATCGCAAATCACATAGTTATATTGAACAAAGCATCATATCATGAAAACGAATAAATACTGTCATCTCTCAACATACAATTTTTACAAATTCGCGGTGATCAAAATTTGTACACCAACAATTATGACGTCATTGATACCGGGACTTTCGATTACCGCAAATTTTTAAATATGGCATGTTGAGAGATGGCGGTTTTTATTTGTTTTTATGATATGTATGATGTTTTGCTCTGTATGTCGATGCAATTTGGGCTTGATAACTATTTGTTTAACATATAATGCAGACATGCCAACCTCTGGGATCAGAAAACTGTATTCTGAAACCCTCAAACCTGTATTTTTCATTGAAAACCTGTATTTTTCTAAAAGATGCATAAACGACCTTACAATGTGCATATTGCATGATTATCTCCATTCTTTGACACTGTTATGAAATCCCACCTCGCTGTATATTCTTCTTTAAATGTCTGCTTTCTTTTATTTCGCGAGGTCGAAGCCATGATATTACATGTATAATATCAGTTTTGATCCAAAGATATCAGTAGATATTATTACGAAACATGAATTATTTTGCAGACGTGGTTGCATTTGGCGGCGATAGCGATGTATTTTTTGTTTGGTTAATAGAGTCCCAAATCAGGTTTGTTTACTATATGCTCCAATCACGCACGAGCTTACAAATCAAGTGGCGAAACGAGCCTTGTGCTATCATGTTTAAACCACAGGGCTTGTGGCGATAATAGTCTTTACTTGCAATCGTTTTGAAAGGGATTCTTTGCCTTGCAGTCGTTTTTGAAAGGATTTTTTTTTTTTAGGTCAATATTAATGGTTAAAAACATATTTTTTTGAAAATCCTGTACGCCTGCATTTTTAACGAAATCCCGTACGAAATACGGGAAAAACGTACTAGTTTGCATGTCTGATAATGCACAATGGACACCTCCTTTTAACAACTGGCTGAACATTGGTTGACAATAACATCAGGCTGCTATTACAAAAGATGTCTTAAAAATATGTTATAAAATACTATCAATAATACATGCATTCTTACAACTGGCTACACATAGCTAAATACAAGTATAACACGAGATACTGTTCGGGAGTTTAGAATTTCACGAATCAGCAATACTGGCCTTATTCACGGCATGAACAATTTGCGAATGTGACTTTACAATGCACTGCTACAAATACAAGGTTAGATAAGGAAATATTTGAGGCATGACATTTTCGCGAGTAAGTGCTCCTCGCGAAATTAGCGAAATTTAAATGCACCCAAACATTTCTGGTTAATGTCATTGCAACAGATATCTTCAAAATGTGCAATGAAGTACTATTGGGAGGCAATACCTGCCATCTAACAACTGACTGAAGATAGATACAACAACTGTAACACACAACATCTATATTACAAAAGATGTTATTGAAAATATGTGACCAGTCACATAAAAAAGGACATATCCTCGCTAAATACAGTTTTGAAAAAGAGGCCAATATATTTGGTGAAATAGAAAGAAAATAATAGAAAAAAGTATGCTTCTTCAAACCATATCTTGTGATTACAAAGTCCGATTACCTTCAATTAGAGAATAAAATATAGTTCCCGGCGACCATACATGACTCCAAATATGGTACAGCCTATACATTATGAGACCATCGTATAGCAAAACAGCTAAAAACTTTATTCTATTCTCATTCTTATTTAGTTATTGGTTATTTTTATCTTTTGTCATAAAATAACCCATTTTGTTAGATTTATTTTAATCAAACAACAACACATTTCTCCCCTTTATAAAAGCGGCGAATCCAACATTCTGCTTCGAATCAATCACGTTCTTTAGCACAAGTTCAAATGGCAACGCTATACGCACAAGCCAGCAACTTTGTGTTGGGCATGCTAACGTGATGACCATACGCACTGAAGGTATTATTATTCGAATGAATTAAGCTCCGCCCCAACCTACACACCATTGTCTCATAATATAAAGTGCGTATTCAGCCAAAAATCAAATTGCCTGTTGACATCCAAAACCACACCCACAATATAATGAGCATGATATAATTTCAAAGCTTAAAAATGTGTTCTTTCATGTCATTCCAATAATAATAACTCAAGAGTTGACTCGGGCCCCCAATATGTCCATTTTGACGTGACGGGTCACATAAAATATGTTCTGAAGTACTATCAGCAATATTTACTTTCTGAAAACTAGTTAAACATAGGTAATGACATTTATAATACCCGATAGCTGTTACAGATGTCATGAAATTATGTAATAAAGTTCTATTCATGGATCTATCAATTATGTAATAAAGTTCTATCCATGGATCTATAAGCGGAGCGTAGATCCGAAAATCACCAAAACGCATGAAGCTATATAATAGACGTTATTCGAAATTGGTGCACTTACGTCAAAAGAGAGCCCAGAACAATTAATGCTCCGAAAACGAGGATAGTTATGTAGCCGAGACGAGAGTGATGTAGTTTTTCAATGTGGCGAACTTTGCACTAATCATACAAATTCTTTATACTTCTGAGCTGTTCAATATTTGACCTTATCACATTCGTGAAATAAACGTGAACGTATTAAAATATCTATTCCACTAGTTTGAAATGAAATGTTTGCTGGTAAATGACACTATCTAGGAAAATTTAGAAGTTCACAGTTCATTATATTGCAGTTAAAGTATGAGATTGTATGTTTAACGGCATGACTTTGAGTATGTCTCCCTCTTTGACATGAAATCACCAATTACGAATAACGTCTATGCACTAACTCTTCGCGCCTTAACGAGATCTATCCTTCTCGTCATAGACTAACTACTTTCCGTGTTGAATCAGCTCATGAATATTCAGTTTAGTACTTTCCAGTATCCAACTGAATATTCATAAGAGAAGTGCGTAAAAGCTTAAATTCTGTGGCGTAATCCTCGCGTGAGACAAAGAAGATTTTAAAGACACCACCACAATGCATTGCGTTTTTGCAAAATGCCCTATTTCTGGTTTCCAATTTGTCTCGGTTCTCATAGACATATGCACACAATCATGGCTTCATAGCGCGTTCATCGTTGGAGTTCATAGGTTCCAGTTTACATCAATAAATAAATTGGTTATCAGTGTTCCTTTTTCTTATTTCTAAAAGCTCGACAAATGCATCGTGTGAAAAAAGCTTTAGTTGGCTGGCGTTCCCGCAATGCATTGTGGGAAGACCTTAAAATCTTCTTTGCGTGTGAGACTTGATAAAATACACACCCCTACATAACACAGAAAAGGTTGCAGGTGTGCAGTAAATATGCGCGGAGTTGCCTATCTACTGCTGTATCGGCAATACCTGCAATTAAAAATGAACTGAACATACATGTAAGTTTCAACAATTTTAACATGAGGCAGAAAATTCACAAGACATCTTGATAATATAACACATAGAACAATATAAATATGTATACACGGTAGGAATTCTGAAATAATAAATCAGCTCCCAATTTCCTGAGTTGTCACCCTAACGTAATGTGAGTCAAATATTACATTTTCATCGGTGTCAAAAGTTTACATTGCTACAACTAGCACATCCATGTACGTATCAATGTTGGGCAATGATTCTAGTATGTATGAGGGTCGGTCAATATGTAATGAAAGTGATCTTGTTATGGGATGCATGAGTGCTTCTATTGAGGGATAGTATGATCAATACAAAGTATGAACCTTTTGTCTATCAAAAAATACACTTTTGGATTTTTAGATACTTTTGTCATTATCTATTTTCAAGTTACACATAGATTAAAGTTATTGTCTAAGGTAAATGGCAAACATCTCAAATTTCCTGCCAAATAACTGATTTGGCAGTGTCCAAAGTGTGCAGTTCACACTTAAAATTCCAAAAGTGTATTGTGTGAAAGACAAAGGCTCATAGTTTGTATTGATCACACTATCTCTCAATATAATCATTCATGCATCTCACAACAAGATCAATTTCATTACATATTGACCAACCCCTGCATAAACGGGCCTTAAACCATCTTATGAAAGCCAAGATTGAAGTAAATAAGTAATTGATAGATTTCCTCGTTACACTCAGCAGCATTTTTCAAGTGTAAAGCACAGTCAAATGATATGCTGCATGTCATCAACATAAATTGGAGCAATCCATATCTTTTATCAATTGTGATTGCATTAAAAAGTTTGAACAATTCACACATTTTTGAGAATTTCTGAAAAATTGAGAATCATTTAAATCAAAATCAAAAATCAGACTATTCATTTCATACTTTTTGAATGGTCAACAATTTACCAATATTTCTCAAGAAAGTTTTCACAAATGATACCCACAAAAAAAAATTAAAAACTAAATTGGCAGACCGACTGACCCCATCTAAGAGGTACATTTGCCTGTAGACCTTTTTAAAATTTCTAATAATAAAAAAAAAATTGCCTTCTGGGGAAAAAATAAATGTTTGTCTCAGTTTCTCAGGATCAGAAGTTCGTCAAAGGTTGCGAGAATCCATTTAGATTCTGTGATTTTGTGAGAATCTATAGATTCTCCTCTATTCAAATAGTATGTTAGACAGAATATCTACGAGAATCAACTTGGATTCTCGCAACTTTACCAGTGGGAATCTTTGAGAGATTGGATTCACAGATTCTCCTCAAATGTCTGACCCTGAGTTTCTCATGCGCAAAGTTTCTTAATATGCAATAAGGCTTAAGAAAAAACGCCACCCCTGTTGATGGGCAAACAAACCTCTCAGGTAGGGTCGGTCAGTCAGGCGTTTATATTCGTCGCCTAAACAATAGTCGTTTAGGTTTTTGAGTTGGTTCTTATTTTCATAATCATAAAAAAACCAATATTGACCTCAGAATGCAATATTCCGTTTCATTACTCTGGTTTGCTTGACCGATTGAATAACCTTGTTTGTGTAACTGAGACCATTACACCTCACACCTCTGAAACATTAACCCCCTGAGAACTACCGGCCGATTGGTTAAAAAGATGGATACATCATTTATTGCACCAATGAGAGACATTGTTAAAATAATGGTATCCCTGATAAAGATGGTAGTGAAATATTTTACAAGCTGCATTTGAATTGGCTATTCATATGAGTACATCTTGTAATAAACCAATCAGAACCACTGTAAGATAGACAGGTAGAACCCAGGGGGTTAAAAGACTTTGGCAGATTAGGCATCAGTCAGGTTGTAGATTGCCAACTTGATTTGTCTAGAATTCCTGTCACTGCTACTTCTACTTGGTTTGAAAATATAGCATGGATTATTTACTGTCTAATATTCTATAGTTTGATCAGTTCAGAATTGGCGAAGCCTCATTACAGCAGCGAATGAATACAGAAGGACGTTGACATACATGAAGGCAATCGCATCCTACATCTGTTGATAACTCTTGTTGTTCCCTCTTGTTTGGCTTAAAATCTGGTATGAATGACTAGCTAACACCCTGAAATCGTGTCTAAAATCGTGTCATTCAATCTTGTATTTGATATGTCTGGAATTTGTGTCACTCTTATTTCAGCCACAGAATAAGTTCGTAGTAAATGTGTTGGTCTCGCAATTCTTAATCTAGTTTCTCCTTGCCTTGATTGCCGGTATAGTTGGCTAGATGGGATCCCAGTTCTGCAACTGTTTGTTTTCTGGACCATGCTCTTGCGACTCTTGTTCTTGTTCATGTTCTTTCTTCTTGGCTTGGAATCTAGCCTGTCGTATCTTGTTACTTAAATACTTGTTGAAGGAAGTCTGGGGATAGATGGATCAAATATATTAAAATTGTTAAATATTTTTAATGACTGATATTTACTCGATAAAGTTTGGGTTAATGACCATGGGAAGAGGGTTTTTAAGGTTTTTTGGTTGGGGTGTACCATTTTAGTTATCGAAAATAGTCTGTGCTTGGGAAATTATGATCAAAAGAACTGAACTTTTATTCGAATTTGAGCAGTGGAAACTCATTAACATAAAATTCCTGATAACCCAAAGTAGTTTTAAAAAATAATTTTAAAATATCCTGATAACACAAATTTCCTGATAACACAAATTAAAAGCGAAGGCCCCTTTGAGTTTGTGTTAACAAGGTTCTACTGTATTAAGAAATCTTTTTGCTTTATAAGTTTATAAATAAAACTGTTATGTGAGTGTTGCTATTTCAGACAAATTGGTTGCTAAGGCAAAAAGAAGAAAAAATTGTTTGTGCCAAAAATCTTGCAGTCAGGTCGGTCGGTGGGTTTTCCTTTTCTTTTCTTTTTTTCTGACAAATATTACTGACAAACCATGGTTCATGATAAGACAAAATTGGTTTGTCAAGTTTCTAGTGTGATACTAGTTTATAAGCAATCTATTCAAGCAAACAAATTCATTTCAAGCAGAAAGTAATATTTTGACAAATTTGGTAACATTTAAGACTGTGTATTTTTAAAACCCAGCCGCATCTCGGGGATGAAGGTTGGAGAAATCATTTCATACTTGGTCCACACATCAGTTATGATGAACCATCTCATATTATGGGGATAAATCTTTCATCGCGAGTCCCAGTGTTTCTAGATCAAAACACCCTAAATTTGCCAATTTCGACCATTTTAGCCTATATTCAGAAACGGGTAGTTTTAGTTTAAACCCTCCAACCGCAAAACGATTTTGCACATGACACTTACACTGCAGTATCATCTTAAGATACCTATAGAGTATATCACATGTGCATTACATTTTGTTTAGCTTCTGTAACTTTTGTTTTATAACGGGATCAAACTTGTGTTTTTCATGAAAAATAGCTCAAATTATGTGTCAAATTAAAAACGGGAATTATTTTACGTCAAGTAACCAATTTTAAAAATTCATATATTAATGCAATCTATACATATTAGTCTTCAACATATAAAAAATCACCGTTGGCTTTTTATTCCTAATAGTCGCTGTGTGACGTCAAAGTTACGCGTGTATATCACTCTACATGAATTGTTGGAAAATGAATGACGCATAGTGTATCAACCATCTCCGTCATATGAGGGATGAAATGTCGTGTTTACGACGTGCATCTAAATAAATAATATATCCCATCTTGATAACAATCTTCAAATCCAAGATGCCTCCAAAATGGCCGCCATAATCACCAAAATACATAAAGAATGCGTGTATTAAATTCCATACACTAAATTATGCAGTTTCAATGCCTATGCTCGAAATGCCTGAAAGGAGACACATATTTGAGACATTCTTGAGGATTCTTTAGCTTCCATAATGGCCGCCGATATGTCGAATTGGACATTAAATGGCTGAAACAAAGCTTCTTTATTTGTCATACCTATCTTCTGTAAGACGAGGTTTTAAAAAAAAAGATCATATAATATCGTTATTACAGTATAATATTTAGGCACCATATAACTAATCATGAGTATCTTGAAATAACTATGTTGACCACCAAATGCTGAATGTGGCCATAAAATGCTTGAAATGTCTAGTGACATGTTAATGACATACCGGTATAATATCCATTGCTTTTAGTGTAAGCTGTCCATTGTCCATTGGAAAACAAAATTTTGTTTTATATGAATTGGGAGAGATATTGTGATTTAAGCATGGCAAGTGATTAATGACCACAGATAGTCAAACGTTTCTGCTTGCCATTAAAACGGGCATCAAAATCAGGACCCAAGCGTGTGTCCGTGCGGACCCACCGTGTATAAACAAACAAACAAAACAAAATGGCCAATACATTGCTAGCAGTTACATAATGTGTGTATGGTAAGGATCATTGAAGGCACAGATTCACCGTTTAAAATGTGACCAGCAACTGGTTGAATGTCTAAATAGTGAACGGTACCCCCAAAACGAATTTCTGCATAGGCCTACATTGCTATAAAGATACATTGGAAAATTAAATATGTCTAGCAAAAAAATTTAGAAATGAAAATTAAGTATATCAATCGGTGATTCCAATTCAGCCACATGTGTCTGTATGGTACCATGATTTTTTTTAGGACTTACATACCACGACATGTAGGAATAAAAAGCTAATAATGATTATGTTTATTTTAAAGGTTAAAATGTATATAGACAGCATTGATTTGTAGATTATTAAAATTGGTTAAATGACGTAAACTAATTCCTGTTCTTAATTTGATACATAATAACGATATCGTATACGTTTTGTTAAACCCTAGTCTTAAAGAAGATAGTTATAACAAATAAAGAATCATTGTTCCATCCATTTAATGTCCATTTTGACATGATCGGCGGCCATCATGGAAGGTAAAGAATCCTCAAGAACGTCTTAAATTAGTGTCTCCTTTCAGGCATTTCGATCATAAAGGCATTGAAACTGCATAATTTAGTGTATGGAATTAAATATGAGCATTCTATATGTATTTTGGCAATTATGGCGGCCATTTTGGAGGCCATCTTGGATTTGAAGATTGTTATCAAGATGGGATATATCAAATATTTAGATGCACGTCGTAAACACAACATTTCATCCCTCATATGACCGAGATGGTTGATATACTATGCGTCATTCATTTTCCAACAATTTATATAGAGTGATATACACACGTAACTTTGACGTCACACAGCGACTTGTAGGAATAAAAAGCCAACGGTGATTTTTTATATGTTGAAGATTAATATGTATAGATTGCATTAATATGTGAATTTTTAAAATTGGTTGCTTGACGTAAAATAATTCCCGTTTTTAATTTGACACATAATTTGAGCTATTTTTCATGAAAAACACAAGTTTGATCCCGTTATAAAACAAAAGTTACAGAAGCTAAACAAAATGTAATGCACATGTGATATACTCTATAGGTATCTTAAGATGATACTGCAGTGTAAGTGTCTTGTGCAAAATCGTTTTGCGGTTGGAGGGTTTAAACTAAAACTACCCGTTTCTGAATATAGGCTAAAATGGTCGAAATTGGCAAATTTAGGGTGTTTTAATCTAGAAACACTGGGACTCGCGATGAAAGATTTATCACCATAATATGAGATGGTTCATCATAACTGATGTGTGGACCAAGTATGAAATGATTTCTCCAACCTTCATCCCCGAGATGCGGCTGGGTTTTAAAAATACACAGTCTTAAATCTTACCCTGATTTGTGAGATTTTAGGGTCGGTCGCTGATGAGGGCAACACAACAATTACTGTAAAAGCCAATATTTTCGCGTACAGATATTTTCGCGGATTTTGATATCAAAGACATTTCGCGAATTGTTTTTTTCGCGGGCGACCGTCTGAAAGCATTGCATGAATGTGTAAAGCAATATTTTCGCGTGTTATCATTTTCGCGGAAAAAGATTTTGCGCGAAAAGCGCGAAAATAAAAGCACCACAAATATTTCAGCTTTTACAGTATTGTGTGGCCTAATTGAAAGTAGCCTAATTGGTCAATTATCAAAGTGTTCACAAGGTATACCGCATTGTTGGGTTCACCTTACACTACACAACTACTGCCTTCACCCTTAGGCCACATAGTAAATACAAACTTCCAGCTGAGGAAGTAAAACCAACCTCGAAAGTCAGAGACCTCCTTAGGTACCATACATATCGTTGCTGTTCTGTTAAAACAGTGTATCTCCATCCAGCCCTTCAGCATGCATAAAGTAATACTTCCTATGTATAACCTTTGGGCATTTCATTTCATTTCATATTTATTTAGCCAAATCAACATTGCACATTAAAACACATGTGGTACATACAATAATCAAATATATTAAATATAAGAGAACAGTAGTAAAAACACAGACAGAAAGCACGTTGATAAGACCAAGGATAGCCCAAAAAGCCACAAGAGCTTTTTTCCATTGGCAGTCTGCTTTAAATATGTTATTTTTTAAAGGGCCAAAAACAAAATCTGTATAAAAACCTTGAAAGTGCTCTTGCCCCTGATGGCCTGATCATGTATAAAGCAACACTTCCTATGCATAACCGTTGGGCAGTTTTACTTTATACATGCTCAAGGGCCGTAAAAACATACATGGTTTTGCCAGAGCAGCAATGACATATGCCATACACTATACAGGGTGAGTCAGAAAGAACGGACACTTTTTCACAAAAGCGTCACAAAAGATGTAGGCATGCATATTCTAAATCAATGGTATCATTTTCAAGACCTACAATTTGACTTTCATTCGAAAGAAGAATTTAAAAATCTACCATTTCGTTATCATGTTACACTAATTTGAATAAAGCCCCAAACATCTGAAGCAAATCCACGGAATGGGCAAATTATCAAACCATTCCTAAAAGTATTCTAATGGGGTTTACCTCCTGAATCAATAGATGCCTCCTTTTACTTTTCCTTCTTGGTTGTAACTTTATGACAAAATGTTCAAATTCAAAAATTCTTTTTTGAATGAAAGCAAAATATGTGCTCTTTATAACACTATATTTGATTGTGAATATGCAGGCCTAATATTTCTGTGGCGCTTTCGCCAAAAAAGTGCCCGTTCTTTCTGATTCACCCTGTAGATGCCAGACAAATCAGAGCAATTCCATGGGTTGGTACAGGAATGGCAATATCTCAATCTCATTTCTCTTGCAATCTTGTTAGGCTATATCAAAAAAATCTTTTGTCTCAAAGCTCCTGCGTGCATTAGTTAATTGATGCACGTTAATCCCAAAGATTCACCAATTTTTCAGATTTTCATTGATCACATCATTTTAAATACAAAAGGTCACTTTTACAAGGATTTCAATATTTTATATTTAAAACCTTAAAAAACCCAGCATTCTGCATTAGGTTTTGAAAAACTGAGCTTTGAGACAAAAGATTTTTTAATATAGCCTTACCAGTCCCAGCCAACTCACAGACACTTAACAAATACTTGGCATTTAATACTCACCCAAGGTTTAACACCGCCCGCCATGCCGATACACGGAAATCTCTCGTACATTGTCCTCCCGATGTTCTGGTATGCGTTGGATAAGTCACAGACATCTAACAGGGGCAGATAGAACTGACATACCTCCTTGCAGAATGTGTGCCACATTTTACCCTTTTGGACGGTGCCGTTTTCCAGGGCGATCTGCACGTGGCGTGAGAAAGATGGTAGTGTGGTGGGGTAACTTAAATGCACTCCCACAACATCCGGTGTAACCAAGGCGTGTTCATCTGGAGATTCAAAGATCCGCATTTTGTTTACATAGGTTATCAATAACAGGGTGAGTAAAAAAACCCTGCAATAGTGGAAAGAAGCCATCTTGTTTTTAAAACAAAGTTGAAGTTTGAATTTTTTTAAACGTTATAAGAATACCTTATTTGTTACTAAATTTGTGTCAAAAAATGAAGTCAATATCATTTTCTGTTTCAAAATTCAACTTGGTTTTTATAACAAAATGGCTTCTTTCCAGTATTGCAGTTTTTTTACTCATCTTGTACTATCAGACCATGCAGAGGGAGCCAATCAAGTATGAAATGAACATGGTTGTACAGCTGGCACTGACACTTCAGTGTTTGGTGACGGAGAAAGTTGAAAAAGTAGAATATGAGGTATTTATTTATTTAGTTAGGCCAAGTAACAAAAATAAAGTGTTTCACGTCCCTGCACCAATTTTTGGCGCCGTTCCAATATTTTTGTTATTTGTTATTTTCATAAATTCCTTCAAAATTCCAAAAAAAGTGTTGAAAAAAAATCTAAAATCGCACCTGTCTTTGTTGTGTGTGAGTGTGTCCATCATTTTCAACTACACGTATACATGTATTTCAATGAAAAAGACGCGAGAACTACACTTGTTGGCATAGATAGTGATACGAATATCGAAACATTTCTTGCAAAAAGCTTGTAATTTGACTTCTGAAAAAGAAAAAAAAATGAAAAAAAGAAGAAAAAAAATAGTAAGGGCTGCCGTCACTAATTTTAAAAAAAGTCCGGACGTGAAACACATTATTTTTGTTACTTGGCCTTATTTAAAGTTTGGCAAATTACACAAAAAGATTTCTGTGTGACGACTTGCAAAACTGTTTTCTGTTTTGTATGTTTTTTCGTCAAAAGGGGCTCCAAATGCCTCACATGTGATCCCCATGTGGGACACCCCCCCCCCCCAGTACTCATACCTACATTTATAGTTATGTGGTGGTGCATGTCGTTCCAAATGCATAGGTTTCCTCTTCCTATTGACGGATGGCGTATGACGTGAGGGCGCTTTATGATATGGTCTACTACTAGCTAGGGAGGGTCGTGCACGAACCCACGTGGACATCGGTGCCGGTCTGTCAAACTCACTGGTGGGGTTGCTTTGGTGAGATGTTATCGATGAGGGAGAAATAATCTGAGAAAAAATTGACAATATTATGCTTAATAATTAACAAAATTCACAGATTTCAAATATAAGGCGTAATTATGAATTTTTATTTTCATTAGGAAAATTGTGATTTTTTTCTTCTTTCTTGTATGGAAATTTTATATAAAAATATAGTCTTTTCTTTGGAATAAAATATTGGGAACACTTTTTAAACTTCATTCCCTAGGGGCCTACTCGAATACATAATTGTATTCTTATGTCTTACCTGATTGGCTATGTTTACATTTGGTATTCCGTTGTTCATATCAGCTGCTGTCCCATCTCCCCCCACATGAGAGTTGTGATGTATCCCAGAGATCATTGCGTTATCCACACTATTGATTGGGGAAGTTAAACAATTGCTGTTAGTAAGTGTTAGGGTTAGCATTGTTTTCAGATATCTACAGGGTGGTTCAATAAAACCTTGACAGTTTTTTGAAGCCATTTTTTTAAAATTCTGTAGATTTAAAAAAAAATCTTTTTCAATATTCATCAACTACATGATCTTGACCATCTATGCTGAAAATATCATTACAAATAACCTTACGGTTGCAAAATAACAGTTATTTGAACAAAGTCTGTCCCATTTCACTCTGTCCATGTGTATTGGAAATGCGACTTTTGAAAATGGGATATTTTCCTTTAAATGGTGCTAATCATGATTTATCTTTGTTGTTAGGGGGCAAATTTGGTATCAACTTATGCCTAAAAGATTCATCTAAATGCCTATCTAGCCTGGTTGGTCAACAACAAATTAAAAGTTACTCAAAATGACATAAATAAAGTGGTATACTTTCTTTTGTTGAACCCTTTATGATGGCTCAAACATGGCTCAAAATGTCTTAGCTGTTTCAGAACACCCAATATTACCTTTGTTGTGGATCCATTTCATTCCCACCATCCTCATCATCATCATCATCCACAACCCCACTCCCATAGTAGTCATCGATATCGTACAAATCTTCACTTCCTGTGGGTAATGTTTCCATGGCAACGCTCTCTTCTAGCGAATCAGCTGAGTAATCGATCTCATCGTTTTCCACTGCCTCACCACTAGTTTCAAAAGTATCTTGCGGTTCTGATTTGACACTGGCACAAGATAGCGCTCCTGTTGTAAGCGTATCGCTCGATTCTTCCCATCTTTGTTCGGTGGAAGCGTCACACATGCCAGTATTGCTATCGTTTTTAAGATGCTTTGACGCGTTTTCTGCTCTCATACCTTCAAGGTTTTTTGGGTTTATAACACTTTCGGGTTTAGAATTATGACTAGCTGTGCTTAGAGCCAGTGGTATTGCACAAGTGCTACTGGAGGCGTTTCCCACAGCATTGATATTCTGATTCAATGCACCATCGTTGATTTGACTGGTACTTGCCACAAAACCACTTAACCGGTCTAAACCTCTTGGTTCCATTGGTGAATTGTCACAACTTTGTACTGCCGTGTCCACAGTGACCTTTGCAGGTAATCCCGTCTCTCCCGAGATGCAGGTTTCTCCTGGTCTCATCCTACAGACCACGCAACCCCGCCGATATGCCCGCTGCATTTTCTTGGTGGCATAGTACTGGGTGCGTGGTGTGTCGGTGGCGATGTCGTTTCCATCGTCTAGTTTGACAAGAATCTCACAGCCTGTTTGAAGTGCCAAGGCATGTGCCTGCAATGTAGTTCAAAAACAGATATAACATTATCACTATGTTCAGGAGTACATGTAGGAATATTCCACCTTTCCCCATCCCAAGAAAATATGTATACTGTTGAGAGCATGTAGTACAATCAGGGTATATTAGTGCTGAGTCAAAAAGCTAGGGAGACCCTGGGGACCCCAAGCTTGCAAAAAATGCTACATTCAGGGATCCCAAACAAATGTTGGGGTCCCATATCAGGCCTCAAATTAAGGTCCATGGGGTGGGGGAAGACCTCATCAGGTCTAAGGCACACAATAGGGTCTAGCAAAAAAAGGCAGCTTTTTTAAAAAGTAGTAATTGCTTTCGATTTAAAAGGGCACTAAATAAAGCAATAACGTAATTTTAAATGGCAACAAGGCAAATCTTCAACATGAAGAGGGTATCAAGGCATTTTTTCCAATACAGGGACAAATAATTAAAATCACCAATGAAGAATTCAATGCAGTAATGCAAAATTGAAAAACTGGGGTTTGCAGGGACTCCTGAATTTGCAGAAAATATCCAAATAGACTTTGATGAGTCAGGGAACTTAAAATTCAGCCTAACGCGGCCTCTGCCTAATGTAGTACATTGGGTAAATAAGGTAGGTCATTTGAAAAGGTAAAATGAATTAAGTATCGGATCTCATGCTATTGACCATTTCAAATTGACATATTCATGTCCACTGGGTAAATTTAGATTTGTATGCATCACATCTGCCAACAAACAAACAAACTGTCACCCTTCCCTTTGTGGGTACAGTACAAATGGACATCTTTTTGAACAAAGTTTAAAATTACTTAAAACTCTTTTATGTTTTAAAGGTAGATGGCCCGATCACATTTCCGATTTTCAATTTGAAGTTTTCTATTCTACATGAAAGGTCATCCTTAAAAAAGTCGTGTTCCAAAGTTTGAGTTGCATAGCTCTAATGGTTCTTATTTTAGACGCACAAGATGCTGTGAACTGTACCCATTGAGTAGTACACAAACTATATCGGTGGTTACCACCATTCGCGGTAATTCGACGTTATTTCATCGATTTCTCCGTAATTATACCGATTTAGGCCGTCAAATTTCAGTATGATGATGAGAAAAATACGAGCTTTCATATGATATGAAAATCTCCGTATGTTTGAAATAATTCTGTGTTACGAAAATGTGATCGGGTCATCTACCTTTAACAAACCTTTTGAAATATGGATTTCTTGAGGTTCTCCTTGACCCATTCCCTCAGTTCGTAGTTCTCTATGTACCTCATTGTGTACGGGTGGAAAAAGGTCACAGTTCAATTTGACAAGCTACTATCTGCTACATGTACGCCTGAAGGAGTAAGAAAGAGACAAATTGTACACAGTCATGTACTTGTGTCAAAAATCGGGAAAAAATGGAAAATCAGAAATCTGAACAGTTATTTAACTAGGTAAATATAAAGAGGATCAACCTTTTGAAGTTCATAGAAGTACTACCAGCTAATTTGATAATAAATTGATATAAAACTCATTTCTCCTTCCCAGTACAATTGGTTTGCATAATGTGTACAAATTTCATCAAATTTGCAGCCACGACTCTAAATGCACAGTTTAGCTTTAATACTAGTGCATCGGTTTCATATAGAATCGTGCGCAACTCCATCACCTGCATGGGTGATTCCATTAAAATGAGGTTAAGGGCGGCCTCATATACCCTGGCGTTATAATTGATTTTGTGTGTGTACCTCCCCCCACCCCCCACTGTAATATCTTGTGCAGTACAATGTATGTGCAATTCCCCCCTCCCCTCCACCCCTAGCTAAGGAGGGGGGGTGCAAATCCCCCCCCCCCTGAAAAAATCCTAGCTACGCCCAGGGCTGGAAAAAATGCAAAGTTTTCTTGCAAGGGAAAATTGACAAAGTTGGATTTCCCGCTGCTTTAGCGACGGAGGGGTGTCTGAGGGTGGCTACCCCCCTCTGAAGCTTGAGCTTCTTGGATTTTGTTTTTTTTGGGGGGGGAGGATTTCCCGCGAGATTGCAACATTTCTCGGCAAGGAGCTTGCCATTTTGCCCTCTTTTTCCAGCCCTGGCTACGCCACTGCAACCCAACCCACCCTCTGACTGGCTAAGTCACTGCTGCTACACAATTAAGGCCTAAAAAAAAAAAGTTTGATTGGCGTAACCCGACCGACCCTAAATACATCGCCGACCCTGAATATTTGTTTATTATTTTGAGGGGGAAAAAAAAGGGAAAAAAAGTAAAAAGTTTAAAAAAAAAGTTTGTTATTGTTTAAAACTTCAGAAACTTGTTCTCATAGAGTCTGTTGGTTTCTATAAATAAAAAGAAAAATGTTTAAAGAAAAATGAATTTTTGCCGTCTCTTCATTTGTGTGTACTGCTGTCTTTTAAGTGTTCAAAAGAAGGTGATTAAAAAAAAAGAAATTAAAAAAAAATCCCGACCGACCTACCCTATCTGTTTTGGTCATGTTACGCCAATCAAACTTCTTTTTTTTTTAGGCCTAAGTATCATTTAAATCTCGCAAATAATCAGTACTCTGGTGGGAGCTAATACCACATACATGTACAGTATCCCACATCTGACACCATGCTAAACCATGATTTTGAAGTAATAGAATCGTATCGCTCTGTAAGTGTAACTCAGAATATATTTATGATTTATGGTCAGAAATTCAGAAATGTAATAAATTTCTCCATTATTTGCCCGCCGGCATGTGTGAGCGCATCTATTTTCATGGCGCACTATGCTGCGTTATGTGTTACGCGCGCCGACTGCATGGTACCAGTACGCATAGAGATAAACAAACATTGCCTGGATAGCAATTATAGTCCTCATACATAGTCATATCTTGGTAAATTATCGTCCATTTATAAATTATAGCTTACATTACAACCAGTCTCAGCTCAGAGCATCATCTATTAATGCAACATTCACTGCTAGATAAAAAAATGAGGGAGCCTTCTGTTTCTGTTTCGGTTAAGTCGGTATGCGCAGATAAACTGTACTTCACCAACTGTTGGGTCGTCGAGGTCATTGTCGGTCAATGTCGGTCAATGTGCATAATGTAGGCTAGGGACAGGGAAAATACTCGAAAGCGCAAAAGCACCAAAAAAAGCACCTTTTGCCCAAAAAAGCTTTTTCATCACACAGCAATTTTTTTCAAAAATTGTCTAAATGTTTAACAAATAATGCCCATTTACCTAAAAATCAACAAGTTACATAACTGTGGCTGCACTAATAGTATAGTTTGAATGTAGTTTTGAATGAAAAATGATGGCTTTGACGACGAAAAAAGAAATATGTCAACATGGAAACATGCAATATAATCGCGCTTTTGGATTTATTTTTAACGCATATGGCATAATTTTGGTGAAAAAAGCACCTTTTAACTAAAAAAGCACCTTTTGCTCCAAAAAGCGCTTTTTCCCAAATCAAGCAGCACTTTTAGTGCTTTTAAAAAGCGCAAAATCCCTGTCCTTAGCATAATGGTAATAGGTGCTCATACATGTATTCTATGGTTTAGTCGCTGGTTCCTGATGATCCCGTCGCTTTATCGCTGTTGTCCATTTCTGTCGATGTTCCATTTTAAGGATACTGTACATACAAATTACAATACAATACATACAAACATACAGTACAACATTGCGTGAATTATAGTAAGTAAGATTCATGCTTCATCAAAAGAAGAATTTGGAGGCAAATAGACTAGGCAGCATGACTATAGTAGTAGTAGCACTAGTAGTACTAGCTCGTTCACGTAGCGTACGTGTTGTCGTTCCTCCCACAAAACAGAAGCGGAAAAAGTAAGCGGAGAGTAGATTACTGATCGTATCGGAACGAGTCTGAGCCACCTCGGACTATAGTAGTACTAGTACTACTACTAACTACTTGGATTGGAGTTGTATAGTACTATAGTGCCTTCGGCTTCCAGTAATAAGTAATTATTGTTAATTTTCTTACTATTTATTTACCTATACTAAGAAAGTCCAAATCAACGTCAATCCATTCTAACCATATTAAAGAACCCATTTATTTGAAGGTGAACGAACTGTAAAAATAGTACTTTTTCGAAAAATTTCGCGAGTTTATATGGAGCGGTGTAGTCATAGTCAGTACAGTGATGGTGTGTGGTGTAAAATTAACCAAAATTATTAAATAATTAAGGTCAGTCGATCAGAGTGCACAAGCGGCCACTTTGACTCATAAACACGGTGATATTTCACTCTAAATGTTTTGAAATAATATGTTCAAATAGAAATGCATTACCTTGTGCACATGTAGAGATCGTTATCAACTCGCCAAATGTCCTATTTGCAATCCTAGGCTTAAAATTCGGGACCGATTTGTGCAGAAAGAATCGAGGTTTGTTGTTTATCTTTAACGTGATCCGGAAATGAATGAATGAATGAATGAGTGAATAGCAAAGGGTTTACAAAAAAGAAACGATTTATCAATCAAATGAGCCGTTTTGTTCTGGAAGCTGCACAGTTTGGAGCATTTCTATTATAAATACTTTTACTAAAGTAAACCAAAGATTTCGAGAATCAAGGCACTCTTTGTTGAACATATTCCAAAATATTTTGGACTTTGATGATCCTAGAAAAACTGAATTTTACCAGGGTAAAATGGTCAGAGGTCACTGGTAGGGTCAATAGTAATTTCCGGACAAATCGAGAAAATGAACGTCTTCGGTGAGTGAAGTAGAACAAATAAAGCATCTTCTTTCCGCTTAAATAATTCATTGTTTTGGTAATTGATATCAGCATTGGTTTATAAATAGAGTAAGGATCCAATCAAGTCATTGATTCATATCAAATTATCTCAGGTTTGGTCTACTTTGGGATGCAATTGTCCGGAGCTTTGTCATGGAATGATGATGAACGATGAGTTTTGCATTGTTCATGATGAATGAAGAGATAGGCCTAAAGGCCTCCCCATACTCCACCAACGCTGCAACGCTGAGCGCAAGCGTTGTCACGCTACGCTTGTCACAAAATGTACCAACGCTCTGCCGCTCATCGGGAATCTACGCCGAACGCTAGCGTTGGTCAACGCTCGACCAAATCAGCAAATGCGTCAACGCTGTGGGCGGGGCCTATGGTGTTCTGAGAAACAGACGACCAAACTACCTCACAAAACGCCGTAAATTTGTATTTCTAGCACATCACAGGCATCAACATCGCAACAAACTTGCTTAGGCCTACTGTATAAACATACCTTGACATACACAATATCATTCCATCAGCAAAAATAGCCTGATTTGCCTGGGATTTGCCTATTTCGGCTGTATTTTCATGAATGGGAGCTCAAGAAAAAATATGTGACGTCAAAAGTCCGGCAAAGTGTCCTGCTTGCTGATTGGTCCGTGGACAGCGTCAACGCTACAAAGTTGACCTGAATTCAACTTGAGCGTTGGCCCAAGCGTTCGCCGCTTTCACCCAAAGCGTAGGCTGATCGAATTATCGGAAAACGCTTTCCCGATCGAGCGTTGTTTTGGTTTTGTAATGGGCACTAATACGCATGTGTCAGAGCGGAAGCGTTGCAGCGTTGGTGGAGTATGGGGAGGCCTTTAGAGAGGAATTCAGGTCGTTTCATCCCACCGCGTTTCATCCCAGAACGGTTTCGACCCTTTACCATTTCATCCCATAGTCGTTTCGACCCAAAACCACTTCATCCCATGGTCGTTTCATCCCCGTGTAATATTCATACCAGTACAAACCATTGATAGTCCATTGATTCGCTCGATATATAGCACACATCACAGCGGGGATCGATTACAGAGCAATACACCCTGAACTATCGTCTCCGTATCTACTACTTTACTAAAATATGGGGCCGCGCCGCCGGTGAATCGCTCACGGAACGGCTCAGCGAGCATAGCGGCAATCGATTACAGGGCAATTACACCGTGAACTTATGCACGCCGCCGCCTTTCCGTATCTACTTCTTTACGGAATTCTTTACTACGATCACGGGGCCCGGGGAATCGCTCACGGACGGCTAAGCAAGCGTAGCGGGGGTCGATTACAGGGCAATACACCGTGAACTTACGCACGCCGTCTTTACTACTTTACGCGGAATCGCTCACGTAACGGCTCAGCGGACATAGCGGGGATCGACTAGGGCAATACACCCTGAACGGGAAGTGTCAACCCTTTTATTTTGATGATCAACTTTTGTTTCTAAGTTCGAGAATATTAGATATAAGTACATACAAGTATACATTTATAGAAAGGAAATTTGATAAGGAATCCAATGGTGATATCAATGTGATACCAAATAAACTGCATTTTGAGAAACTAACCAAAAAGCTATTTTGTGATCCTCATTTTTTAGACAACATAAATAAAAAACTAAATTTGGCCACGGTACTTTTTTCTAATACAGATTTTTGTAAACAGGAAAATGTTGTCAAGGATCGCATTTTTTCTTTTTACACAAGGCCTAGTTTTGGAAATAATGCTTAAACACCGGAAAAGTGTAAATTTAAGGGTGTTTTTTTGCATACATTTAGCTAGAAATGGATGCATATCTCGAGTTTAAAATCCATAATTGAAAAAATGAGAAATGGTAGTAAAAGTCCGTAAAAGCATACCTGATAGTTTGATATATTTTAGTTATAAAATGTTATCTGAAAATTCGTAAAACTTCCTTCAAATTTGAACTTCTAGAAAACATCGATTTAGTAAAAATATTGACATTTTCTACCATTTAAAAATGTTCACGGAATACATGGGCGTGTGACCTAAAAGGCGAGTATAAGCCTTGATACTATTATGAACAATCAAATAGACTATCAGGGAAATTCAATGTTAAGAAATTGGAAGAAAATTTAAATTTAAATGATCGTAAGATTGGCATTTGTTTACATTTTTAGACATTGTTTTGCGCTCTCTTGTTTTTCGGTCTACGTCGCGAATATTCTACGTCGCGGCTATCAAACAACAAAAATGGAACGGAATGTTATGGGGACGGAAATTCATGGGGACATTGTATGAATATTCTTGTGTTGTGATTAAGTGGCCCAACTGGCCCCAGGTTTGGTCTGAGACGATCAGGGTTTGGTGGCACGATACCATCGGCGTACCAAAGACACGTACCATGATGACATTGCCGTCCGGCTAATTCGCCCCCAATCCGGCAGCAGCAGCACCCCATGGCCCCACGCAAATTGCCTCTCCTGATCCCGCCTAACTCCCCGACGCCCAGCTATCCCCGGGATTAGCTGGCCTTGATCCCCGGGTACATCCCCCGGCATGATACTGTAACACTGAATATGTCGCTAAAAATGTACACGGCATGAATAGTTGGGGAATTTGCAAACTTACTTACACCTTTTAGTTTCAACATCAATTCCACTCATTTGAATGAGCGATGTTTAACATGTTTAACCTGAATTAGCACCACACATACCGTAAAATAAACGATATCTTTACAGGCCTATTAAATAAAACAAACAGAAGCAATAAGGGTTCGCGAGACTGGAATTTAATTTTCCAAATTCATCTATTAATTAAAAATCAACTAAACTAAGAATATAGGCCAATATAGGCTACTTGCCGTCTTCATCTAAACAATTAGTTCATTTAAAGTGCGCTCGATTGGGGTGCCTTCGTCTCAGTCTAAAGTTGACAACACGAGCTAAGTACAATTTAAACTGAGATTAAAATACCTAAATATTAAAATCAGTTGCGTCCTTTTTTGATTGTAACATGTCATATTATCATGTACGCTACCAGTGGTGTATAAAAGTATAAAAGATTGAAATCTGGGACTAAAATACTAATAAATTCCAGATTTTACGGAATAGGCCTATGCGGTATTTTAGTCTCAGCTTTTAAATGTATTTATCTCTCATTATTTGTTAAGATCTTTTTTGTTTATTCAGTTAGTATTTATATTTATACGTGACTGGATAACGAGATGAAGAAACGCCCAACGACGAAAGCTGGGGTTTCACGGGGAAAGTTACCATACAATTTGGGCGTGGTGTGGTCGCGTTTGATCTCAATCACTTCATTATTAAATCCCACCGACTGTTTTTGACGCGCGCAGCTTAAAGTTAATCTGTTCGGTATTAGAAACCGACAAATTCGATTTTTTATAAAGAGATAATCTTTTACTATCTGATTCAATACTTATTATTATCACCTTATTGTCTCCAATATTGAATTGGCATACCACACATTCCGTAAAATAAACGATATTTCAATCTAATAACTCAAATTATACTTTTTAAAACAATGACTAAAATGAAGCCGTCTTCATATAATCACGTTGATTTAAACATTTAAAAAAAAGTTGATAGCTAAAGTACATAAACTGAGATTAAAATACCTAAAAATTCAAATCTATTGGAAAGTATAGATTGTCAAATAAGTTGGAAAGTATAGATTGAGATGGTTATTTTAATTTATAGATTATGCGTGTAGGTATTTAGAAGCAATATTACTACGAGTTTTACGCCGTTACAAATTTTGAATCAATATTCAATGTGTAGCAAATATTGTAAAATAGTTACCACAGCAAAGGCATATGTGGAGGTGAAGTTGGCTACATATTAAATATATTTTGGACTACGTAATTAAAAAGTAAACCTGGTTTAGAACTTAAAAAACCTAACGGTCCCGGGTGTCGGCGTGCAATTAACTTACTTAATTTATTTACGGCAGCCTGTACGACCAGCCGACGCCTCCCCGTCCCCGGGATTCGGGGTAGGGGAAATGTCACGGTATATGAACATCTGGCGAGTGGCAAAACACTACCCGTTCCTATCCTAAAGCCTTGCAAGAATACTATCATCCTCATCCCGTAAGTCTCGGGCGTTGGCACGTGTGCTGATCCGTATCTATGCGGTTAGTATTGTAATATCGTTACCACCAGCACGTAATTGCAAATTCGTACCACCAGCAAAAATAGGCATGTGAAGGTGCAGGTGAATGTTGGTTATTAAATCCTTATTTGGACTACGTATATTCAAAAGTAAACTTTGTTTAGAACTTAAAAAAACCTAAAGCCTTGCAAGAATAGCCATCTTCATTTTAATTTCTCTAATTTGAATGTGCTACCGGGATGAAGGTGAAGTGTTTCCCGTAGGTCTCGGGCGTCGGCACGTGTGCTGATCCGTATCTATGCGGTTAGTTTTGTAATATCGTTACCACCAACCAGCACGTATTGCAAATTCGTTACCACCAGCAAATACGGCATGTGAAGGTGCAGGTGAATGTTGGTTTACGTATATTAAATCATTATTTTGGACTACGTATATTCAAAAGTAAACCTGGTTTAGAACTTTAAAAAAACTAACGGGTGTCGGCGTGCAATTTAATAAACATGGGATGTCTTATTCTATTTTCTATAACCATAATAACGACAAACAATGGTCATCGAGCACCACTAATGATCTTGCCCACTCAATGATATCGGGGTGGGGGGAAATGTCACGGCATATAGTGAACTCAATCTGGCGAATTGGCAAAACACTACCCGTTCCTATCCTAAAAGCCTTGCAAGAATAACTATCCTCATTTTAATTTCTCTAATTTGAATGTGCTACTGCTATTAATTAATGGCATTTGGCAGCGCATGATGACACCACCAATTTAATAACATTCCCAGCGCGCCGACGGCTGTGCACGGGTCGCTATCTCCCGGCTCACACCGTCATGGGCAACCGAACAAACGCCCCGTGCAAGTGCCGCCCTGCTATTCTCTCCGAGATGAGCCCGAGAAACCAGTGACCACTCCCCCAATAGCTGCGCATTTGAGTTCCGGCCCCGGAACCAACAATTCAATATAACTATCCTCATTTTAATTTATCTAATTTGAATGTGCTACTGCTATTAATGTCAACCCGTATCAAATGATCCTATAGACCTATAGCCGCATTTTAAATTCAAGTGATGGAGGTTTTATGAATTTTAGCGAAATAAATTCTTATTTATAGGGCTCCCTAGCCTCGTTTGTAAGAAGGAATAGCAAAATAATATTCAATTATTTTGTTCCAAATTACTTTACAGGGTTTCATTTATTAGCTTGGCATTTGTAAATCATTTTTTGTTACTTGGTGTTTCAGCCCACTGTGTGTTTGAAGTTGTTAACATTTGAAATGTAAATTAATTGAATATAATATTCTTGTATTTATATGCATCGCGAAGTCGCATCCATTTGGCAGCGCATGACACCATTAACATTCCCGGCGCGCCGACGGCGGTGCACGGGTAGCTATCCCCAGGCTCACACCGTCATGGACAACCGAACAAGCGCCCCGTGCAAGTGCCGCCCTGCTATTCTCTCCGAGATGAGCCCGAGAAACCACTCCCTCAATAGCTGCGCATTTGAGTTCCTCTCCCCGGAACCAACTAACTATCCTCATTTTAATTTATCTCATTTGAATGTGCTACTGCTATTAATGTCAACCCGTATCTATAAAATGATCCTATAGACCTATAGCCGCATTTTAAATTCAAGTGATGGAGGTTTTATGAATTTTAGCGAAATTAAATTCTTATTTATACGGGGCTCCCTAGCCTCGTTTGTAAGCAGGAATAGCAAAATAATAATTATTTTGTTCCAAATTACCTTACACGAAGAGTTTCATTTATTAGCTTGGCATTTGTAAATCATTTTTTGTTACTTGGTGTTTCAGCCCACTGTATGTTTGAAGTTGGTAACATTTGAAATGTAAATGAATAGGCCTTGAATATAATATTCTTGTATTTATATGCATCGCGAAGTAGCATCCATTTGGCAGCGCATGATACCATTAACATTCCCGGCGCCGACGGCTGTGCACGGGTCGCTATCCCCAGGCTCACACCGTCATGGACTAACCGAACAAACGCCCCGTGCAGTGCCGCCCTGCTATTCTCTCCGAGATGAGCCCGAGAAACCACTTCCCCAATAGCTGCGCATTTGAGTTCCTCTCCCCGGAACCAACAAGTCAATATAACTATCCTCATTTTAATTTCTCTAATTTGAATGTGCTTCTGCTATTAATGTCAACCCATATCTATAAAATGATCCTATAGACCTATAGCATGACACCATTAACATTCCCGGCGCGCCGACGGCTGTGCACGGGTCGCTATCCCCAGGCTCACACCCGTCATGGACAACCGAACAAACGCCCCGTGCAAGTGCTGCCTTGCTATTCTCTCCGAGATACCACTCCCCCAATAGCTGCGCATTTGAGTTCCTCTCCCCGGAACCAACAAATCAATATTTCAATTGGGATAAAACCGTAACGGGATGAAACCGTATACGGGATGAAACCGTATACGGGATGAAACCGTATACGGGATGAAACGGTTTCGGGATGAACCGGTAGCCGAAATTATTGGGATGAAACCGTTTTGGGATGAAACGACGTGTTTCCTTAAGAGAGATGTGTGTAATCATTAATTATTGTAATTGTAACCACACGCCCATCACTCAGGGATTCATGAATTACTTAGGAAAAATACTTGTAGTATTTTATAGTACGATATTATATATATAGGAAGAAGGTAAATTAAGATGTCTCCATCTCCCAACACACAAAAACAATGATGAATAAAATATAAATGGTTCACCACCTTTTTAAAAATCCCACTACTGCCACCAATTGGAAAAGATTGTAATGTAATGTTAAATTGTCCAAATTGTCATTTTTTTTCATAAGATACATATATTTGCTGTGAGTCTTTATCATGGACATGGTTGTGCTTTTTTATAAGTTTTGTGATTGTAACTTGGCACCCAAAAAGTTGGATTTGTTACATTTTGGGCCATGCCACAGTTTTGAATTTCATCATTCATAGCGTATTTTGCATATTTCACTATATCTGTCCCATTTCCAAGTATACTATGACTCCATCTTAATGTGATTTTTTTTGGTAATTTATGCAACACGTATTTATAACGCTTATCAGAGCTCAAAAGCACATTTTTTGGTGCTTGTACTTATCGACTGACATTGAAAAGGTACATGTATAGGTGGGCAATTCCACCGTGACGGAAGGACGGTTGAACTCACTTTTCCAACATTCACACATGAATATCACAAACACTGCTAATAACAGAATCAAACAAATACCACAAATTATGTCTATGAGTATGAGCAAACTACCTTCAATATTCACTTTTATTTTTTTCATTAATATTTTTCGTTCCTGAAATACGCATATTTAAGTAGGTCTGCTACGGAAGGACGGAAAATGGACATTTTAATTTTGGTACACTATATAATCACTAGAGTGTTAGCCACACAATGCACTTTTTCATTTCCCAAAAACTTAATCGGTAATATAAATACAATGCTTTAAGTAGATTAACATTTTGTGACGGAAGGATGCGACGGAAGGACCAATGGAATATCCAATAGTATCCAACAGAAAATATTGAAAAACACTGACATTCTTTGTGACCTTTGACTCTGGCAACATATAATCTCCAACTTTAAACTCACACCACACCAGTTGTTAATACATGCCTAATTTTTCATATGAATCAAAAAGTTATTTGGAGACTCTTCTCCTTCATAGTCAGACAACTCTTAAATGTGGGGTATTTTGACCATTTTCTATGTATCTTGACTGCTAAATTCGGCAACCCATTTCAAATTTTGACAAAGTATTTTTGGAAAAAAATTATGTATAATTTTTAATTTTCCCATATCTTTCATAATGTCACAATTCTGTCACAGAAATTTCTTGAGACATTTTTTCTTACAAAATGTTACTTAAAATACTTAGTCAAAACCTGAAATAGGTTGCTAAATTCAGCAGTCATGGTATAAAAAGCGACGGAAGGACATATTTGAATTAATTATAATTAATTAACAAAAAGATTATTATTGTTGGAAAGTAGGTCATGTTATAGGCCTATATAAACTAGCTTTGCATAAAAACTTTAATTAAGTTCATGTTGCAATTTTTGTTTTTATACTAAAAAATGTATTTTTAGTGCGACGGAAGGACATTTTAGAAGCCAAAATTATTAGGAGTCGCTGAAGCTTAAAAAATTACGCAAAACACAAAAACACATTTTCTATTGGTTTTTCACTGTCTATTTTATCATATAACTTGATTTTATATGACTAAAATATATTTAATGATGTGCAGGATCAGTTTAAATTGAATGTTCATATTTCACTTTTTTGGGGAAAAACATTAGATTTTCACAAAATCCCAGATTTCTGGACTGAAATGGATAAAATGTGAAAATCTGATTTGACATCTGAAAAATATAAGGTTTTAGCTTTCATTTGACACCAAATTTGTCATGATAGCACATGTACATTTCAATTTTGGGGTGTCAATTCTGCTTTAGTGTGGAATCGCCCTATAGGTAATTAGGTATGCCGCCCTGAAGACCCCACCCCCTTTTCACCCTCTTCTGCTAGCTCTTAAGACCCCTCTTTTTTATTGAACATGCACATGTAATCCATTATTTTATAACCAAAAACTGCTACACACAATTTGGGAATTGCTACAGTACACAAAATTACTATCATGTAGCACTTAGTTTTTGCTATACAAAAAATGTCTTCCAACTAAAATGGACATTCAAACGTGCAAGGTGTTCCCAAAGTAACAAAATATTGTTCATGTAATTGTAATAAATATAAGAGGACGTGACGTTTCCATTCTAACACTAACAGTATCGAAGGTAAAATGACAGAATACAACATACACGGCATGTAGACAGGGGAACAATGGGCAGAAATGACAAGAGATAATGTAACACAATGGGGGGGGGGGGGGGGCAAAGTGACAGATGGATGAATAGGGGAAGGGTTTTCAAACATCTGATTGATTAAGTGGATAATATATATTATATATATAATATTGTTCAGTTAAAAATAGATCATTTCAAACATCCTCAAACAATTACGTGTCTTGCATTCGTTTTGCAGGTTTCTGTATACAGCATCGTCAATCAATCGTCTGCTAGCTTCAAGTGTAAATGATTTGAATCAAGACTGATCTCACAGGTTCTACTGTACCAATCGTCTGCTAGCTTCAAGTGTAAATGATTTGAATCAAGACTCATCTCACAGGTTCTACTGTACCGGTCAAGTGTAAATGATTTGAATCAAGACTCATCTCACAGGTTCTACTGTACCGGTCAAGTGTAAATGATTTGAATCAAGACTCATCTCACAGGTTCTACTGTACCAACCGTCTGCTAGCTTCAAGTGTAAATGATTTGAATCAAGACTCATCTCACAGGTTCTACTGTACCGGCACAATGAGATACATAGAAAACTATGAGTTACGGGAATGGGTCAAAGACAACCTCAGAAAAACAATATTCCAAAAGGTAACTAAATAAATTAACTATACTTTGTTCAGTACCCAAAAAGGCATTGGACATTTTAAGGTTTGTGTTAACTGTTAAAAGGCATATTATGTGATCTTTTCCATGGCGCGCCCTCTATTCATGATTTTTTTTTTAGAAAGTAGATTTTTTTGCAGATTTACATTTTTGATCATAGATCATAAATATATTTGAGTTACAGAGCTATACGATTCCTACATAATTCCTTCAAAATCATAGTTTAAGAAATGAAAATAAACTGTTTATTTTTCACTCGAAATCGAAATTGTGCCCATTGAGAAGTGCACACACTAGCCAGGTGGTTAACACTTTGGCAGTAATTCACTGCATTTAACGTCTAAATGGAACATATCTTGCGCCAAACATTTTACAGAAATAATGAGCAAAATATGGAGTTTCTTCTGATATCAAAATATGTTGATGGGTAAAACAAGGCTAAAAAAGTGATCGGAAACATCACCTTTCATCGACAGTTATCATGTTCCATAACCCTAACCCTACTACACCGCACGGGAACAACACGGCCAGCCTGTTTTTATAACCCGGCGTGCACATTTTTGGGCTATAAAATGGACCCAGGCTATATATGAGGCAAAATATAATGAGCCGAGTAGCCTTGACAGCCGTGGTGTAGTGGAATGAAGATGGGCTTTGAAGCTGGAGGTCTGTGGTTCAAATCTCCAAATCCGGTGGGGGTGACTTCTCTCTGTCGGAAAAAACAATCTGTTGCCATGTGATGTTAGAGTTAGAGTTAGGGTTAAGAAATCCTATGAAACAACCTGCATGAAATATATCTAACAAGCCTCATATTTTTGAATGTTGATCAAGGTCATGATCATCATAAGACTCTAGTGTCCTTGGCTTTTAATTATTTTCCTGATAATAATTATAGAAAAAGAGGAAGATGACAGAGCAGGGTCAGAATTTCGTCAAAGGTTCCTGCAAAGGATTTTGCGAAAATCTATGGATTCTCCTCAATTCAAATTATATGTAGACAGATCAATCAACTTGGATTCTCGCAACTTTACCAGCAGGAATCCTTGCAAGAATAGATTCTCGGATTCTCCTCGAAATTCTGACCCTGCTGAGAGACCTTGATCTCCATGAGACTCTAATGATTTCAGCTTTGGCTTTGGCTTTGGCTTTGGTGGCCCAGAACTACTTGTGTCATTATGCTTGATTTAAATCTTTTAAATAAATCTGTTCCTTGTTATTTAAATCTTTTAAATAAATGAGTTCCTTGTGATTTAATTTCCAGGCCCATGCACTAGCCGTTCAAACGGGCTGTGAGATCTTGGTCAAACTAGAGGACATCGAAGCCATCGCAGCCTCCCAGTATTATGCCTCTCATACACTGGACAAGGTATTCAACAGCAAAGGACTGCGTAAGAAACCAGACGATGTACTGGTATCCGGAGAAACAGGGCTCCCTGTTGCACCGATGGCGGATAGAGTTCCGATGGTGGATAGAGCCATTCAAAGCAGCTCCGGTGAGGCAAGTCAACATTCAGGTGCTAGCACGGCATCCTCGTCAACGCAATCTGATATTGCAAACATTGCTCAGAGGTTGTCCAGTAAAGCCTTGGAAGCTGCCGGGGAGCCTGCTGTACCGATGCAGCTGAGCCTAGCAGACGATCATTTCCCAGAGTCGAATCTGCTCGATGATCGATCGTCAACACACACCACAACTCAGCAGACTGAAGATGACCTTCCCGCTGCAACATCCATTGAACAGAGTGGTGGCGACTCTGCAGATCTCACTGATATCACAGTGAAATTAGAACCAATGATTGATACGGAACCACCGGATCGGAATATGTCGGCTAGCAGCAATGGGGACAATAATGAGGACGTTGGGACAGAGGACGGGGACATGTCTTTCTCTTTAGACGCGTCCAATGAGAGTATGATGGATTCATCGGGCATGGACTCTTCCGTCATAGCCAGTATGACCAGAGACACAAAATTCTATCCCGTGCCCATATCGCCAAAGCCTTACCAATGCGCCGTATGCCAAAAAGCTTTCCGCAGTGTGCAGGTGTTGCAGAAACACACACAGACATTCCATATGAGGCAGCAACATGGTCTGACCAGTAGACGAGGACGAGGAGGGCGTGGCCGTGGTCATTTCTACAAACAGTCTCCACAGTTTCAACATCATCAATTTGCTAGTACTCCGACTCATCAACCCCAAAGGTATGTATGGTGATTTAAATACGTATTGTCACATGAGATTTGTTTTCTCAAATTTGATTGTATGACTTAAGGAAGTTTTTTGTTGAATTTTGTGAGTGCTGTAATTATTAAACTATGACTCAATTATATTTTTTTAACCTAATATAATATTTTTTGAAATCTTGAGCATGATTTGTTGCTCCCTGGGCTGCGTCCAAATGCATTTTTAAAGATAAAAGAAGCCAGATACTCAGATTTAGTCAGATTTAGTTTATTAAAAACAGGTTCAGTAGAAGTTCATATGCTTCAGTAGTTCAGTAAATTGATTTTGAAAACTTCTCAGGATAGCAAATTGCTGCTGTTACCTTACATTCCCCATAATTTTGCTTCTTTCTATGCAGATTTTTGTGTGTCATATGCAGCAGAGTATTCCGTGAAGCCCACCTACTAGAGGACCACATGTCTCGATCCCATCACCTCGGCGGCGGGAGAGTGGCGCCAACGCAACCACAACCTCAAGCATCTCAGAGCGGCTTTGATGAATCCCTCAACGCACTACCCCCACAACTCGTAGGAGACTTGACTTTCCCCCTATTAGAAGACCCTAACATTGCTATCACAGGAAACCCATCGATGTTGCATCCAAATCTGGAAGACATCCCTGGTCCCTCATCTGCCCTTGATGTATCTTTGATACCAACGACGCATTCCCAAATAACCCAGAAATATACCCAGGCGCCACCAAGCTCTGCCAACATACCATTCATTCATCCCCCTCCCCCTGTGCACAGATTAGCAGCCACTTCCACAGCCACTAGGACTGTCGCATCATCTGCAGCCGGATCATCATCTCAAGTAGGAACTCCAAGTCGGGTAAGTGACTATCATCTTATTTTAGGGCCTCATCCTTTCATTTAGAAAATGCATCAGAAACCCGAAATGTGGAAACCGAAACATTTGTTGAAGGAATCCGTAACATTGAGCTTAGCAACGACTCTGGAGTAACTAGATGTTTTTTCTCCAGAAAGCAATAGTTATCATGGTGGGGAGAGGCAAAGGTGAACTCTGAACTCTGAACTATTGCTCTTGGGAGAGTCTTCGCTAAGCAACAACCATCTGTTAGTAGCAGTAGTTGATCACTCACTACATGTACATGTACCTATCATGTGTTTACTGAAACATGCACAATCAAAGTAAGCAGAAATTGGATTAGATACAATGAACCTTTCTCGCATACATGTATGATGTATATTACCAATCCTGATGAATCTTTTCAACATTATAAGGATATCCATCTTGGTTTCAAAGCATCATGAGCAATTCTTGTAATCAATTAAGTAGCCACTTCACGATTATGACTCGCATAAAGAAACTCTGCTAGATCGATTACGGTTTTGACAGTCTATTCCAAAATCCTTTACAGAGTTGAAATGAAGACTAGTTTTAACATTTATTTTGAAAACCAAAGCTTCCTTCTGCCATTCCTTAATACATTTCGGTTTTAAAGATCGGTTTTCTGAAACACATTTGGGGAATGAATGGACAAGGTCCCTTAATAGTAGCTTGAATCTTCCTTAAGTGTGTGCTTGCAACGTACAAACAAGTAATACAAAATGATTTTTCAATAAAGCAAGTATATTTGTTCTTTCTTAGATGGAGGTTTTCTTGGTATTTCCCCCCCCCCCCCCTTCATTTAATTTCTCGTCCATCTTGAACTGGTTGTACGAGTTAGCACAGGGTTACATCATTTAACTACGCAATGCTAAAATCAAGTTGACACAAGAGAGATTTTGAAAATGATATCAGTTTCCATTCCCAAACTCTTGCTAAATTAACAGTTTCTTGTTGAATCAAACCATTTTACGCAAATTGTGATTGTTATTCCTCATCAAAATGCACATACTTGAGGAATGTTTGAGCCAAAGAATGAACAGGTCTGGAAATATGAGTAAATTAAGAAAGCGTCATGCAGCCCATGCTAGGAAATTTTGCATTTTGGGTTCTGTAAAAAAGGGGGGGAAACACATTAATTTGGAAGGATTTTTTATTTCTCTTTCATTTTGTAAGGAAAATTGTTTTTCTCTTGCCTGAAATTTGCATTTTTCCAGACCTGTAGTAATTATAATAGTATATAGTCCGATTTAAAATTCCTTTCACGTCTAAGTACCTACTTATGTGTTGTAATGTAGGTATAAGGGCGAATGTATGCCTGCTACCCACTCCTCCCATCCAAAACAAATCCTCAAAAAAAAACCACCCTGATCCATGCAGATTACAATTTACATAATGGGTATAATTTGAAATCTGCAATGTCTGAAGGAATATTGAATCGGACTATGTACTAACACAATATAGTGGAGATGGGGATTAATTTGACACACAATGTGTGCTTACTAGCCCCTATCTCCCCTACTATAGATAAAATCCTATTGAGGTGATAATACAACGGTTCATTTATGGCATGTGTTAGTTGGCGTAAAAATCTATGGGTAGTTGAACCTGCTCTGGATTCATAGACACGAGTACACCGCCGTCCAAGTTTATCATTTTGGGATGATTTATGCGGGGAAAAATTGTCAAATTTGTGTGAGTTCAAATTTTGGCTCTATACAATCTGCATAAAAGATGGACAAGTTTGTGCTTTGATTTTATTTGTGGGTATTCTCTGATTTGGCTGAAGCTGGGAGGTGATGGCGCAGGAAGAAGAATCTTGCCTTGTTTACGACCGAAACTACTTTACGGAGTAAAGCGCATCAATCTACCAAATCTATCAAATTGTGTAAACTCGCCAAGATTCGTCTCTCTGCGGTGATGGCAGCGTGTAATCCAGTGATAGACGCAGCACTTTCTGAGTAAGGGCTGACATTCTTCTTTGATTGTGCAGATGCAAATGCCGTTGTGTAGAATTTATGCACACGATATCATAATGCATTCACTAGAATGCATTGACGTCACCTCCTTACTTGAGTTGACATGACGGATAATAGTGGTATAGTATCTCCATTAATCTTAAATAGCCTTCTTGCTTGACTTCTACATCACACACATGAGACACCTGCTGGGATGCTGATGATGAACACTTCAGCTCCACCTAATACAGAACAATTACAAAACTGATTCAATTGCATTCCTCGTTCAAAAAATACTGTCTTCAAAATCGCAATGTAAATAAATTATTTTCCCAATTGTATGTGAGACGGACCTTTTGTGGGCCTAACCATGAGTTTTACTAACGAGCACTACCTCAACGTATTATATCATCCCACTCCTCGCCCCTGCTTAAAAATGTACTACCCCATTCACCTCTTCAATCTAATTCATTCAGTTGTTGATGCATTATTAAAAGGCAACATAAAAAACCTACCCTACATGTATGTTATTTTTAAGTCAGTTAGAATTAGACTCAAATGGTGCATTGTTGTGATCAGGTCAAAAGAGCAGTCTCTATTGAGTAGCGTTATAAGATAAGGAGATACTAGATAAGGAATTGCAGTTCATAAAGTTACAGCTGTAATTGAAGATTTTCTTTTATTAAAAGATTTCAAAGCTGTTGTACTTTAAAAGTTTTAAAAGTGACACCAAGAGCAAGCTCGCAGGGGTAGAGGTTTGTCATGCGTTTTAGAACTGAAATACCGGTACATGTATCTCATGGACGAATCCGACAAGCATCTATAACGCGGTATGAAAAACTGACTGACAGGTTCACCAGAATCCATTACAGTCTGGCACTTTTGTTGGAGAGTATCCTCGCCTAAAATCACCTAAAATCACCCCAGGAATTTGATACTGCCTTGCCCCATACATATTCGTTTCAACTTGACTGGTAATACATGTATATTAATTTGAAAATAATGGGAGTTTATTCATTAACGGATTTTATTTTCCTCATTTTTTTTCTTTTTTTTCTCTTCACATTTTTCTATGTATGGTTGCATTAACCCTAACCACCCCCAGTGCCACAAATGGCCATGGTGCAGTCTGTCTGTGTAAGCTGGCGTGGCACTTTTTCGATGAAATAATGGCCCCAGGCTACATAGTTGGGCGAGTATACTCGTCCAACTAAGGTTTCCTCCCGTGGCGCACTGGTAGAGCGTTCGTCTCGCAACCGAGAGGTTGTGGGTTTCCAGCCCCGGGGTGTGGCCACTCTTTTTGTCCGCCCTTTTTGTCGTTGAAAAAAAAATCATTGGAAAATGTGGGTAGGAGGTTAGGGTTAAAGCAACTATCTCATCACATCCTTCATAAGAAAACCAACAACGGTCATTCAACAATTTATTACAGGCTACTTCAGCCTTCTTCTAAGACTAAAAACTACTCATCTAAAAATGAAATTGAACTTTTTGTTTCGTATGTGTTATTACATTCTATGGAATGTTCATCGTGTGTTCAATGGGTTTGAGGGCTTGAAATTAACATGGGAAGGATTGAGATTGTCTAAGGTTGATCTTATGAGGCACAGCACTCTCTGTATGTTCTAACAAACTTACATCATATCAGATAACATTGCTTCAATAAAGGATGAAATGGTTTAACCATTCACTGGACCAAATACCACAGTATTTATGATGACCGCACACAAAGAGATTTTTTAAAACCTCTTTAAAAATTTAAAAATCTCAATGATCATTAACATGTGTTGACAGAAGATGTCACCCTAAAAAAAAAGGTGGACTGTTGTAATGCCCGTTTTCTGTAAGTGTCACACATATTTGCGATGAAGACAGCTTTCACATCTTAGCTGTTACTAATAACAAACATGATTGGCAGTTGTAACAGAGGTTTCTATTATTGGCATCACATACTGTACATTAGGCCCCTATTTGCTACGAAGCACATTTGTTTGTATCTTGGACGATTTGTTTTTATGTTAGCTTCCTTTTTGGTTATTAATGATGTCACTGTTACACCTATTCATCTATATAATTGAGGGCAGTATTTCCTTGTTTTTTGCTGCTGGGTTTCCTTATTTATAGTATATGTTGGATAAAATAGCAATTATCTAAGACTAAATTTACTGGACTTTGTCTACAAACAATTAAGAGTTTGAAGCCTTTATGCATGAATCTTCGCTTTAAAAAACAGATACAATGTATTGTTGTCAATGTGATGGTACATGTAATGTAGTAAAGGAAAGTAACATTACCCAATTGTATCAACATTACCTATTGATCAGTGGACTCTCTTCTTAACCCAAACTCTGTAAATACTAAATTCCAGATAACACAATGTGTATTTCAAGTTCAAAACTCATGTATTGCTATTACATGTATATATATATAACCCGATAACACAACAGTTAGTAAAATGCTTGTAGCTCAGTACATATACCAGACTGGCAATTTCAGTGGGGTTTTAGACCATACTGTAGCATATTGTACCTTCTGTGACTGCGAGGAACCTTATCATTTTAACCTTTTTTGAGGTCCAAATTGCTCTGTAAAATCTTACTTGCAAGAGAGAAATAGCAAGAAACTGCCATTATGGATCAACCGTTCTCCACCCTGATTTTTGATGAGCTGCTGCTAACCTGGGCAAGCATTGAATGCATCATCATTCATCAAGCATCATTCATTAATCATCATCGGAATTGTATCAGTCCAAAACCTAGTTTGTTCATCAAGCACAATCATGGGTCGAAGGTTGCATTGCACGTACATGTAGCAACGTTGACCAGAACAAGATGGCGTCTTTAAGCTGGCAGCATATGCTGATGTGTGTGCAGAAACCTCACTGGAAATTGTGTTTTATGGTAAGATTGTTTGCTTTTTACTGCATTATTGATGTTTTTGGTCATTTTATTCAACATTTTCAAACAAATTTTGAAGCAAATTTATTTTGGTTATTTGGATAATATACGAGATACAGGTTACATGTCATATATTTTGACTTACAATTTTTTTTTTTTTTAATGTTATTTAATCTTCATTTTATTTTATTTTTGACACAGATATTCAATACGAAATTGATACTGTTAGCTCTTTTTCAACTATAAACCCCAGAATCCTTAAAAAATGGCCACGGCCCAAAATCCAACAGAAACTGGATGCTATATTCAGACTTGGGAAAAGGTTTTTTTGAGTAGGAAGTTTGTGGCGTGATGCATAACTCCCACTGCGGCGGTCAGGGTTTGAACCTAGGGGAGACCCTATTTTTCTATCACGTTTTGGTCCATACAAAAGTATGTCCCCATGAGGCGGTTCAGGTTTAATACCTGTCAAGCAAATGTCAACCATTTGATATTTAGAAGTCCATCTTAGAATATAAAGCTAGTGTATGGAAATGTATTAGCATCGAAGCTTGTCGAGGGTTTAGTGCAACAAAGGGCTATCTTGCTTTTTTGGCCAAAATGAGATTTTGGTGTCAAAATGATCCGCACAAGATCAGGAACCTAATTATGGAAAATAGTAAATTCACCTCATCAAAAAGGTTTGAATAGCATTTCTTTTAACTTGTCAAAACCAATAGGTGACAATGATGGGTACAAATCTTTAATTCACTTTTTCACAAAATGACCGAAATGCAGATAGCTCTTTGTTGCACTAAACCCTCGTTGTGTCCTCATCTCTCTATTCCTTCTGAAAAAAGGAGAATTACATGATAACATTTTGTATGCATATTTTTAACTTTGACTTCTATTTTATCATTTTATCATCAGATAACCTCTAATATGATCACAGCGAGCAAAACTAGAGCTGAGATACAGGTTGGGTATAGAAAGCGACGGAAGCAGAGAATAGGAGAGGCAGCCTTCCGAAAAGCAGAGAATGACAGGGCCAAGGAAAGATATGTTCTGGTAGCGGCTCTTTCGCAATGTCAGAAAGAGGAGCGCCGGGAAAAGATAAACACAAGAGTTAGAAAACACAGAGCGGTTGCCAAAAAAGCAAAAGATGAAATTGAGCAGAGTTTGGAACGGTGTGATGAACGAAGCTATATCGGTTTTATAGAAAATAATGTTGATGAGGATGAGGATCCCGCCATTGAGGAGGACAAAAAGGTCTGGTGAAATTCAGATCTATTTGTTATGTATAGATTTCAAGTTTTACCCTAACCCTAGTACACCACACAGCAACAACACAGCCAGCAGCACTTGGCTTGCGCATACACAAGTTCTATCTGATATACTGTAGCAAAACCCTGGGTATAGATGGTCTCCAATTTTTTAGCATGTGAAGCCCTCCCCCGTGGCTGATCGCTCCAGTGGTTTTTATGATTGACAGGAAATTCATTTCAAATTTTCTCATTGAACAGTACACAAACCTTGTGGAGAACCACTTTTGGAGATAATTCACCACTTTTTCACCTATAAAAAATCAAAATCTCTCAGGCTTAAAGTTTTGCAGGGGTTTTGAGACAAGTGCAGCCTTTCGTCTGATACAAAAATCTCAATTTTGATGGATAAAAGGAATTGTGTCATCGATCTGAAAGCTTTTACAATATATAGATGCCACTCTAGGTGAAATGGTAGAATTAAAAACTAAAATGTCAAAAAGGTTTGAGCTCCAATTTACTTTGTATTTTGTAAGAGTAACTTACTTGATAGTCCTTTGTGAAATAACCATTACCGTTTGACAATTGATAGTGATATATGTTATGAAATGGTAGTGCAATAATATCTAGCTTTAGAAACAAAGATGTTTATTCTTTCGGACTCGCTGAAGAAAAGTTCTATGCAGAGCAGATCATTTTCCAAGAGCTAAACAATAGTTTCCAAACTATTTTACTCTTTAGTAAAAGTGAAAATCGACAGTCAAGTGTATTTAATCTTTGAGGTGACTGTACTTGTCAAAGTATACAAAAGCATCATCATTTATTTTAGTCTGTTCTCTATTTTTATGTTGTAGTTGTGGTTTTTGATTTCAACAAGCAATACAATCAGTTATCAGCTAATATTCCGCTGATACACACAAGTACACAGGGTTGTCAAGCTACGAAGTCCAAGTGCATGTTGCACAAAGTTGTGAGCACATGTGTATAAAGAACTTGCTGGACTTGCTAATTTTGAGGGGGAAATTTGTTGATTATGGGGAGTGAAACTCCAATTTAAGAAAGAAAAATTTTGAAAAGATGTAGAGAAAAAATTGAAAAAGATGGCATATAGGTTTACTTTAATAAAGTAACCAGTTCCCCTGTTATCCACAGTTGATCACATTGAAGATCTACAGAAGGCCATTGATGCCTCCAACAGAGCGCTGCGTCAGTGCATCGCATCGCTACTCTCAAAGCAAATAGAATATTCTTATTTAAGGGAACATGATAGATTTCATTGGAGATGTTATACATGGACAACAACTATCATTTTTATTTGTGATAAAAGAAAAGGAGGATGTAGTAGAGGACACACATGCAATTTTCAAGCCAATTGTATTGCTAGGAAAAGTTTCGATAAGGTTCAGCAGGGGTCGAATTTCGTAACCAACCGCGAGAATCTGTTAAGATTCTCGCGGAAGGATTTTGCGAGAATCCAGATTCTCGCCAATTTTGAGAATCCATGGATTATTGCGAAATTAATGAAAATAATATCCAGAATAAGGCTATAAGCTTGCACAACTTCCAAATTCGGCATGTTTGTTGACTAAGGGTCAACTACCAGTCATCTAATGTCCTCTTTTGGACTTACAAAAAATAAAAGTAAAAAAAATAAAAAAAATAAAAAAAATAAAAATAAATTGGCGGGAATCCAACTGGATTCGCGCGGTAGTGATTTGACGCGAATCGATTCGCGGATTCGCGGCGAAATTCTACCCCTGGTTCAGTAGCCTCCAAAAACCTTTAAGTCTCAATGCCTAGAGAATAAAGTAGAGACTATTGTGATGATTTAAAATTGTATCTGAGTTATATTGGCGAGTCTATGTTGGATTTGGATAGCCCTTGTCATGATTGTATTTAAAAATTAAAATTGAAAAAGGTTTCCGTCCAATTACTTTGTATTATGTGTGGATTTTATAAGAGTAACTTTATACTTGATAGTCCTTTGTGAAATAATCATTACCGTTTGACAATTGATAGTGATATGTGTTGTGAAATGGTAGTACAATGGTGATTAACTCTTTAGTAAAATTCTTAGAGAGTGAAAATCAACAGTCATGGGTATTAGAACTTTAGGGTGACCAAACTTGTTGCTGATGTAAACATTTTCCTGTTACAAATACATTGTTTACTTGTCAATAGTAGGTTAAACAAACATTATTGAGAGGTTAGTCCAGGCATTCTCAAATGGTGGCGCGCGCGCCACTTGTGGCGCATCAATGCATCCTAAGTGGCGCGAAAGTGGTTAAAATTTGTTTTAAAAAAAAAAATCATATCATGATATAGCCAAATTCCATAGGCATATGACAGTCAGATGTATAAATACAGCAATTTTTCTCGCGCTACGCTCGTATGTGCCCTCAAAACAGTAATATTAGTTAATGTGCTGCCTACATATGTTAAAATATTTTGAAATTAATGTTATAAAGGGAATTTTGCCATTGTAAATTCTAAAAAATATGACCAAGTGGAGCTTCAACAAGTTGGTTACTAAAATGTGGCGCATCAGTAAATCTAGTTGAGAAAGCCTGGGTTAGTCTGTTGTCTGTTATTTTTATTATGTGGTGTAGTTTAGGACAAACAATACAATCAGCTCTCAGTTCTTTTTCTGTGGATGCGCACTACATATAACAAGACCATAGTGTATAGGGTCGTCAAGCCAAGAAGTAACTTGATCTTGACAGACAACTGTAAGCGAATAGCCATAAATTTGGAATCTCGGTTGGTTTCAATGTAAAAATAGATTTTGATTATATGACACTAGAAAATTGGACAGCCTTAGCATTTTTTTAGGGCATCCAGTTTCGCGACAGGGCATCCATATGACGCCTGGACGCCCCGGGGGGGGGGGGGGGGGGGGGGGGGGGGGAGGGGGGGGGCACTCAACTTATTTTTGGGTAGGGGTGTGCCGCCAAGGTTCTCAAAAAGGGGAGCTAGAGAACTGAACTGAGTGGATTTTATGACGAAAAATAGGGTCTTAGGAACCGATTTTTTTCCAAAAAATAGGTCTTGAGAACTGTCCTATAGTTCAATTTTGAATAGCAAGAACACACTTTTTTTTTTTCTTCTTAGTTTTCGAACGCAAAATTTCGCGATTTTTGAATTTTCAATAAAATTGGGGTCATAAGAACTGATGCAGACTCAAAAGGGAGGTCATAAGAGCTAGCAGCAGAGGGTGAAAAAGGGGGTCTTCAGCGCGGCACATACCTATACCCTTTTCAAATGTCAGTGCCCCCCCCCCCCCCCCGGCTGGACGCCCCTCAGCATTGATGCTTTGTTTAGTGAGGTACAGGCTGCATAAAGTTGATTAGCTCTGCTACAGAGCCTCTCTTAGTCCCGTCTCACCTCCTTCATCAACACAACCCCCCCCCCCCTCCCCTACACCAACCGTACACTGATACATCATAGACCCTGCATATAACAGCATATACCGTATTATCCCTATTAAGCGCCCAGGACCTTATAAGAGCCCACCCCTGTTTTTCTCAATGACTACCAACAAACAATTCCTTATAAGCGCCCACCTTTTCAAATGGTCAGCATCCTCAAATGACCACTTGTACATATATTTCATTTAGTACATGAAATGGTCAGCCTCCTCAATTGACCAATTGTACATTTTCGTTAGTACGCCAAGTGGTCAGCCTTCTCAAATTACCACTTGTACATTGTATTTAGTACATCAAATGATCAGCATTTTCAAATGACCATCTAATGGTCAGCATCTTCAAATGACCACTTGTACATTTTATTTGGTACGATAAATGAGTTTAAAAAAAGTAACATAATAAGTGCCCATCCAAAATGACCTTGCTAACCGCCCTGGGCGCTTAATAGGGATAATACGGTACAGACTATGTACATTTACATGTACAGCCATAGCCAATCACTGGCACCTCTACTGACACCAGTGATCAGACCAGAGACAAACTGCTCAAATTACTAATATAGCATAGTCACTGACCATCTGAGGATTTTGCAGCGGTACACACCAACACACACCGGCATGGACTATCGGGTGACTGCATAGAGAGAATGTTGGTAGATAATTGACCTGCTTAAGTGTTTCTAGAACTTGGATTCAAGATCTAACATACGAGTGGGCAAATAATGGGAAAATCTGGAGGATGCAGCAGAGCTAAAAGTTGATTACATTTTCGCATTTTGCTGATTTTCAGCCATTTCATTTGTTTTTAAATTCGCGATTTGAAAGTTCATTACATAGACGTGTCAACGATTACAGTATGTAAAAAGACTGGTAAATAACTAGATGGACATGTTCAGGGGGACATTTGTTGTTTGATCAAAATGAATCTTAACAAAAAGCATTATTTAAAACAAAAGATAAAAATAACCAGTAAACGAAAAAATAATGACAGTGGCCATAGTGACAAAACAAATCTAGGGTAGGCCTACTTGTCATGTATAACATGAAACCTAACCACATTAATAGCAAATTAGCGACATTGGCCATTAATGACAACACAAAAACGGTACACTTGGTACAGCCTATACTTAAACATGATACCTGATCAATAACAAAACAGCAACTAACTATAATTTATTCTCTATTTCAAATTCAAATCCAGCTTTATGTCATGGATAAAGTCATAACTATATTATGTGAATGGAACAATAGACTACCTGAACGTAATAAAGTAACCAGTTCCCCTCTCCGATCTGTTATCCACAGTTGATCACATTGAAGAGAAACCTTGGTACCGACATCGGAACAAAAGGAAGTATTTCTAGACAGGCAATGACCATCGATGAAGTCAACACATCCTTAGTCAGGCAAGATAATGGTGATCTCTTCTTGAAAGATGATGTCAAGCGAGTGTTGAGGGGTTATCGTGACACTCCAAAAAAAGCTGTGAGACTACTGGCGGAGAAGTTGTTTACAATGGAGGAAAGGGTGATTAGCAACTGCACCGGTAAGAGACAGCAGCGGCAGCTCGACCCCGTCCGCCTGGACATCTTGAGATCGGCAGTGTTTGAATCGTGCAGGATACGCACTGAAGATCAGATGATCGTGTGGAAAGATCTACGGACGGCCATTGATGCCTCCAACAGAGCGCTGCGACATCGTTACTCTCAAAGCAAATTATATAAGGGAACTTCATAGATTTCAATGGAGATATTATACATGGACCATGTGGACAACATTCAAGTAACAAGCGTCATTTTTATTTGTGATAAAAGAAAAGGGGGATGCAGAGGCAATATGTACAGACATACATGTATGCAATTCTCAAGCCAGTATCTCTAGGAACATTTTAACGAGGTCTATAGCCTCAAAACCCTATTAGGCTCAATGTATTGGTGCCTAGAGAATAAAGTGGGGATCGATTTAATGATTTTAACGTGCGTTTGATTACTAGTATATTGGCAGGTCCATATTGGATACCCCAATTATTGCAATGTAACTTAACCTCAACTCAATTAAAAAGAGGGTTCGTGTGGACCATTTAATCTTAATCCAGATTGTTTTAAAAAGGTGGGTCGTTCGGTAATTTGTGAGTACTGACACTTTGCAGCACTATATCCTTGGCTTAAACATTTCACAATATGGACATTAACTGTAGTGTACGAATAAGCATAGAGGTTAGGCACTTGTCATTTGCAGTCCCGGGTGGCCGGGCAACCACTTGGGCACTCGGCAACAACTCATTTCTTTGAGCTGTCATTATGAATATAAACGCTCCTACTACTTATGCCATTTTTGATCTGAAGGGTCTGTTCACCACAACCTTTATCCCTCCATCCATAATCTCTGGCAGATATATTTTATGACACCAAATCATATCTTATAGAAAGAATTCATGCAAACTGGTAAACTGAGACGAAAGTGATGAAAGTGCTGTTCCATGAATGGTTCCAATTCCAATATTGATTGTATGTTCCTTCTCGTGGCCGAGCTGACATCACACAAACTCGCTGAGGGGACATTGCGCTAGGAAAATAAGTGTGCGTACGGGCAGTACGCATCGCCCTTAGCAACGGGCAGGGAATCTGTTAGATTGAATTCTGGGTAAATCCAATCAAAATGGGGATCTGGGACTGATGTGTTGCTTCACAAATGGTTTACAATTGTATTTAGGAGTGACAATTTCTTGTTTTGTAACCCATGACATCATAAAACAGAATAAACATATACTACTAGTTAAAAGCTTCAAGGTTATTCCCTAGTGTAATGTGGAACCAAACAATTATTGCCCTTTGTCATCTGTTAAAGTGGAGTAATATGATTTCACAGGCTCATTCATACTAGGTGTTATTTACCGTGCGATGCGGCTGAATAGCCCTATTTCCGCCGCATCGTACGGCAATTCATCGCAGGTAGCGCTGGATCAAAGCTGTCACCCGGTAAATGTAATTGCAGGCAAAATAGGAGCATGTCATGGTTATCGCAATGCATCGCAGCTTGAACTTTTTAACTAAAAAAGTAAATAATGCCCAGTATGAACTACATGAACACCGGAAATCATTGTCACACTTTGGTTTGTTCTCATTTAAACGTGTAATTATAAATCATATTTTAGCAGCTCAACTCCCATGAAGATCAGTATCTGCTCAATCTTAGTATGAAATTTAACATTTTCAAGCTGCCCCTTTTGGCATATATGCACAATTGCACAGAACTATACTCAGGAATGTGTTCTTTTATAGTAATTAATAGTATAGTAATTAGATTATATCGTTGAAATAGATGGGAAACGGTAATATTGTCGAGCTATCGTAACCTCACATTTCTTCGTCAGGACCAGATATAAATGAATGGAACGAGAAACGACCTATAACCAAAGAAGAAATATGAAATCAATGGTGTCAAAATGGAAGAAGAAAAAAATAATAATAATAATTACCAATCACGTATGTTAAGACCATTGGGTTGGAAAGTGTTTAGACTTGAAGCCTGACTTTGCACCTTTACCACGACCTGACATGATGTTTATAATGATTAGCACGAAGAGCAAACGGAAATCACAATTGTCTGCTTTGAACGTCAGAGTGACGGTGAGTGCACGCTAACATTTGTATACCGTAGCGCAGGACCCCACGGCACAGTGACGGTCCAATGAGCGTGCGCTGTCACGCCTTGTGTATTCTGGCGCAGGATCCCTCATTTGCATGTGCCTGCCTTATAAATAGAGAAACCTACTCACTCATTCTAAACACCGCTTGTCAAAGTTTAGAAACGCACGAAGCCTTGATACAATATCTCACCATGGCTCCCAAAGGAAGTAGAAAAGGTTCAAAGACAGCAGGTATGGCAAAGACAGCGAGACCTTCCGGTGCGGGCAATGAATCTTAACAAAAAGCATTATTTAAAACGAAAGATAAAAATAACCAGTAAATGAAATAATAATGACAGTGGCCATAATGACAAAACAAATAGGGTACAGCCTATAACATGAGACCTAACCACAACAAATTACCAATCATGTATGTTAAGACCATTGGGTTGGAAAGTGTTAAGTGTTTTGATCCAGAATTGTTCTTTGAGTTGACAACAAAATTTAGATCGATAACTGTGACGGTTATTAAGATTATGATTGGGGAGGGAAAAATGGGCTGCAACATGTTTATCAGGATGTTTAGTATCGTTTTTATAGTGGTTTTATAGTAATTAGATTATATAAGTTAGACCATTTGGAACGGTAGTTGCTACTCCCAAGTTTCACGTTTGTGCGATCATCAGACAACAGAGTTACAACTACCGTTCCAAATGGTCTAACTTATATATTTCGCTCTGCACCGCATTGATCCCTTTGCAAGAAGATTGCTTCATTACCAGTAGTAATTTGATTATGTAATTGTAAAAGAGCACAAAATGTGTGAATTTTATACCAAAGAAAATGGATTAAGTTCTGCAGATTGCGACGGTGTGAGTATTAAGGCATTTAAAAATAGCTGATTAACAGTTGGGCCATGGCCATACTTTTTCCAGTGAGAGATATTATATTGCCTTTTCACCTGCACAGGTTTATAGATTGGTCAGTACATATACTTCAAATCAAAGTTTTGTCATAGCTATTTACTCATTGCACGGATTCGCCATTTACGAGGAGAACCATGAAATGGTACCACTTTGAATGGGACTATTCCATAACATGTTACTAGTTTGACTCTTTCTCTGCACAATATGATCGCTGGATATGCAGTGAAACATGTGAAATGATGCAATACTCTTATTCCATTCCAGTTTGAGGCTTTCCTCATAAATGGAGGACCCGTTCAAAGAGCAAATTCCCATTAATAATGAGATTATGCATTTTAAAGGAAAACCAGGCAAGTTTATGCCATGTTTATCCTTTGGTAATCATTATCTCATCAAAAATGTTTTAACACCCAAGTGAAATTAATAAACTTATACAATTTATTTTTGCAGCTTCGTTTGATTATGTGTCCTCAATTGTGACCCGTCACATCAAAACATACATCTTGGGATGTTTTATCCTATGTCTGATTTTAACATTATCAAAACATGCATAATTCAAGCTTAAATTGATACCTCATAAATGAAATTTATCGTTAAGAATCAGGAAATATGATGAATAGAAGCTTAGCATTTCCTTTTAATTTCTTTATATTTTTCAATACAATTTCTTCATATCTAGATACTAGAAAAAACATCAAGAGGTTTGTTTTGATGTGATGGGTTACAATTTGTTATGTTTCACCGCATTCCCTGTCCTGCATAACAGTCTTCACGATGTCAAGTTGAAGTCCTATGTGGGGTTAAAAAAATAAATTGTAGTTTTGCTTCATAAACTTCTGACCTCATTGGCGCTGCAAGTTTTCAATGTTAGAGCATTTTCATTAGAAATAGATGAATACTAAAATTCCAACAGGATCTTGGCTATTTCAAGTCTAATATATTGTATTGTGGCCTTTTCAAATCAACAGCAAACATCCGGCACTTCAACCTGGAGAAATAATCTATGTAATATCCAGCCATCAATGAATGACATCAAACGAGGTATCCTGAAGTCAACGGGACCAGTGACGACCTTCTCGTACTTCCAAAGGTCCGGTCCGCGTCTCTTTCGTCACAACATCATGCAGGATCAATACAACAAAGCGACAAAAGCCTTGGAACAGGTCGGAATCGGCACGGTGGTGTGTTTCGAATTTCCGTGCGGGAACAAGCTGTTGTTCGTCAAGAATTCTCCGGCAAATGTGGCAGACATCTGGGAGTATGATAGAACTCTTGAAGATCTGTGCCGTTTTGAAGAGTACACTGTAAAATTTCAGCTGGCAATGCCAGTCACCATCAGCAAATCAATGAGGCACTATCTTTTACAAAATGGCTATATATCGGATGCACAGATAGAACAATTCAATTTGGAGAGAAAACAAAAAAAGCCCAAATACATCAAGAAAAGCCCAGTGAAATGTCATTTTGATGGAACATTATAACATTGGACTGGTTAGTTTTGAAACGGTGCCTTGTTTTTAATTGAATCAAGGTTCGGGGCAGAGGTGTAACATACATAGCTAACTTGCCAAAGGGGGCAAAATCTTAGGCTTTAGAAGATTAGTCCATAAGAGGATAAATTTGAGTGTAAAAAGGGCATGATGACATTTGTTCTAGTACAAGCTGTCATGAATGTGCCCCCCTGCCCCCTCCCAACTTCCCCCGGATGTTACACCACTGGTCTAGCTAGGGTCAAGTATTTTTCTCTAATAGTATGCGATTAGGAGTCGTGGCTGTAACCCAAAAAAGGTCATGTATTGTGGACGTTGTCGTAGCATTAAGTTGTGTGACCGACAATAGCCGATAATGGTATAAAATTGGATAGATTGAGCCCATATGTATTGGTCGAGCTATGATTTTTTTTAAATATTGGGCGAGACGCAGTCGAGCCCAATATTTTAAAATTTTAAAACTCATAGCGAGACCAATACATATTGGGCGTAAATCATCTGATTTTATCATTATTATGTTTTGGATCCAATATTATACCACACTTGGACACTTCAAAACATAATAATGTCCAATATTGTGTATGAATAAGGTTTTCATTGGTCTTATACTTGGTAGATGTGACCAAATGTCGGCACTTGTCATAGAAACATCCTTGTGTAAATAGGTTTCCCCATAGTAGAATTAGAACAGTAGATGTATGACTACCTTGAGTACATCCATCAAATAAGTGTTTCGTTCAATGTTTTGCACAGAATAAGACTTTGCTGCAAACATGTTAGACTTTCTCCTTTTCATGTTAAAAAGGGGGGATGCCACAGAAAGAAAAAAATTGGAAGAATGGGTTCCTTCCATTAAACATGTCCTTAGTTGACTCGTAACAATAAATCCCCTTTTTCGAAGTAACGATCAGTTGAACATTCAGTTCAAAAAATGTGCATCATATGCTATTTTGATGTGCTGAACAGAAATGAGACTGCCATTGCAAATGCCATACTTTTCTCTTGTTACAAGATGAATTGTTCTAATATTCAGAATATCCAGACAATTAGTAAGACTTTAACTTTGTGATGTAACAGATGATGTTATAGTATAATTCCTGTCATAGAAAACAGTGATGACTTAAATAAGCGACTTAAAATTATCAAAATTCAAATAATTTGTGTCATTCAAGTATTACAATTCTTGATGCAATTTTTCCAATTCGAATGTGTACATATGCAAGAAGGTATTTACCTAGGGTACTCAGCAATTAAACTCATTGTTTAGTGGATAGTGGTACAAAAGTAACCAGTGGAAAAGCTATCTACGAGGGTCATTCAATAAGTTCTACCTCCTCACTCATAACATCGCTAATATGAAGGTCAGCCTCATGACATTTGTCATGATTATAGCTCTGAATCATAGCTACACATATATAGTAAATGATAACTGATATATGTTTTACTTTTGTTATGATGCGGTCAAAGCCAGTGAGAGATTTTGGACAACGGACACGGAAATTTACACCAGCGATAAATATATGTTTTTTAGGTTTTCTCTCAGTATTGTATGACTAGATTTAACAGTCCGATTTAAATACTGAAAATAGAAAACAATCGATGATTCCTGAGTATAATTCTGTATTATCACGTATAGATTCGATGGTTGGCAATATTAACCTTTTTAGGCTTGCAAATAGTATAATATCAACTCGAATGTATTGGTACGACTTAGCATACTGGAATACTGCAATTCGGTCAAATGTTCGTTGTTACAAGTCAAGCCACAGTGATGCCTCGAATGTTAAATCTTTACATGATAGTCATTGTATGAGTTTTACTTATATGTAACCTTTATAATAATCAATTATGTAGTCAGTGATAGAAAATGTTCACATAGATATAGCCTACTTGTAAGCCATCCATTTAGTCCTGTATATTGAAGATCTCCTAGTTCTTATGAAAAGCAAATATGACTTTTGCAGCGGTTCGTTGGGGTAGGGTTAAAACTAAAGGCTGTCATGGTCTGGTTCTGGCTAATAAGAGGGCATTTTTCTCCAAGAAAATCAGTGACTTTTATTTTTTACAGTCTGTGTAAGAGATATCTGTAATTTAGAACGGTTTTAATTGGCCTATAGGTACGTTTTGTCTCTTAGAATTGTCCAAATTAATAGCACTTAGGAGACATTTGGCTATTTGTTATCCGTTTCCGTCGCACTCAATGGACCATTGGTTTTCACAGCATCTCCAGAAAAGTACGAACTGTACTCAGTCCAATTTACTATGAATTTGTAGCTGAGATTCAAAGCTACAATTGTGGAATATTTCATACGACTGGCTTATACATGTAATAGCAAAGTTATGAGATAGGAGGTAGAACCTTATTGAATAAGCCTCGTACATTGAGTAGTGTGTCATTTGATAGTCACAGTTGTCATTATCATTGTATTCTCTTTGAGACATTGGAATGAACTGGGAAGGATGGTGGTTATCAGAGTAGCAACTAGACGGGTCATTGGCCTATCCTCTCTTGCTTCCTTACCCTCCTGCCATTGAGGTCCCTATGCAGAGATGGATGTTAAAAAAGTAATATACAGTTGCTGGGCCAGCATCAACATTTGGATAGAGGGAGAGCATGACGCTTGTGATGAGCTATTGATCAAATATGTTTTGCAAAGAATACTAAACTCTAGAAATTGCACTGGCCCCAAATCCCAAATTTGACTCGATTTGTTATTGTGATATTCCACCCTCAATTAAAAATGCAACGCCAGCCCTTGCGCATGAAACTGCGCCGCGCTTTGCCAAACGTTTGAGTTGGGCTGTGCCCGGATTGCAAATATTCAGCAACGCAATATATGCTCGCCATCAAAAAGAGACGCATCAGGTGCCCGAATGTGGGTTAAAACGTTGTATGAAAGTTTTGAAATGAGACGTATTTACGCCGTACGCCTTGATGACAAAATCAACAAACAAAAAAGCCAAATACCCCCAGATCGCAAACATTAAGGAAACCTTAACCCTAACCCAACTGAATCTCACTAGATCTCACTGCCAGAAACTATCTCCATGCGCGTGCTGGTGCATTGCCTCGATGACGTCACCTACCGCAGGCATATGTGGGCAGGAAGTTTTTAACTTTTAGCCCGCATATGCGCTGGCAGTTTAGCTCAGTTGGTAGAGGGATAGACTGTGGTGCGGATGGTCCCGCGATCGAATCCCAGGGGGTGCTGGGTGATTTTTCGGGTAAAAAAAGTAGTACTTTTTCCCCCTCCCCCCGATACACACAAAAAACATAGCTTTACTGGTTAGGGTTAAGCGTGCTGTTATGAAGGTCAAAAAGTCAATCTTGATATATATAATATCGATGTTTGAATAGTGTTTGCTTTTGTTGAACTCAATTTTGGGGTATCTTATGCCTATCAACCCCTAAATATGAAATCTTTTATTATTTTTAGGCAGTTTGGGAGACAAACAGTGTTTTGTTTTGTATACTCAATTTTTAGGATTCATTTTTTATAGTAAATTAGTGATTTGTGTAATACCAACCTGTCAGTAAGGGATTCTATCTGTTCTGTTTTCTCCTTGTGTAATCTACAGGGGAACAGCCAAAGATTTAAAAGAAGTGCATCCCTAATACATGACATAATGTCCGCAATCTTGCTGACCGCTGGACCGGTCACCTCCTATGTGTCGTTCTCAAGACGAGCACCAACGTCGCTGCGGTCAACCTCCAAGGACCAGTTTTACGCCGCGGCCAACATGCTGCAGGCCGCTCACCTCGGCACAGTCGCCACGGTGATGAACGTCTCGCGACAGTCCAGTGCATTTGTCAAACAGCAACCGCATCTAGCGGTGGAAGGTCTAGCAGCGAATCCCAACCTCATCTCCATGGAGAAGTACACAGAGAGGTATCACGAGAAGATGCCGTCTTGTATCTCACAGAATATGCGGGAGAAACTTGTGGGGCTAGGCTTGTTGACTTCAAATCAGGCCAACGATGTCCGGCACATTTAATCAGCCGACATATATCGTACCGTGCGATTTATCTTCTGGAAAATCATCAACTTTAACTTCTATTTGATTTTGTATTGAATATTTGATGAAATTCAACAGTGAACTATTTAAAAGTTATTTGGGAGATGCACAGACGTTGTCACCTGTAATGTCACAGCGGGCAAAGCAAACAATAGCTTGCCTGCCAGTATGCGCGCGCATTGCCTGCCAGTTCAAAGGAGGTGTCCCTTATAATCCATACAATAAACCAAACCAGTAATCTGAGCTGTATACGACAGCAGTCAATGCATGTTCCCACCTAGTCTGCTGTGTTAGACCCTTTTATGTACTGATAGAGGGTTCACTCACTGTGACTGCTCTCCATCAGACTGCTCCCCATCCTCTGATCTTACCCCGGCAAAAGCGAAAGGGTCTACTTACTTTGGATTTGACCTTTTGACCTCCGAAGACTGTTACACTGTGCTACATCCAGAAACTGGGATAAATGGGTAATGAGCAAATTGTTCGTGTGGGGTTTTGCGGGAATCAAAATTGACCAATGGCAGACACGCTAAATACGAAGTATATGAATATTTATATACCGTCTTCATCCAATTTTGAGATAATTCAAAATGGCGATTCACTGGATAGCTGGCGTTCGGTCTAAAATTGCAGCTTTAGGAGTAAGCCTTGACATATGTGACTATTCCATGCTATTTCCTATCTTTCAATATCGTGTAGTAAAAAGCCTTTATACGTCCGAACGGGGACAGATAATTTGATTGTTTTGTTACGATAAACTATAAACTCTTACACAGCCACAGAAATATCGCCTTCACATGTTTCTAAACATACAGGCGGCAAATTCAATATTATCGCGTTATGAAGGGTGTGATACTATCGTGACGGGAACTATGCATCAAAAACATCATCCCTAGTGTGCTTAAAGCGCAGTTCTTTGGTAGATCCAATGTCAGCGGTTTTTGTCATGGCGAAGTATCAGAGCATGTTGTTCGATTATGTGACAGTGAAATTACACACGGTCATACAAAGTAGACTAGTTTCCACCATGCATGGAATGGAACCGGGCACTTAACTTTGTTGATCAACATTGAGGTGACATGATCTATAAAGATGGCTTTTATAAACCTTTTACCAGGAAATCTTGCAATGCTGGTAGGCATAAAATGTGTCGATATTATTCTGGCATAGCAACAGAAACGTATGAGAACCATTCTTTGAACCTCTGGATAACATACTTTTTAAATCTTAGTGTGTCTATATATATAAATATAACCAGGACAGAACTGGATAGGATCCACCAAGATGAACATTTTGGGCTTATGTAAAGTTTGAATCATTGCTAATTCCAATGTTCATGTGTTTGAATCTGGAGCTGGTTTATGATATAAAATCAATTGTTTTAAACAAAGAGGTAATTTTATTGATATTATTGAATTATGGAATGAATAAATTGTATTGTAGTAAAGTTGGAATTGAGGTAGGAATAATGATGGTATAGAATATTTCTGTAGTTTTGATATAGTTTTTTAGATTTGGAAAGCCCATGTGTTTTATTGTATTCCTTTCCATCTTGTCCTGATTTATTCTGTTTATGGATTCTGTAAATAGAATGTGTTATGTGTATATTTTAAATAAAAATTCAAATTGGAATGAAACATTTCAAAAATATGTGTAATGTGATACAAAGAATGTGTTCAATGTCCTGAAATCATCCAAGTGTCTTATATTGTCCTAAGGCCCCAAAAAAGGACATGAGAGACTGAAAATCTAATGCGGTCTGCGAATTTTTTTATTAATTTTTTTCAATTTAGACCTGATCGTCATTTTAGAATGAAAGTTCATCTGTGTTGGTGATAAATAATATGAAGTTAAACTTTGGATCTCAACACAAGAAATATTTACCTGGAATTTTCAGGTGTTTCTACACCTTTCATCAGCAGACTGATCGTCATTTGTTTGGTCAAAAAGTTGGATTTTGTAAGATTTCTTTGAGAAAATTGAAGAAAAAAAAGAAGAAAAAAAAAGCTTACGTGGGCGGTTTCGGGAATACGCGCGGGTCATTTGAGACAAACTTTTTTTTTTTTTTGCTTAACGTTGCAAGTCTTATTCCAGTAATGTCTTATTCCAGTAAATACTTTCTCACATTGATTATTGATTGATTGATTGATTGATTGATTGATTGATTGATTGATTGATTGATTGATTGATTGATTGATCGGATTGATTGATTGATCAGATTGATTGATTGATCGGATTGATTGATCGGATTCGATCGATCGATTGATTGATACAAGTAACTCAGGGTTTCTATCTTTGAAAGCCACTGACAACTAGGCAATAATGTTGCCATATCTGCATCAATATTGATAAACTCAAGTAGCCAGTACCTTGACAAGTCCATATCATGAACAATGTACATCCAGATGATAGGAATATATCAATAGCTTTAGAGAAGGACAAGAGAACTCCATATCTGAAAATCATCTATTACGAGGAATGCAACTACAGTGTATGATATGTAAACTGCAGTGTCCAAGCCAGGCATATTGTTTTTGATTTACAACTCTCTATAGGCAAGGCTCAAGATAAGCGGGTGCTGGGCGATTTTTACCCCTTGGTCCTTCTGCCATAGCACCCGGTAATGCTGAAAAATAAACAACCGAGCGCTGATATTTTGTCCAAACCAGCGCCCATCGACAATTGGGAAGCTTGCCCAAGACATCGAATTTCAAGTTGACAATGCTGCCACGCTGGATTTAATAAAAAGTTAGCTCCCGGTAGTCGGTAGACTGAAAGTAGACTTATGAAAAAAAGTAGCTCCTGGTAAAAAAACTTTTATCTTGAGCCTTGTCTATAGGCACAAGCATGGCAAGACAAAAAGTCCATACAACACAAATAACCAGTATATCATGGCAACCAAATATGTCATTCAATTCCAATAGACTAGAATTGGCAAGATAGGTACACTTCAGAAAGCAACAACATGACAAGACAAGAGCTACATGCTATTCAAATAGGCAATAGCATGGCAAAACAAAAGTCCATGTAACTGAAATAGGTAGTAGCATGGCCAACTTGGATATCCATCTGACTCAAGTAGGCAAAAGCATGTTGAGAAAAGAGGTCCATAAGACTTCAATAGGCAAAATGCATGGCAAAGAAATCCACAGACAACAGCATGGCAAGTGAGACCAACCATTAGTGAAATGAGCTCTATTTTTCCATCCTGTTTCCAACTCACAGGCTACGAGACGACGGTCAAACAACGCCACATTGCAGCAGATCATGTCTGGAATCCTCCTAACCATGGGACCCATAAGCATCCATAAATCATTCACATGCCAGGGCCCAAGACGTCTGCGCTCCATCTCAAAAAGCACCTTCGTAGCTGCTGCAGAGCAGCTTCAATCCCTCGACCTGGGTACCTTTCACCCCGAGATGCACGGTGGGATTTTCTTCAAAAAGCATCCCAGCGATGTAGAGCAGGTCTTAAGACGTTACTCAGAATTGGCAAGCTTGCAGCAGTATACCGACAGATATAATCTACTTGTGCCGACGAGCATCGGACCAAATGTGAAAAACACACTCATCGTGCTCGGTTTGTTGGCTTCAGAGCAGTTTAGATAGTTAACATGATATGGACTTAACTCTGCAAACTTTAATTATGTATTATTTGCTTGGAGAACTATTATGGAGGCATCTAGATATTATACGCCGGTTGAGAAGACAGTAATAGAGTAATATTGCCTAAATGTTTGCCCAAATTGCTGTCCATATAGGTGGGTGATAAAAACCCATGGTTTAATAGGCATAGGCATTGATGAGGAAACAATTAACCAAGAGTAACCCAAACCCCAATATTGAAACTTATACAACCCAAGGGGGTTACTGATTGAGGAATTGGATATGACATCATTCTGATTTTGGTATGTTGTATTGGACTTAAGAACCGTTTTGTTTTTTACTCCAAATGGAAGATCTTAACAATATAAACTGTTCCTATATAAATTATGATTAATTCAATAGTATTGGTTAAAAAAATACAAAAAGTATTACCTCTGAATATTGCACTGGGAACAATATATATGAAATTGAAAACAACAAGATAATGTGACTGATTTCTTCTACTGCATGTGGTTGAGTGAAAATTAACAATAATAGGCTGATTTCTTGAAAAAGGTTCACAGGTTTCGGAAAAACCCTGTATATCCCAAATTCTAAACGTTAGTGTGTCTTAACCCTAACACTTCCCCCCACTTTTTTCAGAATTTTTTCTTCAACGCGGAAAATTGACCAAAATATCCCCCCCGATCTTGATCCAGGGACCTCTCGCACCACAGGCGAGGGATTCCACACTTCACCACGGCTGTCAAGCACAGTTCTGGGCAGTGTATTGCCCAGACTGTATGTATTGGGTCCATTTTTTCATCAAAAAACTTCCACGCCGGGTGGTACCAACGTGCCCAGTCGTGGTATTTTGGGGTATATGGTAGTGTTAGGGTTATATTAAGGGCAGTGTCAACCCGGCGCTTGTTTCAAAAATTGAATTTCATATTTCTCTATTATTTTATACTTTTATATGTATTCTATCATTACCATCATAAGTTACTAATCGGAAGCTATTATTTCCCGTTCTTTTGGGTGATTTTAAATTGTTGTTTTGGTAAGTTTGAGTCAGGAAAAGGCGCAAGTTATTTGGCGGGAATTTAAGCGGAGTTCCGCGCTTTTCAAATGCTGCGACAGCTGTTCGATCATTGCGTCGCGCGCTGAAACTTCCCGCGCGTAATACTAGACGCGCCGCTCAATATCCGCGACGTAGACGCGAAAAACAAAAGAGCGCAAAACAATGTCTAAAATGTAAACAAAGGCCAATCTTACGATCATTTAAATTTCAGTTTTCTTCCAATTTCTTCACATTGTGACAATATAAATTGAATCTGATAGTTTATTATGATTGTTCATAATAGTATACTCGCTTTTTAGGTCACACGCCCGTGTGTTCCGTGAACATTTAGCTTTAAATGGTGGAAAATGTCAATATTTTTACTAAATCGATGTTTTCTAGAAGTTCAAATTTGAAGGAATTTTACGAATTTTCAGACAACATAACTAAAAATATATCAAACTATCAGTTAAGCTTTTACTACCATTGTGTAGAGGACTTTCAGCGCTAGGAGGCAATTTTTTATTTTTTCGATTATGGATTTTAAACTCGAGATATGCATCCATTTCTAGCGAAATGTACGCAAAAAAACACGACTTTTACACTTTTCCGATGTTTTTAGCAATATTTCCAAAACCAAGCTTTATTTTGGAAAAAGAAAAAATTGCCTCCTAGACAAAATTGTTTTGTTTACAAAAACGTATATTAGAACAAATTACCATTTTTTATTTTATAGTTATGCTGTTAAAAAATTTGGGGTAAAAAAATGGCTTTTTGGTTCATTTCTCAAAATTTAGTTTATTTGGTATCACATTGATATCACCATCGGCTTCCTTATCAAATTTCCTTTCTAAAAATGTATACTTTTATGTACTTTTATTCAATATTCTCAAACTTAGAAGCAAAAGTTGATCATCAAAATAATAGGGTTGACACTTCCCTTAACAAAACTTAGAAAATTTTTGAAGAAAAAAAAAAATTCAAAAAATTGCTTGTTAACCCTAACACTTCCCCCCACTTTTTTTTCAGAATTTTTTCTTCAACGCGGAAAATCGACCAAAATATCCCCCCCGATCCCCCGGGATTTGATCCAGGGACCTCTCGCACCACAGGCGAGGGATTCCACACTTCACCACGGCTGTCAAGCACAGTTCTGGGCAGTGTATTGCCCAGACTGTATGTATTGGGTCAATTTTTTCATCAAAAAACTTCCACGCCGGGTGGTACCAACGTGCCCAGTCGTGGTATTTTGGGGTATATGGTAGTGTTAGGGTTATGGAACCCAAATGTAGCCACGTGAATTCTCAGGTCCGTATGCACAAAAGAGTTAGACCGGGTCTAAAGTTAGACCGGGTCTAAAGTTAGACCTGGTCTAAGTGGATTTTAGTTTTTGTGAAAGCACACCTTAGATTACATTTCCTTCTCAAATAAACTAACAAATTGTAAAGATTCGGATGCAAAGTTCAAAAATAGCACAAAATAGATTTTGAGGCATGAATAAATTTCACTTAGACCAGGTCTAACTTTAGACCCGGTCTAACTCTTTTGTGCATACGGACCTAAGTGTTTAAAAAACAAAAAGGGTCTTGGCAGGCCGCAGACTGCTTCAATCTTCCAACACCAACATAATGTGATATTGATGCATAAAATTCTGTCCTGAGCCACAAAACCCAAATAGCAAGAATAAGCCTTTGTTGTATATTTAAACATATTCCGTTTCCTCGTATTTGCTTTTTGCTCCGGCCCTCATTTCAAGAATCTTGTGGAGCTCTAATCTCAGCATTGAATAGAATATATAAATGTATAGAACACTTTTAAGCAGTAGCGTAACTACATTAATAGCACATACACAGCCAATCCAGAATTCAACAAATTTCACTTATTGTACAGCTTCAGAATGCTGTAAATTTGACATCGTAAATAACCTGATTAATTACAGCACTGTAATTATTACCCAACTTGGTGTGTGTGTGTTTAATAGTAGATGATTGTCTAAGTCTGGGTGAGTGAGAGGTGTCCTACTGTGAAAGTGGTGTATATCTGGTGTGTAGGGTAGAGCTCTGCCATATAAATCATCACTAAAATAGTCACTGTCGATGAGTGCTATTAATTCCTTATAGCACTCGGCAGCTACGCTGCCTCGTGCTATAAGTCATACTAACACTTTCCACGCGGCAGTTGTCTGCAGACGACAGCCCAACAATTACACAAAATGTTTCATAAATATCAAAATTATTGGATTTCATCACCATATCGGGAATCACCCAGAGAAATGCATTAAAATAAGTACAAACATGCCTAGACTTTGAAAGTTGGGAAAGGTTTCTGAAAAAGAATCAGGAGTTTGGTAGGACGCATCGTAATCCAAAAATGGTGACCCTCCTGACCTAAAAGGGGCCAGACATCTCTCACATACATGTACAATTTAAGGGCCCGATGTGTGTCGCAACTCATGCATTATCAGATTTGTTTGGAAGGTAGGGAAAACTAACAAATTTGGAAGGACCTTTTCATGATTTTTAGTGCATAAATATTGTACTATGTCAAACAAATTGCCAGGTATGTGATTTAGTGTTAAAGGGACACTAAGAGATGTGTTGGAGGCAGCGCCCTCAATTATGATAAAAACTGAGATTAGTTTATTTTTATAATTGTATTACATGTATGAACTTACACCTATAAGGATTAAGAAAAATCAGCTCTCTTTGTACAAGAAAACGTCGATTCAAAATCCCTCTGCAGTACGTGTGATACATAACGCGAACCATATTTGCATAGAGGGCGTTTTTCAATAAATAGCGATGATATTGTTTTAATCAAGTTTTGCTGTTTTTTTGTTAGTAGAAACAACAATAATGGCAATTTTTAATGTTCATCTTGAATTCCGAAGTAAATTTTTAAACATTTAAAATTTTCAACAACACTTAATGTCCGCGTAAAACCATCGGCACAGTCTTGTGTGATGGTGTATCATGAGTTACTCAACGCACAGATATGTATTGTTTCAAGTCTTCACATTGAGCTCCCTCGTATGGGCAAAGTGAAGATGGAAAGGATTCAGTCTAGATTGAAAGTATAGGGCTTTGATATTTTTGTTGTTGAAATGATGGCTATTTTAAACTCCGATATCAACATTAAGCAAGTTACAAGTCTAGTAAATAACAATCTGGCAATGACTTTACAATGTTAAATCTTTGCATGTTTGAAACATGGACATCAGCATTTTGTGGTGTTAGCTTTATGTAAGAGAGCCAGAGTTAGTCTAGGGTAAAGAATTCATTGAGGGATTATATGAAATAAAGCTCATAATCCATGAATGAAGTTTTCAAACTAGATTAATTTCATAAAAGTTTGCATGAAGGATGAACCCATTTTGTACCCCATAAACCAATGTTACGATACAACCAAATAATACCTACACATAGAAGCTGCACTGACGTCCGTATCCAAAATCTGTCCTAATCCAAAATCCGACACAAATTGTTATTGTGACATTCCACGCTCAATCAAAAATGCAACACATGAAACTGTGCGGCATGGCAGATGGCAGACAGATGTGCGCCATCAATAAGAGACACATCGGGTGCCTGTGCATGCGTTAAAACTTTGTGTTAAAATGAGACGCAATTATGCTGTGTACCTTGACAACAAAATCGAACAAAACCATTGCCCAAATAAGAGAAGATGCCAGTTAAATTATATAAGCACTGCCCAGCAACAGAGTGGACAACATCTAAAAGTGACCTTATTCGTATATCTAACATCCTTTTCTATAAAGACATCTATCTCTTCACCTGATGACTGAAAATTGAGACATAAACCAGATTAAACTGGTTCTGCACATTCCCATTGTGTGTAGGTGTTTATGATTCCATTCTGTGAGTTTCTGCAATGATGATGATGTCTATGCACTTGGTCTATCTGTCTTGTACCTATCCGTAAGCCTTCTACTAATAATTCATAACACACAAAAAAACTCAACTTCGAGTCTTCAACTCACCAACAGAATTGAATCATCCAACCAACGTCCAAATCTCTTTCTCTCCATTTGCAGACCCCGCGAGGACGACCGCGCGTCGGTATCAGTGACGTGCCCATCACGCTTCGCCAGGTCATGGCTGGCATCGTAGTGTCCAGGGGGCCGGTCAACACGCACAGTGCATTCGTGCGTCAAGGACCGACGATGATGCGTTCCATTAAGAAACAGACTTACATAGCGGCGGCCTTGGAACTTCAAAATCTCAACCTTGGCGTGTACAATACGGATATACCCACGGGGGTGTTTTTGAAGGCTCATCCGAGCACCGTTGAGAGGATTGTTCATAATAATCGTGATTTATGCCCCGATATGATGGAATACAGCACTAGATTCAGGTTGCTTGTACCATGCAGTATAGGGGGACAGAGAATGAAAGACGCATTGATATCCAGTGGTCTATTAAGAGAGGACCAATTTAAAATGGAGCCGTGGAAAACTGCCGGTTGGAAGAACACATAATTACAAAGCTAGGAAAATAAAAAAGTGGACATTTTCCATACTGCATTGGTCGTTTTGTTTAAATTTGGCCGAATGTAAAAACAATATATGCTTCAACAACTCCCCCATACCTAAAGTACGGTAGCAAAGCGTTGTTAATTTAATATAAACCACGATGCTATGGGAAACCAGCACGCTGATCGAACCGCACCACTCGGAAAGCTGTTTACGCACCACTCGGAAAATCTGTTTACACGCTATGTGATCAAGATGCAGTGCGTTGTTTTGGAATGATCGTGCACACGCTAAAACTAAAAGGAACATGATTATTATTTTAATTTGATCATTTTAGAGTTATGGTTTGAAAAAAAGTTTGAATGAAATAACTACTTTTATATTTGTACCTAAAGATAAGAATTTCTAGAAGAGATGATATACACAAACAATTTATAAGTTGGTTATGGAAATTTGAAAGGAAAAATAAAATTAATAATAAATCATGAACACAACAAATGAGCAAATTGTATCGTTATTACCTTATTTGGGCTTTAAAGGCATATATATTATGCAATCTTTTTCTTGGAACGCCCTCTATCTTTTTTAGTCAAATTACATTTAAAAATATGAACTATAATATATTCTAAGTTACAGAGCAAGCAACATTTCCTAATTACTTCAAAATCAATTCCATGGTTTAAGTCAAATTTCATTATAAAAGAGGGAAACAAAGTGTTTAAAAGGTAAAGATTTGAAAAAGATCACGTAATATTGCTTTTACAGCAAAAAGCTTACATGAAGTTTCAACCAGAATTAAGGAAAGAAGACACGCCTGTTTATGATATTTAGGCCTATTTGGCGACACGGTCTATACAATAAATTGAACGTCATGCACCAATTAGAGAATAAAATATAGTTCATAGCTGTTTTGCTATACGTTGATCTCATTATGTATAGGCTGTACCATATCGGCGGCACAAATATGGTACAGCCTGTACATTATGAGACCACCGTGCATAGCAAAATAGCTAAGAACTATATTTTATTCTCATTCTTATTTAGTTTATTGGTTATTTTTATCTTTTATCATGAAAATAACGCTTTTTGTTAAATTTATTTTAATCAAACAAAAACAAATTTCCCCTATAAAATCGGCAGATCCAGGAAGCTGTTTACCATGCTTTATATAATTGTATTATTTCGCACATGCACGCATGGCAACGCTGCTATGTACACACAACGCATACGCCGACAACTTTGTGCAGGGCATGCTTGAACAACCTTACACAATGGCCATACACACTGAAGGTATTATTTTTCTAATGAATTAAGCCCGGGGGGGGCACTCAACTTTTTTTTGGGTAGGGGTGTGCCGCCCAGGGTCTCAAAAAGGGGGGCTACAGAACTGAACTGAGTGGATTTTATGACGAAAAATAGGGTCTTAGGAACTGATTTTTTCCCCAAAAATAGGTCTTGAGAACTGGCCTTTAGTTCAATTTTCGATTTATTTTAGTTTAAGAACGCAACATTTTCGAAGAATTGGGGCTTTGGAACACAAAATTGGGGCTTTGGAACGCAAAATTTCGCGATTTTTGAATTTTCAATAAAATTGGGGTCTTAAGAACTGATGCAGGCTCAAAAGGGGGGTCATAAGAACTAGCAGCAGAGGGTGAAAAAGGGGGTCTTCAGCGCGGCACATACCTATACCCTTTTCAAATGTCAGTGCCCCCCCCCCCCCCGGGGAATTAAGCCCAACCCAAAACTATATATTATTATCGTCTCATAATATATAGTTTGTATCAGCTGAAAACCAGCCAAAAACAATCCAATTGCCTGTTGACGTCCAAAACCACACACACTATAGATGAGGTGACCATTGTTTACATCCAATGTTTATCAACAAACGCAACGGTCGAAGGGACTGGATTGTCGATACACGCTTGAGGGAACAGCATATGACCACAACACTGTCCGCTATGCCGTATTGCCCTTTATAATGCTTTGGCGCGAGTTTTAAAAGCACGGGTCCTAAACAAAACGGAATGCGTGCGCAAACTGCCGGGCAAAGAACAATGGCAACTAGCCACGTTTTGCCCGGTGTGACGTCACCTGTCACCCCATCTATATAAGAATGCATTAGATTATTAGAACAGGTGGGGTGCGATTCCCTTTCATAGTCCGTTCCACTTGGTTACATGGATAACCTCTATTGATCAAGATCCATTTTACTCCAATTGTGGCGACAGTAGACAGTATAGCCTTTGATCTTTTGTGCATGGTCCATTGTTGTTAGCTCAACCCAGCGATGGAAATTTAATCAGTCACTCGTTAGCGCGATCACTAATGAGAGAGATAAGCTCGTTCTGTTACGAGGATCCCATAGATTTCTGTAGTTAATTCTGTTGCATTAATTAGATGCTCGATTATTCTGAGACCGAATTTTTTAGGTGCGTTGACGTTAGTGAATGATGATCGAAATGATAGAACCCCGAATGATTGGCTTAAAAATGCTGGTCTAGCTCGTCTTACTTTATATGGGGCAAAGGTTCCAACAGTTCTGACAGGTTTAGACAGTATTACTTTGATTGTTTTAGCATTCAGTGTGTGTGATGTGTATATTTCAAATCAAAAATGCCCCAAATTGACTACGTTTTGGTTGAATAACTCCAGAGTTCACCACTAGTGTATTATTTATTGAAAACGATGGTCGCTGAGGAGTCGTGGCCAAGCGGTTGGCTATAGACTATAAATCTAATGGATTCTCCCTGTGTTGTTTCGAATCCTGCGGACTACCTTTTGTTACAAAAAGCTATTTAGTCTCTGTATTGGAAAATGGCGTATATTTCCACTCCACACATTTTCATGCATGGATGTAATCATCTACTTTCCAGAGTATCTTATTCATTATTTCCAAGATGTTTCACATTTTTACGTTGGGAACCTTATAACCTTTGACAAATTTACATTCCAGGAATCGTGCATATTTACTTTCACAGTGAACGCTTTTTTGTGTGTGCTAATAACTGACTGGAATTGATAGTGCAAGCATTAAGTTGATTCTTGCAAACAAGTTTTTGCAAGAATCATCAGGTGATAAGTCTGCGTTTGCAAATTAATGTCTATGGATGAGTTGGTATTTGTGCTGTTGTCAACATTTATTAATTCAACTCTTTTTAAAGGGGCATTGAGAGATGTATCAATATACTAAATGAGCAAATAATGTAAAGATCAGCATCAACATAGCCCAAATCTAAAATATCATACAATTCCGACATCGCCTTCATGCCAAACTATGCAAATAACAGCACTTCCGGGTTGAGATTTGCCGCGAAAGTCCGTGAGTAAAACACAGCATAACTTCCGAATTCAGCACCTTAGTTTCGATATGATCATATCGAAACTAAGAAAATCATGAAATGTTATATGATAAACGGCGAATATTGGTAAACTGTTCCAGATGGTAGTTAGTATATGCCTAAGTATTACTTTGATGCAAAAGAACTGATTTCCAGTATAATTGAGGGCGCACTCCTATACGTATTTCTCAATGCCCCTTTAAATCAAATTGGCTGTTTCTTGCCAACCCTAAAACCACTTAGTGCACTTAGGAATGCCTTAAAAGTCATACCTTATAATTGCTTTTGAAGTAATTCACTTCACCAACCACTACAGTGGGGGTGGGGGCTCTAAAATTATTTTTTGAGGGGACGTGTGCCGCTGGAGGTTGGAAATCCTGACCTACATGTACATTGAGGGGTGTTTATATGGCTGATTTGACTGTTTTTATGATATGGGACCCATCGGGTTTGTTTGTTTTTCATGATTTGGGACCCATGTTTATGGGTTTTCAGAACAAATCATAACCCATATTAAAATAGGGATTTTTTTTGTAAAAAAGCGACCCATCTGTATACTTATGAACAAGAGTATCCACACCCCGGCTGTGTGCTTTAGTCACTGTCACAATGATATGGATGACATTCAAGCTATTTCACACAAGCCTGTTTTGTTGTTGTTAGCGGAGCTGCATCCAGATGCATGAAATTCGCGAACAACTGAGGGGGCAAGAACAATTCTAGGGGACATCTTTATTACATCTTTTCAGCAAACTCCTGCTCATTTGCTCCCAAATTTCATTTTTTGTGAAATGTGCGCACATAGCAGGCAAACATTCTTGCAATATACAACTATTTCCAACTAAAAATAATGAATTTCATGCTGATTTGCTTAAAATTAGACATGAAATGGGTAATTTGCATATGGTTTCAGCTATAGTTAATGGGAAAATTCATATTAAGACACCTGTTAACATAACTTGATATACTGGGGCCATGGATTCTCAGAAGTGGGGTGGGAGCAAATGCCCTACTACATTAGGTGCTGCTTCCCCAGTCTTTTGACCTGTTTTCTCCCCTGATAATTTTATTCCAAAAAACGCATCTTCGGGGTTAGTGTAAAAGTTATATACAGGATGATGCAAATAACCATTCATATCTCTCATTTATTTTGTGCTGCCTACTGAAAGTACTAATCTTGCCCAAGTCCTCAATTGATTAAGCAAAAATGCATTTCAGGTGAGAGGTCAACAAATCAACAATTCAATTAGGAATCAACAAAATAATTGGGGATGAAGTTCCCAGTTCAACTTCCAGGCGAGGAAATGAATATTTTTCATTTTTCATCCAACACAAAGAAAAGATAAGTTGCCAGTATTGACATCTCTTTCACCTCATGAATTAAATAATATTCATTTCAACAATACATGTTTTAATCAACCATCTGAAACAATTACGGATCCATTGAAAACTAAGTACCTTCTTTTCCTTTCCACGTTCCACAGGGGAGGCCACGAATCGGAAACGTTGACAGAGACTCATCGCACATCACGCTCCGCGACGTCATGACCAGCATCCTACTGAGCGCTGGCCCGGTCAACACCCACAGACAGCTCATACGACTCGGCCCGAAACCAATGCGCTCTCTCACCAAACAGCAGTATGTCATCGCCGCCACCCACCTGCAGGCCGCAAGCCTTGGGACCCTAGTCACGCTGCACGGTGGCGTCTCGCGATTCTGCAGCGTGTTCATCAAGAAGCCGCCAGAGGAAGCACAGATGGTGCTGGAGATGAACATGGATCTATGCAGCGTGGAGAAATATGCGGCGAGGTATCGCTTGCTGTTACCAGCGTGCATCGGCAGGAACATCAAGGATAAACTCATCTATCTAGGATATCTGTCTGAGGCACATTTCAAGTGAACTGTTTCATCCGTTTTGATTTCTACACAATAGTGTAACATCGGGTGAGGTTGCCCTAAAACACAATTGCCATAGGCCTTATCTCTGTGGCATTACTAGCATTTTTCATTTAGGGGAGCGGAGCAAACAGGGGGAAGGGGGAAGGGCAAAACATTATATTAAATTAGGCCTATCTTTTATATCTCATTACTTGTTGATAACCAAATCAGATTTCACTTTTTTCATTTTGGGGAAAGCTGAGAGGGGCAAGTGTGGGGGCTCCTTCCGGTATACTGGTAATTATGCCACTGCCCCGCCCATTTTTAAATTGTGTCAGGACTTCTTTGGGGACTGTGGAGGTTCCGTGGGCTTATTAAGGGCACCTGGCCTAGGCTCGGTATAGGAGCCCCGTGTAGTTACCATACACCAACCAAATTACAAAGTAGGAATGATGTCATCTACCAATTCATAATCCTTAGGTTGACTAGTAAATAGTTGGATGCATTCCTATCTGACAGATATAATTATGATGATGTGAATTAAATAGGGTTGGTATGTCAGAGAGATCTTTTCAAATGACTTGATTTACAATATATATTTTTTAAGTACATGTATGTGTAATTTAGTAGGAATGACATCCCCAAACTCATTCACAATCCTTTAATTATGTTTGATGAATAGAGGAGTACACTTGTATCTGACAGAAACAATCATGGTAAAGTGATCTATATAGGGTATTTGTCAGGAGTAGAAATTTGCAATGAATTTCAACATTTTATACAATTTTAAATTACTGTAAAACCACTTAATTTCACCAGGGATTTAATTTCGTGAGGGATGTGGATTCACAAAATTAAATACCTGCGAAACTGACAATTTGGCATTGAAAGTAACAGTAAAATGTCCAGATTCACAAAATTAAATGCCCGCTAAAGTAGCAGCAATTATAAATTCACGAAATTATAGTGTTTTACAGTATATTATATCAGTATGATTTCGGTGATTTCACAATCTCATATGTAATAGGTTGTTGAAAGTAGAATTAGATCTATGCACTCCAGAAACAATCATGAAAAAGGTAATGGTGGGTATTTTGCCCAAGATGCATTTCAAGCGATTTCAAAATCATATGTGATGTAATCAAGCAAAATGAGTCTGAAGTCAAAATATCACATTGTCAGTTTTCTTGTTGATTGTATTGGCCCGGGGTGCTCAGTGGTCATTACAAGGGGGGTATCATGCGCGTCCAAGGACTTTCAAAAAGTACCCTAAATACATAATCGTGTTAATGTGAAAAAGCGCCTCCTAAACAAGTATGGCAAAGTATTTTACATACCCTAAGCAAGTAATATCAGATCAGTCATTGCCAATACCCTAAGCAAGTACTCAAAATATTTTGATACCCTAAACAAGTACTCAATTATACTTGCGAAGGATACAATTTGAGAAATATATCTCGCCCATGTATCATGGCTATTTATAATCCTCATGGAGCAAATAAGGACCCTAAATACGAAAGCCAATGATGTAAAAAATATCCCTTTTTCTTAATTTGGCTTGTTTCGATACCCTATTCACGTTACGTACGTAACATGCCCCAGCTTAAAAACTACCCTAATTACATAATTTCTTAGACACGCATGATACCCTCTTGTAATGATCACTGAGCACCCCGGGTGTATTGGCCATTGGCAATGCAACATCTTGCAAAAATTCTGATAAAAAATGGACAATTCATTTCAATTGGTTTGGTTAGATCTCAAAATTAATAGTTGCGACACCCAACCAACTCATTTTGCTTGATCACATCACATATTTAACCATGATTCTAGTTTATATGATAATTGGTATTGATGATTTTGCCAAGTTTGCGTGTTTGCGCATTTTAATCATGAATAAAGTATCGTTATGTGTAGTTCTTAGTTCTATATAGAAGTAGATATGCCCAGGCGCAAATAATTTATAACTTGACCAAATTTTCTGAGAGTGTGCAATTATATTATGTAAGTTATTCAGTCCTGTTGTTTTGCAATGTCGACTTAAGTCTTTTCAATTCACGGTATTCATAAATTATTGTAGTTTGATTACATATATTAATAATGATATTAATAATCATACATCATTATATACATCTATATGTTTTAGAGCAAAAAATATTTAGTTTGTGTCTGTTTCCAACGTGCACAAGGCTGTTAAACATGAGAGCTCTTTTTATGTAAAAATTCAACAACAGAAAAAGAATAAGTTATTTTATTCGATAGACCAACACAATTACACAAACGTTTTACAGTACGTATCACTTAGGAAGCGGATAGGAGACACTGTTTTAGCCTTTAATGTTATATCAGGGCTTCTCAACTGGTGGCACACATGCCAAATGTGGCACTTGGAGCAATGGTGGTTGGTGGTTGGTGCTTAGACTCCTCAAAAATATAAAGAAATACATAAGAAAATGGGTGCATTTGGCACATCATCCTACATTTGGTCTGATATTGTGGCACTCAGTTAAATTATGTTGAGAACCCCTGAGTTATATCAAGTGAGTCCATCTGTAGCTAGCACCAAGTGTGTAAGATCAACTACTGTAAAAGCAGTCATGTTCATACAATTAATTGTTAACACTTTGCAGATTTTCAACTGTTTTGTGTGTTGTAAATTTGCGATTTGTAGCTTCATCACATAGTCCTATACGAAAAAGAAATATATTCTCATGTTCTTATTGTCTCGGTAGCTGGTTCGAATACGAAAAGTGTGAAAAGAAATCTAGTGCAAAAATGTTCAGTACAGTACTATTGATTTGAGCATAATGAACATTCAGATCCAGGTGGGTGACATCAATGTTTATCAACAAAAGCAACGGTCAAAGGCACTGGACTGTCAATACATGCTTGCGGGAACAGCATATGACCACAATGCTGTCCGCCATGCCTTATTGCCCATTCTAATTATGCTTTAGCGTGAGTTTTAAAATTACAGGTCCTAAACAAAACAGTATGCGCGCGCATACCATCGGGCAAAGAACAATTGCAACTGCCATCCAAATGCCCGGTCTGACGTCACCTGTCACCCCATCTATAGACCAGGATTCTCAACTGGTAGTGCACACGCTACTTGTAGCGCATTGGCACAAGACAGTGGTGAAAGTCAGAGAAAATGTCTAGAATTCACTTTTTATACCTGTTTGGATATCTAACAACTTTTTAAGGTAAATTGGGCTAGTTTATGCATATAAAATGAGTGCCAAGAGAGAGCCCTTTTTTGTGTTTCAAACTGGTTGAACTAAATAGTGTCAATGGGATCTACCCTTCTGCAAGTATTCCTAAAGGCAGGACCCTTTACCCCGCCTATAGGACTAGTGTAGTGGTGCTTGTCTTCCTGATTGTAGTACATCACCAGATTTAGTTGAGAAAGCCTGGTCTTGACCTATATCCAAAGACCTATACACCTGGGGATACTGCATTGGGTATCAGATATAATCAAGTCAAAGAACATGTGCCAAAAAGTGCACACATTTATCATTCAATTCCAAGACAGCTGCACAAGCATATTTTATCAAGTTTTTCACATAATTATATCTTGTTTTACAAGTAAGCAGTGGTTGTGTAGGTGTACGTAATGTTCGCATTATCTGCTTCTGTAACCGATGACATCACTTTTACACGGAATAAATCTGTGCACCAGGGAGTGAGCTTAACGCTTTCCATGCGGCAGGCGGCTGCAGACGACATTCCAAATGTTCACAAAATGGTCCAAAAATGTCATAATTATTGAATTTCATTACTATATTTGGAATCACCATGAGAAATGCATTGAAATAAGTACAAACATGCCTAGTATTGGTTCAGTAATCCATGAGATAGACATTGAAAATTGGGAAAGGTTTCTGAAAAATCTGTTTTGTATAATGGTTAAACTAATAGCCGTGTGGAAAGTGGAAAGCTGATTCCATTTGGAGCATTAAAGAAGACATTCACGGCCTTTCTACTCATGACTACAGGCACCTATAACTCATTTTACCATATTTTTTTATCTCATTTTACCATATTATTAACTCATTTTACAATATTTTAAACTCATGTTACAATGCCAATAAGAAATTATGCTGTGCAATGTTGGATATAGTTTTATTTCATTGCAGCTGATGATTTTTATAATTTATTATTTTGGTCAAAATATTAATGGGTGGGAGATCATACATACGCCCTCTTGCAAAAACAGGGAGTGAAAATAAAACGGGTAAATTATAGGAAACTAACGAGCAAAAATTTCAAAAATGCTCAAATTGTCTTGTAAATGTTTTAAAATAAATGAACAGTTTCACAAATGATGGGTCGGTCATGCCATTAAAACAGGTTTTTTTCACAGACCTTGGCCAGGATTTGATTTGATGGTGTGAATTTGCAGAAATTGGACATTGGGCGACATTTTTGAATACAAATAATTTTGATTGATACGTTACTGGACTTTTTTGTGCTTGTATGATCTGGTTTGGATAATGGGTATATCATTGTACATACGTTGGGGAAAATTATGCCAACAAAGTGAAAGTTGTAGCAAAATATATACACTTTCATGGTTTGTGCCCCTGTCTTTGGGTGGGCTTAGAGGAAATAAAAAATACTATAATTTATTTTCATGTATATATTAAAACTTGATTGAAACAGTGCTATTGATTAATGGACATGATTATATTTAGTGTACATGTATTGCTCATCTTGGGCATGGGGTTGAGCTATAGAGATATTCCATAGTTTGGATTGACTGCCATTTTAGAGGGGACGCAGCAATGTTTGCAACACTGTTCAGAACCACAGCTCTCTTCATTCTATACACACTGACGTCACCCCAACCCCAACTTGTGGTGATACAGAGTATATACATGAAAATTTGACCATATATTGGGGCTAGAAATACTATATGTGACGCGATCAAAAGGAATGAGTTGGATGTCGGGGAATCCCAAATTGAGATATGGCCAATTCAAAATGGCGGCTTACATAAGTTTTGATGGAAATTCATGTATACAATTTGACATAACTTTGGAACAAAACGTCGTATCGACATGGGGATTTCAGTTTCTGAAAGCTCTAGGTGTCTTCTTTAAAACTGTATTAAAAACTCATTTTCGACCAGGGTCGACAACCGACTTATTCCTCTTAATCGCGTCACATATGATGTACATTAATCATCTCATTTGCATAATTTATTGAACATTTGCCATTGTTAATCATCTCATTTGCATAATTTTTGGGAAATTTGCCATTGTTAATCATCTCATTTGCATAATGTTTTGGAGGATTTGCTTTATTTCATGCATATAAATATATACGATCATTGGTGTACTAGTTATAGGTCAACGTGGTAGATAGTAAAACTATATTTCATGCATGATTCATAAGGCCAGTGATACAACAGTAATTATTTTAATTTGTTAGACGACAAAACCCACCTGTTCTATGGGCATACGGACCTCTCACATAGGGTTGCAAAGGCGGGTGTTTGCGTTTGTTTTTTCAATTTTGGTGAATTTCAATATTTTTTCTTCAAATATTCACAAATAGTAACAAAAATGTGTTTTTTTAGTAATCATGTTCACACATTTTCGAAAATGTTCTAAAGAATTTCAAAACAATTGGATGATTAAACAAAAATGTGTTGGTCGGCCCGTAGACAGGGTGTTTTTTGTTGACTTATTACACTAAAAATGTGAGTACTATATTATTATTATTATTATATTTTTGTCAGTACCATGTACCATTGTACAAGAAATATTTGACTGAAGATCATGAAAGCCAGCAAACAATTGTTTGGTTGTCCTTAAACACTTTCAGAAGAGGCAGGTATAAAAAGATAAACACTGGGGAAATATTTTCAGATAAATCATGACAAATACTGAGTAAAAATAAACATGAAGTCTCAAAGATTGAAAAATTGCTATTCTGTCACTTGCTTAATGTTCTGGTAAACAAATGATCAAAAGTATGACATTGCTGAAAATATGAATTTTTAAAGTAAGGTATAATGACATTTTTTTTTTTACATACTTATACATAATTATAAAGCGCCTTTCCAGAAAGATGTTTCTTGGGAGGCTATTCCACACTGAGGGTGTAGAGACATGATGATTTATCCCCAATATGATTGTTCCCTTTCTTTATGCCTGTATATTATCGGTTAAGTCAGGGATTGGGAGTTCAACAAACAATTGTTTTGGCCTAATTTTGGCAATATCTACTTTGCTGCCCTGTGAATGACTTTGCACAACATGCAACAATATAAAGCTCTGAACTGTATACACACCGTGGAATTCAGAAATGTATAGTCTGTCATTGTCTGTTGAGGGAGTTGTAATGTGGATACAGAGTGGTTCCAAAAGAGGTTAACCCAGCTTATATACATTTGCACAAAATAAGCAAATTTCTTTATGTTTTATTAAAGCATTGGCTGTTGAGCATTAATACTGTGCAAAATTCTTAAATCCTAGCTTATTGTTTATGAAATATGGTTTAAAGATAACATCTGCAAAAATGATTCATCCTTCTCATCCACTTGACTAAACATGCTTGAAGCGACAGAAAAAAGAAACCCTGTTGTATGGGCAACATACCTCTCGGGTCGGTCAGCCAGGTAAATAAGCCAGGTCTTACCAAGCAATGCTCAATATAACATAAAGAAATGTATAAACTGTGGCAATGTCTGGCTAGACGTCCCGTAACTCAAGTGCGCATGCTCAAACCAATCAAGGATACGTTGTAGCTATACGGTTTATTCCGTACAGGACGTGAGGCAAGATATAGCCTAAACTGTTATTACTAATTACGTGATTATTCCTGTCAGAAATGGGTTGACTCTTTTAACCACCCTGCCCCGGGGTGCTCAGTGGTCATTACAAGAGGGGTATCATGCGTGTCCAAGAAATCACGTAATTAGGGTAGTTTTTCAAGCTGGGGCACGTTACGTACGTAACGTGAATAGGGTATCAAAACAAGCCAAATCAAGAAAAAAGGGTATACTTTTTAAATCATTGCCTTTCGTATTTAGGGTCCTTATTTGCTCCATGAGGATTATAAATAGCCATGTTGCATGGGCGAGATATATTTCTCAAATTGTATCCTTCGCAAGTGATCTGATAAATCAGCTCGGCATTTGTTTCATAATACTTTTAGCTTTAGGGAAGGAAAAAAGGGTTAACAATGTGTCATACGCGGTAAGAGGTTTAAATTATACAAATAACTTGCTTAGGGTATCAAAATATTTTGAGTACTTGTTTAGGGTATCAAAATATTTTGAGTACTTGTTTAGGGTATTGGAAATACTGATATTACTTGCTTAGGGTATGTAAAATACTGTGCCATACTCGTTTAGGGTGCTTTTTCACATTAACACGATTACGTATTTAGGGTACTTTTTGAAAGTCCTTGGACGCGCATGATACCCCCCTTGTAATGACCACTGAGCACCCCGGGCACCCTGCATTGCAGAAATTGTAGGCCTTTGCTCTAACTATTAATGATACATATTGAAATACACATATGAATTAATATATGCATTAATTGTATAATTCTGAATTGAATATGATGAGACTTTTTTATGTAAGGCTAAATATAGATGTTTGATTCCTGTAGCACACAATTCATTTTTGGACCATTTTATAAAATAATTAAAGCAATATTATGATCTTTTTCAAATTTCCTGGACTCTATTTTGACTGTATTTTCGGTAAAAAAACCCATCACAGAACTTTATTAAGTCACAATAGAAATCTTCTTTCATCATTAAGCAATCCGTATGTTCACTTGTGTACATTTGCGGTTGTAACTGGAAACACTGTTAACGACGATAACACAGTGTCAAACAAAAACCACTCAGAAAATAAACTGTCCGATTAAACGCTGACAACTTATTTCAAAATCTGATAGAGAAAATCTGTAACTCACTTTAGTTTCACTGTTATAAATGTAATTTTTTTTGCATTTTGAGGAAAAAATAACAGATTGAGGGCGTTCCATGAAAAAGATCGCATAATATGCCATTAACTTCTTTTTATGATATTTTGCCGATTTCCTAATTGATCTGGCTCCCATTTAGAACCAGAGAATAAGTAGAATAAAAAATGCATTTCATATTTTCAGATTAGGCCAAATTTGTTTGTTGTGTTGCCCTCAAGTGCCAAAAATCTGGAAGTCAGGTCGGTTGGTCGGTTTTCCTTTTACTTTTTCTTTTTTTTTACTAACAAATATTACTGACAGACCGTGGTTCATGACAAGACAAAATTGGTAAAAGTCAATTTGACTAATATTTCTAGTGAGATAATTAATAGTTTAAAAGCAATCTATTCAAGCAAACTTATTAATTTCAAGCAGAAAATAGTAAATTTAAATCTTTAAAAACAAATTAAAAAATTGCGACCCTGATGTTTGATATTTTAGAGTCGGTCACTGAGGGCAACACACAAAAAAATGTTGGCCTTCGGCTGAGTTCACATAGGAAAATATGGTATACGGTATTCGCTTTACGCTATTCGGTATACGCTATACAGGGCATGGCGAGTCACATAGGGTAGCACGCGCGCCCTACTCGGTCTTTTGGCGCCGATCAAATGGACACTTCAGAAATGGATTATTAGTTAAGACGACGAGTTTTAAATTACAAATCCAAAGTTATTTTTATTACTTTGACACTTATATTTGTGTATATTTTATTATGGAAACCGGCACATTTGAGAGTTGTTCTATCACCAAGAGAATGTATGGTCTACATATCATATATCATTTGGTTGATAGTATAACATGTATATATGAAGGCATGTACTATAAAATTGCAAAGGAGTCCTATCGTTTCTAAGTTACCCTATTCTACGCAATAAATTGTTTATAAATCGTGATAGGGGAAATTCAGAACGCCTGTACACACGAATTGCAGCTGCCACATCCAAATAGGACAGTATACTCGGCATGAAAATCGAACGCGCACAATTCCCACTATACTAGACTATACTATACTATACGCAGGTATACTGCCTTTTCGAATAGTGCCCTCTTATGTGACCCGGTATGTTGAAATTACATTGTTCAATTTAAGCTATCCGCGTGCCCTGCAAAACGTACACCGTATACCCGAATGGTATACTCCTATGTGAACTCAGCCTCAGAGACCTTCTACAGGAAACAAAACTTTATTTTTAGAATAATTGTTGTGCATTTATATTTAAGCTGATTGGGGAAATGAATTTCTTTTACTTGTCTCATGTTTTATTTGTTTTGAAAATAAATATAATCATTTAATCAGTGTAATATTGATTGTGTTTTGACATTTATTGGATTTACTTTGACTCGCTAATCAAACATATAATGAGCGATAAAAAAATTAAAAATATATGAATTCAGATTGAATTGGGCTGAGAACATGTTTTATAATGATATATGACCTGTTATCATTGTATGAATTCTTTCTCTGAAAGAAAAATTAAACTTCAAGCAATAATTTGTGATCTTTTCCAAATTTTTACACATATTCTTTTCTCCTTTATAAAGAAGTTTGACTTATCTGAAAGAATTTCCTGGAATCATAAATCTAGCTTGACTGTATTTTCTGTGAAAAACCATTCTCAACATATTTGCTTCGATTTTCATCATAAAGCATTCCATACTATTCTGTTCACTTGTGTACAGCTGCGATCATAGCAGTAAGCGATAGCAACATGGTGTGAAACCATGGAATTCTATTTACGAATGATAAAACGGGGAAAATCATTCAGAAAATAAGTTGTTTCAATTTCAATTCAATTTATTATAAAATAACATCGTGGCCAAAGGCCAAATTGCGTATTTTTTACAATATAAAAACATATAATAGTCGGAACAGACTCTAACAGTTTATTTCAAGGTATTCAAACCGTGATTTTTAATTAAGTAGGAATCGAAGATCTTCACCATTTATGATAATAAATGCAAAGTCTGCTTTCAAAGTAAAATCAAAGATAGAGGGCGCCACTTGGAAAAGATCGCATACTATGACTTGTAAATTGCATACACCTGCTTTACCTTGATTTCTCTATATATTGATTCATTTCAATCTACAGGGTCGAGTACCCAGCCTCCATCGCAGACAATCTCAACAGCACATCACCGTCCGTAGTCTCATGGCCGGTATTCTCATGACGGCCTCTCCCATCAGCACACACTCCGCCTTCACGAGACTCGGTCCCAACCAGTTACGGTGCGCCACCAAGGAACAGTACACGCAAGCTGCAAAAGCCTTGGAGGAGGCTAATCTTGGTCGAATACTATCGCTTCAGAACATTTCTCGTCTGTCCAGTGTGTTCTTGAAGAGACCTCCGGAGGAAGTGAAAGTTTTATTGAACATGAACCCTGACCTCTGCGGGGTAGGTATGTACGCGGCACGCTACAAGCTGGCTGTGCCGTCATGCATCAATAAGAAAGTACCGGAGCAGTTGGTGGAACTGGGTTTGCTCAAAGCAACTAGAAGTTTTTTTACTGCTACATGAAAACTAAAACATGAAAATTATGTTTCTAATTAAAGGCATATTATGTGATCTTTTCCAGAGAGCGCCCTCTATTCAGTAGTAGATTTTCTTGCAGATTTACATTTCTGATCATATATCGTACATACATTCCAAGTTACAGAGCGATATGATTCCTAATTATCTCAAAATCATGGTTTTAGAGTGAATTTAGACTAGAATAAAATAAGTTGTCGGATATCCGACAGTTTATTTTCACTCTAAAACCATGATTTTGAAGTAATAAGAATCGTATCGCCCTGTAACTTGGAATGTATGTACGATTTATGATCAGAAATGTAAATCTGCAAGAAAATCTGCTTTCAATTTTTTTTTTCGATGTTGAGGGCGTTCCATGGAAAGATCACATAATATACCTTTAAATGCTAAAGGTGTTATTTGTGGTAGTTGGTGGTGGTGACTAGTGGTTATTGGCTGTAATGCACCTCGATATCACCAAACTATTCCAGTATTTCTTGTTTTTTTGGTGACAGGCGGTGATTATTTCATGGTGACAATGCAGGTTTCCACATGCCATTTTAGGCCTGGCACCATATTCACACACACACCCCACACAGTTCACAAAAGGGGAACTAAGTTGGGTGTGTATAGCATAACAAATTGTTTGGAATATATGGTTGCATTGCAAGAACTTTGCCATCGCCACAACTCCTGCATCACAGCCTTTCGATGCTGAACATATACATGTATTATAAAGTCACACAAGTAATCTCAATATATTTTTCAAGTGGGATCAAGTCATTAAATTTAGGGAAGGGAAGGTCATCGGGTAAATGTCAAGTCAAGTCACAAGTCAAAAATGTCAAAACACTGGTGGGGAGGGGGGGGGGGGGGATGGGCTGGTCAGTCTAGTATTAACATTTTCAAAAGATGTGACACTATCATCACGGACCTTCCTTACTGCATACCTCCAGCATAAAAACATATACAGTTTTGGATGTAAACTATAATCTTTAATTATATCTCTTCCCAGACTGCCACGAACAGTTGCATTTGGAAACAATTGTTGATCCCCAGGGCAATCTGATATGAAGATAGATAGAATATATATTGGTAGTTATATCGGTACATAAAGAAGATTTTAAAGACACCACCACAATACATTCCATTTTTGCAAAATGCCCTAATTGTGGTCTCCAATTTGTCTTGGTTCCCATAGACATATGCACACAATCAGGGTTTAGCGCATTCATCATTGGAGCTCTTAGGTTCTAGTTTACATTAATGAATAAATTAGTTATCAGTGTTCCTTTTTCTTATTTCTAAAACTTAAGAGCTTGACAAATGAATCTTGTGAAAAAGATTTAGTTGGCTGGTGTTCCCGCAATGCATTGTGGAAAGATGTTAAAATCTTCTTTGATCGGTACATAACATTTATAAAAAGGGAAAATAATGTTATCAAAACATGTATGAATATCCAAATAATCTTTAAAAATGAACAACCAATTTACACACTAAAATATGGTCATTACAAGAGGGGTATCATGCGTGTCCAAGAAATCTCGTAATTAGGGTCGTTTTTCAAGCTGGGGCACGTTACGTACGTAACGTGAATAGGGTATCAAAACAAGCCAAATTAAGAAAAAGGGTATACTTTTTACATCATTGGCTTTCGTATTTAGGGTCCTTATTTGCTCCATGACTGAGGATTATAAATAGCCATGATACATGGACAAGATATATTTCTTAAATTGTATCCACGCAAGTATCTGATAATCAGCTCGGCATTTGTTTCATAATACTTTTAGCTTATTAGGGAAGGAAAAAAGGGTTAGAAAATGTGTCATACGCAGTAAGACGTTTAAACTATACAAATTACTTGCTTAGGGTATCAACATATTTTGAGTACTTGTTTAGGGTATCAAAATATTTTGAGTTCTTGTTTAGGGTATTGGAAATACTGATATTACTTGCTTAGGGTATGTAAAATACTGTGCTATACATACTTGTTTAGGGACCGTTCATTATTTATGGTGGAGGGGGGGTTGGGACAAATTCGAGACTCGTATGTCAAAATTACCTAACCCCCCCTACAGCTGAAACTGAAAATTACATGACCCCTCCTACTAACCAATAGATTTTTACACAACCCCCCCCCCCCCCCTCAAAATCAACTTGTCACATACTTAGGGGATGTATTTTTCTTTTGTCCATGGATTCGTTGGTTGTGTCTCTGAACGGCCAATAATTTAATGACTTACTACATTGCGAGCGTAGCGAGGCGGAAAACATTTGTCATATATTTATACATTTTGGGTGTTTTGTGAGTCTTTATAACCCGAAAAAATGTTAGAACATCCAGACAAAAACGTATGAAATATTCTTGTGAGCTTTGGTGCAGAGCTGAGAGTGAGACGAGGTGAAAAGCATGCAAGAAATTACCGTTTTTAATCAAATTGGTTTTTGGAACATAGGCCTAGGCTATTAACATGTTTTTTATGGCTCTAATGTTTTCAACCATTGACGTTTATATAGGTGTTTTTCCAACAGATCGTCCGAGCAGGGCGTGCACAAATAAGATTTGCTGTATGAAAGTACATGTAGTATCATCATAAGTAGCCTACATGTTTTGAAGTTGAAAGGTTGTAAGAGAATGTGCGCGAAGCGCACAAAAAATTGGCATTTACACTCCAAAATAGCCTCTAAAATCACCCTAATCACCACCATCTTAGTTTAAAAAAGTTACACAACCCCCCCTGTTTAAGAATAAAAAGTTACATAACCCCCCTATTTCAACATATGAAAGTTACATGACCCCCCCTATATTTTACCCAACCCCCCCTCCACCATAAATAATGAACGGTCCCTTAGGGGGTGCTTTTTCACATTAACACGATTACGTATTTAGGGTACTTTTTGAAAGTCCTTGTACGCGCATGATACTCCCTTGTAATGGCCACTGAGCACCCCGGGGCATTAAGATAAGTACAAACATACCTAATATTGATTCAGTAATCTGTCAAAATAGACCATGAAAGGTTTCTGAAACAATATGTTTTGTATGTTAGAACCAAAAGCCGCATGGAAAGTGTCAAGACATGGTTGTATATTTGCTATATTTTTACTTAGATCCTTAATCGTGCTAGGTATCTACAATGTAATAAAAGAATTGTATCATTGTTCTGTACATTTAGGTATGTGGAAACATTATTTATTAATCTTGAGAATAAATATCATCAGCTCTTTTTAAAAGCTTTATGAAATCAATGCAAAATGTTTCTGACTATGTTTTTAGTGACACATGACTTATGGCTAAAGTTTATACACTTAAAGGTGAACCTTCCGATCACTTTTTGGGGCTATGATTTTTTTTCACATCAAGATATTTGCAAATTTGATATCAGAAGAATCCCCACATTCTGTAAAATCTAAAGGGGCCAGAAATGTTCTATTTAGAAGTTATAGGCTAACATGTGGTGAATTACTGCCAAAGGTGGTTCACAACCAGCCAGTTTGTGTACTACTCAATGGGCAAATTGCTTGTGACCTTGTGCTTCTCTAAAATAAGAACCATTGGAGTTATGCAACCCAAGCTTTGGAATGTGACAATTTTAAGGATGACCTTACATGTAAAATGGAAAACATCAAGTTGAAAATCGGGCCAGCAATCAGAACATTTATCTTAAACGATTTCTGGGAGTTCTCTGAGCCATAATTTAATACTTCATTCATAAAAATGGAATAGATACCTTTGAAGCTATACAGCCACAAAAAAACACAAGTTTGTTTCCAGTAGCAAGCCTGAAAAGTCAACAAAAAAAAGAAGCGAAATGCAGGTGTTTTTTTGCAAAACCCAAGATCGACAAAATAAAACGCACTAAAAGAAAACTTGTCAGCTAAATCACTCAAAAAGTGCCCAAAAATATTTTTGTGTTCAAAAATCACATTGACTTTTGGGTCAATAATTTCAAAACTAAACATATGTAGAGTAAAGTCGCCAGTTTTCGGTCAGCGCCTATTTTCGGTCATTTGGTCAAAATAATTGTGCATTGCATCGTTTCGTCACCATTTTAAAAGCAATACCAGTCAACTACGCGGCGCTTTTTAGCCCGAAAACTGGCGACTTTACCCTATGTAAAAAGAAAAACATGATCCTAGATAATTGTGTGCAATTTCTGCATTTTTAAACCAAAAATGATTTTGTTACATTCTCAAAAATAAATTGAGCCAAAAAAGTGAGTCAATTTTTTTTAGTGAAATTTTATACCAAAAATGGACTGTATTGAGATATGACTATCTTAAGTAGCTAGAAATGTACCATTATATAACATTGCTTTCTCCTTTTGATAGTTTAAGTGTCACTGCAACGCAATATTGCTATCTTCAGTAGATAGTAAAGTGTAACTGCATTATGATACTACTATATCCAGACTGAAGGTATATAGGAAAGTGCCATGGCACTGGGATATTGCCATCTTCTATTGATAGTAAAGCCTCATAAGGCTAACAAATAAAAACAAGTTTGTTTCTCTTTAAGCCACCTAAATTGAGGGTTATTGTAAAACCACACTTTGTCTTTATTATTTACTAAAGATAGCAATAATCCCAGTGCCATGCCACTTTACTATCTACTGAAGATAGGCATACCCTATATATTATAGTGCCTTGACACTTGCCCACTTGAATACTTACTGGCGGCATACCCTATAATATATACCTTGACGCTTTACTATCTACTGAAGATAGGCTTACCCTATATTGCCTCGACACTTTACTATCTACTGAAGATAGACATACCCTATATATAGTGCCTTGACATTTGAATATTTACTGACGGCATACCCTATAATACCTTGACGCTTTACTATACTGAAGATAGGCTTACCCTATAATGCCTTGACACTTTACTATCTACTGAAGATAGGCTTACCCTATAGTTGATGCTTTACTATCTACTGAAGATATAGGCATACCCTATAATGCCTTGACGCTTTACTATCTACTGAAGATAGGCTTACCCTATAGTTGATGCTTTACATCTACTGAAGATATAGGCATACCCTATAATGCCTTGACGCTTTACTATCTACTGAAGATAGGCTTACCCTATAGTTGATGCTTTACTATCTACTGAAGATATAGGCATACCCTATAATGCCTTGACTCTTTACTATCTACTGAAGATAGGCTTACCCTACACACTAAAAACTAATGGGTCATTTTTCCGGGGTCATTTGAAATCAACCCCGTTTGGGGTTGTTTTGACCCATAATGGGGTTATTATTGTTATAGGATGACCGCGATCATGTGGTTATTTTGACCCCGGTGAACGTGGTCAAAACCCTTCGGGGTCATTTTGCCGATGCCGATACCGTGGCATATTGATACCTATAAGTATCAAACATAAGCTCATGGAAATTTAAATTCAAGATTGAGCATTAACATAAAATAAAATGTGTTTGCAGTATTATGAAATAAAGATAATAATGTGACCAACTGCAGCCCAATTTTTCAACTTTATAATGACTTGCACTTCAGAACTATTTGACACACGGGTGTGCATCGGCTTCTTTAAAATTAACACGATGGAAAGTAGATTTCGTAAGAATTTATATATCCATTTGATAAACGTGATTAATTCAAGACGTCACTTACTTAGTGATTGTTCACAAACCAGATACATGCATTATATTAATGAAGTAAACAAGAAAAGTATACAAACAGCACAATAAAATGGTGCTTGAAACAATCTATTTCTAAATATCATTATTAATTGTGTTTTCATTTTCATTTGACCCCGTAATTGGGTTAATTTGACCCAGTAATTTGATTAATTTGACCCAGTAATTGGGTTGAAAACAACCACGTAACGTGGTTATTAAGTAACCCCATGCAAAAGGGTCGTTTCATTCCGACCCCAAAATGGGGTTATATTTTGACCACTGCCAAATGGGTCATTTCATTTGACCCAAAATGGGGATATATTTTGACCACAACGGGGTTACTTTTTGTGACCCCGTCCGGGGTAGTGTGCATAGTTGATACCGGAAACGGGGTCAAAAATGACCCCGTCTGGGTCATTTTTTGACCCCGGACTTCTTAGTGTGTATAGTTGATGCTTTACTATCTACTGAAGATATAGGCATACCCTACAATGCCTTGACGCTTTACTATCTACTGCAGATAGGCATACTATATAGTGCCTTGATGCTACTATACTGAAGATAGGCTTAACAAAGGTACCAATTTCCTAGTGTCATTTTCCAGTGCTGAAGATATCATGCAGTGACTTCCAGGCTCCACATAATAAAATGAAGTCATGACATTTGACAAGATATCAATCCCAGTCAGTGCCACTGACACTTTCACATCTACTGAATCAATATCCATGTCATGACACATTCCCACATTACAATCTACCCAAAACAAATAGTCTTAGTGCCATGATACTTAAAGGGGCATTAAGAGATGTGGTGGAGACAGCGCCCTCAATTACATAAATATATGATAAAAACTGGGATTTGTATATTTTTACAATTGTATTACATGTATGAACTTTAATCTATAAGGATTAAGAAAAATCAGTCCTCTTTGTACAACAAAACGTTGATTCAAAAATGCTGGTAGAGCCGCAACCAGCATTACATGGTTAAGGGTGGTATTCCAACATATTTAAAACATTGTTTTAATCAAGTTTTGCTGGGATTTTTTTTAGTAGAAACAACAATAATGGCAATTTTTAATGTTCATCTTGGATTCTGAAGTAAATTGATCAAAATTAAGAAGATTCAACATGACATTGTGTCCCTAAAAAATAATGAAGAATAAAAATTACAGTGCAGCAGTATTTAGGCATGCTATAACCTTCTGAAAATATCAATATATAGCAATACTATTGAGGTCCCAGTTAAGACACAATTACAATCTAACAAACAATACAAGGCAATATATCAATATCATGATTCTACACAATTTAGTGAAAATAACAATATCTCACTGCAATGAGTAGGGACATTGCATTCTCTTCTATGAAGAACAGTTTTTACAGTGCACTATGACCTTTACTCCACCCATCCAGTCTACTGAATAATTTCAATATCATCATCATCATCATCTACCTATACTGTGCATAAACCTCAATATTGAGTATACTCGCACAATGTATCGATATCCCTGGAACCTAGGAATACAAACATGAGCTCCATTACAATACATTGTAATACATTGCAATACATTGTTGCATTACTATCTACTAGAGATACCGTCTCAGTTCCATGACCATTTACAATCTACTAAAAGTATACCAATAGGCTGAGTGCCATGACACTTAAACTGAAAAAGGGAATTATATATCTATTCGGTTTGCCCAAATCAAGAATAACATCTGTGTTCCTGAACCAGTAGGGTTATTACAGGGTTATTATTGTATTGGTGTCGTGCGCCCTCAAAGTAATCTTTGCAGTTGGCGCGCTTGGCACTTTACTGGCTTCGTTCATCGTTGGAACTCATAGGCATGATCGCCTTGGATAACAACGGAAACCAGCGAGTGTAATTTGGCGCGAGTTTGCAGCGGTCTTTAATTTTTACATACAGCCAGTCTCCCAAATTAAGGTAACTGTGCCATATAAGTAACACACATTGATGCAAATGATGTACGCCATTTTCTAATTCATTATTCATATATATTATTCATATTATTCATATATTATTCATATGCACTATGCAATTTGCATACTATATTAATCAATATCCTCATATCAATACCAAGCGTACCATCCATACTATACCTACATTACCAATCGTACTACCTTCCCAAACGTACCCTAGCTTCCCATCCCTACCAACCTTCCCAAGCCTTACCTAGCTTACCAATCGTACAACCTTCCCAAACGTACCCTAGCTTCCCATCCCTACCAACCTTCCCGAGCCTTACCTAGCTTACCAATCGTACTACCTTCCCAAACGTACCCTAGCTTCCCATCCCTACCAACCTTCCCAAGCCTTACCTACATTACCAATCGTACTACCTTCCCAAACGTACCCTAGCTTCCCATCCCTACCAACCTTCCCAAGCCTTACCTAGCTTACCAATCGTACAACCTTCCCAAACGTACCCTAGCTTCCCATCCCTACCAACCTTCCCAAGCCTTACCTACATTACCAATCGTACTACCTTCCCAAACGTACCCTAGCTTCCCATCCCTACCAACCTTCCCAAGCCTTACCTAGCTTACCAATCGTACAACCTTCCCAAACGTACCCTAGCTTCCCATCCCTACCAACTTTCCCAAGCCTTACCTACATTACCAATCGTACTATCTTCCCAAACGTGCCCTAGCTTCCCATCCCTACCAACCTTCCCAAGCCTTACCTAGATTACCAATCGTACAACCTTCCCAAACGTACCCTAGCTTCCCATCCCTACCAACCTTCCCAAGCCTTACCTACATTACCAATCGTACTACCTTCCCAAACGTACCCTAGCTTCCCATCCCTACCAACCTTCCCAAGCCTTACCTAGATTACCAATCGTACTACCTTCCCAAACGTACCCTAGCTTCCCATCCCTACCAACCTTCCCAAGCCTTACCTACATTACCAATCGTACTACCTTCCCAAACGTACCCTAGCTTCCCATCCCTACCAACCTTCCCAAGCCTTACCTAGTTTACCAATCGTACTACCTTCCCAAACGTACCCTAGCTTCCCATCCCTACCAACCTTCCCAAGCCTTACCTAGCTTCCCAATCGTACAACCTTCCCAAACGTACCCTAGCTTCCCATCCCTACCAACCTTCCCGAGCCTTACCTAGCTTACCAATCGTACTACCTTCCCAAACGTACCCTAGCTTCCCATCCCTACCAACCTTCCCAAGCCTTACCTACATTACCAATCGTACTACCTTTCCAAACGTACCCTAGCTTCCCATCCCTACCAACCTTCCCAAGTCTTACCTAGCTTACCAATCGTACAACCTTCCCAAACGTACCCTAGCTTCCCATCCCTACCAACCTTCCCAAGCCTTACCTACATTACCAATCGTACTACCTTCCCAAACGTACCCTAGCTTCCCATCCCTACCAACCTTCCCAAGCCTTACCTAGATTACCAATCGTACTACCTTCCCAAACGTACCCTAGCTTCCCATCCCTACCAACCTTCCCAAGCCTTACCTAGATTACCAATCGTACTACCTTCCCAAACGTACCCTAGCTTCCCATCCCTACCAACCTTCCCAAGCCTTACCTACATTACCAATCGTACTACCTTCCCAAACGTACCCTAGCTTCCCATCCCTACCAACCTTCCCAAGCCTTACCTACATTATCAATCGTACTATCTTCCCAAACGTACCCTAGCTTCCCATCCCTACCAACCTTCCCAAGCCTTACCTAGATTACCAATCGTACAACCTTCCCAAACGTACCCTAGCTTCCCATCCCTACCAACCTTCCCAAGCCTTACCTAGATTACCAATCGTACTACCTTCCCAAACGTACCCTAGCTTCCCATCCCTACCAACCTTCCCAAGCCTTACCTACATTACCAATCGTACTATCTTCCCAAACGTACCCTAGCTTCCCATCCCTACCAACCTTCCCAAGCCTTACCTAGATTACCAATCGTACAACCTTCCCAAACGTACCCTAGCTTCCCATCCCTACTAACCTTCCCAAGCCTTACCTAGATTACCAATCGTACTACCTTCCCAAACGTACCCTAGCTTCCCATCCCTACCAACCTTCCCAAGCCTTACCTACATTACCAATCGTACTATCTTCCCAAACGTACCCTAGCTTCCCATCCCTACCAACCTTCCCAAGCCTTACCTAGATTACCAATCGTACAACCTTCCCAAACGTACCCTAGCTTCCCATCCCTACTAACCTTCCCAAGCCTTACCTAGATTACCAATCGTACTACCTTCCCAAACGTACCCTAGCTTCCCATCCCTACCAACCTTCCCGAGCCTTACCTAGCTTACCAATCGTACTACCTTCCCAAACGTACCCTAGCTTCCCATCCCTACCAACCTTCCCAAGCCTTACCTAGATTACCAATCGTACTACCTTCCCAAACGTACCCTAGCTTCCCATCCCTACCAACCTTCCCAAGCCTTACCTACATTACCAATCGTACTACCTTCCCAAACGTACCCTAGCTTCCCATCCCTACCAACCTTCCCAAGCCTTACCTAGTTTACCAATCGTACAACCTTCCCAAACGTACCCTAGCTTCCCATCCCTACCAACCTTCCCAAGCCTTACCTACATTACCAATCGTACTACCTTCCCAAACGTACCCTAGCTTCCCATCCCTACCAACCTTCCCAAGTCTTACCTAGCTTACCAATCGTACAACCTTCCCAAACGTACCCTAGCTTCCCATCCCTACCAACCTTCCCAAGCCTTACCTACATTACCAATCGTACAACCTTCCCAAACGTACCCTAGCTTCCCATCCCTACCAACCTTCCCAAGCCTTGCCTAGATTACCAATCGTACTACCTTCCCAAACGAACCCTAGCTTCCCATCCCTACCAACCTTCCCAAGCCTTACCTAGATTACCAATCGTACTACCTTCCCAAACGTACCCTAGCTTCCCATCCCTACCAACCTTCCCAAGCCTTACCTACATTACCAATCGTACTACCTTCCCAAACGTACCCTAGCTTCCCATCCCTACCAACCTTCCCAAGCCTTACCTACATTACCAATCGTACTATCTTCCCAAACGTACCCTAGCTTCCCATCCCTACCAACCTTCCCAAGCTTTACCTAGATTACCAATCGTACAACCTTCCCAAACGTACCCTAGCTTCCCATCCCTACCAACCTTCCCAAGCCTTACCTAGATTACCAATCGTACTACCTTCCCAAACGTACCCTAGCTTCCCATCCCTACCAACCTTCCCAAGCCTTACCTACATTACCAATCGTACTATCTTCCCAAACGTACCCTAGCTTCCCATCCCTACCAACCTTCCCAAGCCTTACCTAGATTACCAATCGTAAAACCTTCCCAAACGTACCCTAGCTTCCCATCCCTACTAACCTTCCCAAGCCTTACCTAGATTACCAATCGTACTACCTTCCCAAACGTACCCTAGCTTCCCATCCCTACCAACCTTCCCGAGCCTTACCTAGCTTACCAATCGTACTACCTTCCCAAACGTACCCTAGCTTCCCATCCCTACCAACCTTCCCAAGCCTTACCTACATTACCAATCGTACTACCTTCCCAAACGTACCCTAGCTTCCCATCCCTACCAACCTTCCCAAGCCTTACCTAGCTTACCAATCGTACAACCTTCCCAAACGTACCCTAGCTTCCCATCCCTACCAACCTTCCCAAGCCTTACCTACATTACCAATCGTACTACCTTCCCAAACGTACCCTAGCTTCCCATCCCTACCAACCTTCCCAAGCCTTACCTAGCTTACCAATCGTACAACCTTCCCAAACGTACCCTAGCTTCCCATCCCTACCAACCTTCCCAAGCCTTACCTAGCTTACCAATCGTACAACCTTCCCAAACGTACCCTAGCTTCCCATCCCTACCAACCTTCCCGAGCCTTACCTAGCTTACCAATCGTACTACCTTCCCAAACGTACCCTAGCTTCCCATCCCTACCAACCTTCCCAAGCCTTACCTACATTACCAATCGTACTACCTTCCCAAACGTACCCTAGCTTCCCATCCCTACCAACCTTCCCAAGCCTTACCTAGCTTACCAATCGTACAACCTTCCCAAACGTACCCTAGCTTCCCATCCCTACCAACCTTCCCAAGCCTTACCTACATTACCAATCGTACTATCTTCCCAAACGTACCCTAGCTTCCCATCCCTACCAACCTTCCCAAGCCTTACCTAGATTACCAATCGTACAACCTTCCCAAACGTACCCTAGCTTCCCATCCCTACCAACCTTCCCAAGCCTTACCTAGATTACCAATCGTACAACCTTCCCAAACGTACCCTAGCTTCCCATCCCTACCAACCTTCCCAAGCCTTACCTATATACATTACCAATCGTACTACCTTCCCAAACGTACCCTAGCTTCCCATCCCTACCAACCTTCCCAAGCCTTACCTAGCTTACCAATCGTACAACCTTCCCAAACGTACCCTAGCTTCCCATCCCTACCAACCTTCCCAAGCCTTACCTACATTACCAATCGTACTACCTTCCCAAACGTACCCTAGCTTCCCATCCCTACCAACCTTCCCAAGCCTTACCTACATTACCAATCGTACTACCTTCCCAAACGTACCCTAGCTTCCCATCCCTACCAACCTTCCCAAGCCTTTCCTAGATTACCAATCGTACAACCTTCTCAAACGTACCCTAGCTTCCCATCCCTACCAACCTTCCCAAGCCTTACCTAGATTACCAATCGTACTACCTTCCCAAACGTACCCTAGCTTCCCATCCCTACCAACCTTCCCAAGCCTTACCTAGCTTACCAATCGTACTACCTTCCCAAACGTACCCTAGCTTCCCATCCCTACCAACCTTCCCAAGCCTTACCTACATTACCAATCGTACTACCTTCCCAAACGTACCCTAGCTTCCCATCCCTACCAACCTTCCCAAGTCTTACCTAGCTTACCAATCGTACAACCTTCCCAAACGTACCCTAGCTTCCCATCCCTACCAACCTTCCCAAGCCTTACCTACATTACCAATCGTACTACCTTCCCAAACGTACCCTAGCTTCCCATCCCTACCAACCTTCCCAAGCCTTACCTAGATTACCAATCGTACTACCTTCCCAAACGTACCCTAGCTTCCCATCCCTACCAACCTTCCCAAGCCTTACCTAGATTACCAATCGTACTACCTTCCCAAACGTACCCTAGCTTCCCATCCCAACAACCTTCCCAAGCCTTACCTACATTACCAATCGTACTACCTTCCCAAACGTACCCTAGCTTCCCATCCCTACCAACCTTCCCAAGCCTTACCTACATTACCAATCGTACTATCTTCCCAAACGTACCGAAGCTTCCCATCCCTACCAACCTTCCCAAGCCTTACCTAGATTACCAATCGTACAACCTTCCCAAACGTACCCTAGCTTCCCATCCCTACCAACCTTCCCAAGCCTTACCTAGATTACCAATCGTACTACCTTCCCAAACGTACCCTAGCTTCCCATCCCTACCAACCTTCCCAAGCCTTACCTACATTACCAATCGTACTACCTTCCCAAACGTACCCTAGCTTCCCATCCCTACCAACCTTCCCAAGCCTTACCTACATTACCACTCGTACTACCTTCCCAAACGTACCCTAGCTTCCCATCCCTACCAACCTTCCCAAGCCTTACCTAGCTTACCAATCGCACAACCTTCCCAAACGTACCCTAGCTTCCCATCCCTACCAACCTTCCCAAGCCTTACCTAGCTTACCAATCGTACTATCCCAAACGTACCCTAGCTTCCCATCCCTACCAACCTTCCCAAGCCTTACCTAGCTTACCAATCGTACTACCTTCCCAAACGTACCCTAGCTTCCCATCCCTACCAACCTTTCCAAGCCTTACCTAGCTTACCAATCGTACAACCTTCCCAAACGTACCCTAGCTTCCCATTCCTACCAACCTTCCCAAGCCTTACCTACATTACCAATCGTACTACCTTCCCAAACGTACCCTAGCTTCCCATCCCTACCAACCTTCCCAAGCCTTACCTAGCTTACCAATCGTACAACCTTCCCAAACGTACCCTAGCTTCCAATCCCTACCAACCTTCCCAAGCCTTACCTACATTACCAATCGTACTATCTTCCCAAACGTACCCTAGCTTCCCATCCCTACCAACCTTCCCAAGCCTTACCTAGATTACCAATCGTACAACCTTCCCAAACGTACCCTAGCTTCCCATCCCTACCAACATTCCCGAGCCTTACCTAGCTTACCAATCGTACTACCTTCCCAAACGTACCCTAGCTTCCCATCCCTACCAACCTTCCCAAGCCTTACCTAGATTACCTATCGTACTACCTTCCCAAACGTACTCTAGCTTCCCATCCCTACCAACCTTCCCAAGCCTTACCAATCGTACTACCTTCCCAAACGTACCCTAGCTTCCCATCCCTACCAACCTTCCCAAGCCTTACCTAGATTACCAATCGTACTACCTTCCCAAACGTACCCTAGCTTCCCATCCCTACCAACCTTCCCAAGCCTTACCTAGATTACCAATCGTACTACCTTCCCAAACGTACCCTAGCTTCCCATCCCTACCAACCTTCCCAAGCCTTACCTACATTACCAATCGTACTACCTTCCCAAACGTACCCTAGCTTCCCATCCCTACCAACCTTCCCAAGCCTTACCTAGATTACCAATCTTACTACCTTCCCAAACGTACCCTAGCTTCCCATCCCTACCAACCTTCCCAAGCCTTACCTAGATTACCAATCGTACTACCTTCCCAAACGTACCCTAGCTTCCCATCCCTACCAACCTTCCCGAGCCTTACCTAGCTTACCAATCGTACTACCTTCCCAAACGTACCCTAGCTTCCCATCCCTACCAACCTTCCCAAGCCTTACCTAGATTACCAATCGTACTCCCTTCCCAAACGTACCCTAGCTTCCCATCCCTACCAACCTTCCTAAGCCTTACCTAGCTTACCAATCGTACAACCTTCCCAAACGTACCCTAGCTTCCCATCCCTACTAACCTTCCCAAGCCTTACCTAGATTACCAATCGTACTACCTTCCCAAACGTACCCTAGCTTCCCATCCCTACCAACCTTTCCAAGTCTTACCTAGATTACCAATCGTACCTTCCCAAACGTACCCTAGCTTCCCATCCCTACCAACCTTCCCAAGCCTTACCTAGCTTACCAATCGTACTACCTTCCCAAACGTACCCTAGCTTCCCATCCCTACCAATCTTCCCAAGACTTACCTACATTACCAATCGTACTACCTTCCCAACCGTACCCTAGCTTCCCATCCATACCAACCTTCCCAAGCCTTACCTAGCTTACCAATCGTACTACCTTCCCAAACGTACCCTAGCTTCCCATCCCTACCAATCTTCCCAAGACTCACCTACATTACCAATCGTACTACCCTCCCAAACGTACCCTAACTTCCCATCCATACCAACCTTCCCAAGCCTAACCTAGCTTACCAATCGTACAACCTTCCCAAACGTACCCTAGCTTCCCATCCCTACCAATCTTCCCAAGCCTTACCTACATTACCAATCGTACTACCTTCCCAAACGTACCCTAGCTTCCCATCTCTACCAATCTTCCCAAGCCTTACCTACATTACCAATCGTACTACCTTCCCAAACGTACCCTTGCTTCCCATCCCTACCAACCTTCCCAAGCCTTACCTAGATTACTAATCGTTCTACCTTCCCAAACGTACCCTAGCTTTCCATCCCTACCAACCTTCCCAAGCCTTACCTAGATTACCAATCGTTCTACCTTCCCAAACGTACCCTAGCTTCCCATCCCTACCAACCTTCCCAAGCCTTACCTAGCTTACCAATCGTACTACCTTCCCAAACGTACCCTAGCTTCCCATCCCTACCAACCTTCCCAAGCCTTACCTACATTACCAATCGTACTATCTTCCCAAACGTACCCTAGCTTCCCCTCCCTACCAACCTTCCCAAGCCTTACCTACATTACCAATCGTACTACCTTCCCAAACGTACCCTAGCTTCCCATCCCTACCAACCTTCCCAAGCCTTACCTAGATTACTGAACAAAACCATCGATATTTATTGAAACCTTTCTTAGAAAAAAACAACAACTTTAGAATTCAAGATAAATTAATATTAAATTAAAATTGCTTTTATTGTTGTTTCTACTCAAAAGAACACAGTAAAACTTGATTTAAACAAAACCATCGCTATTTATTGAAACTTTCCTTTTTTAACAGTCAGTTAACGATGAAAATATCATAACAAATGTTTTTCATTTAAGGGAGCACATCAAAACTCGACCGCGCGGCAACCGCCGGTGTTGGACCGCATATCATTGTTTAGAACAATAGAAACCGGCTGCAACCGCACGGAACCCCACGGAACCGGCGGTTGCCGGGCGGTCGAGTTTTGATGTGCTCCTTATCTTGAAACAGCATCACTGACACCAGCGTACATTTAAATGTTGATTAATTTACATATAACGGTTACTCTCGGTATCGGCGTTTAAATGAACAAACCAAAACAAATCAAACGGACGGGGGCGTCTTAAAAATAATTCCTCTCTCAGACGACCTATCTATGTTTCAATAATTTCAAAAAAAGTCTAAGTCCAAATTAGCGTAATATCGGATATTCTCGCTATTAAGATAATAGCTGATTAGCCGCTAATATCTTAATTGCGTCTAGTTTCTTTTTAAGAAGATTTAATAATTTTAAAAAAAAGTCTAAGTCCAAATTAGCGTAATATCGGATATTCTCGCTATAATAGCTGATTAGCCGCTAATATCTTATTAGCGCCTACTTTCATATAAAAAAGTTTCAATCATTTCAAAAAAAGTCTAAGTCCAAATTAGCGTAATATCGAATATTCTAGCTATTAAGATAATAGCTGATTAGCCGCTAATATCTTATTAGCGCCTACTTTCATATAAAAAAGTTTCAATAATTTCAAAACAAGTCTAAGTCCAAATTAGCGTAATATCGGATATTCTCGCTATTAAGATAATAGCTGATTAGCCGCTAATATCTTATGAGCGCCTACTTTTATATAAAAAAATAAAATAAAATAAAAAAGTCCAAATTAGCGTAAGATCGGATATTCTCGCTATTAAGATAATAGCTGATTAGCCGCTAATATCTTATTAGCGCCTATACTTTCCTTCTAAAAAAGTTTCAATAATTTCAAAAAAGTCTAAGTCCAAATTAGCGTAATATCGGATATTCTCGCTATTAAGATAATAGCTAATTAGCCGCTAATATCTTATTAGCGCCTACTTTCATATAAATTTTTTTTTAAAAAAATCAAAAAAAATCAAAAAAAGTATAAGTCCAAATTAGCGTAATATCGGATGTTCTCGCTATTAAGATAATAGCTGATTAGCCGCTAATATCTTATTAGCGCCTACTTTCATATAAAAAAGTTTCAATAATTTCAAAAAAGTCTAAGTCCAAATTAGCGTAATATCGGATATTCTCGCTATTAAGATAATAGCTGATTAGCCGGTAATATCTTAATTGCGTCTAGTTTCATATTAAAAAGATTTAATAATTAAAAAAAAGGTCTTAAGTCCAAATTAGCGTAATATCGGATATTCTCGCTATAATAGCTGATTAGCCGCTAATATCTTATTAGCGCCTACTTTCATATAAAAAAGTTTCAATAATTTCAAAAAAAGCGTAATATCGGATATTCTCGCTATTAAGATAATAGCTGATTAGCCGCTAATATATTAATTGCGTCTAGTTTCATATTAAAAAGATTTAATAAATAAAAAAAAAGTCTAAGTCCAAATTAGCGTAATATCGGATATTCTCGCTATAATAGCTGATTAGCCGCTAATATCTTATTAGCGCCTACTTTCATATAAAAAAGTTTCAATAATTTCAAAAAAAAGCGTAATATCGGATATTCTCGCTATTAAGATAATAGCTGATTAGCCGCTAATACCTTATTAGCGCCTACTTTCATATAAAAAAGTTTCAATAATTTCAAAAAAAGTCCAAGTCCAAATTAGCGTAATATCGGATATTCTCGCTATAATAGCTGATTAGCCGCTAATATCTTATTAGCGCCTACTTTCATATAAAAAAGTTTCAATAATTTCAAAAAAGTCTAAGTCCAAATTAGCGTAATATCGGATATTCTCGCTATTAAGATAATAGCTGATTAGCCGGTAATATCTTAATTGCGTCTAGTTTCATATTAAAAAGATTTAATAATTAAAAAAAAGGTCTTAAGTCCAAATTAGCGTAATATCGGATATTCTCGCTATAATAGCTGATTAGCCGCTAATATCTTATTAGCGCCTACTTTCATATAAAAAAGTTTCAATAATTTCAAAAAAAGCGTAATATCGGATATTCTCGCTATTAAGATAATAGCTGATTAGCCGCTAATATATTAATTGCGTCTAGTTTCATATTAAAAAGATTTAATAAATAAAAAAAAAGTCTAAGTCCAAATTAGCGTAATATCGGATATTCTCGCTATAATAGCTGATTAGCCGCTAATATCTTATTAGCGCCTACTTTCATATAAAAAAGTTTCAATAATTTCAAAAAAAAAGCGTAATATCGGATATTCTCGCTATTAAGATAATAGCTGATTAGCCGCTAATACCTTATTAGCGCCTACTTTCATATAAAAAAGTTTCAATAATTTCAAAAAAAGTCCAAGTCCAAATTAGCGTAATATCGGATATTCTCGCTATAATAGCTGATTAGCCGCTAATATCTTATTAGCGCCTACTTTCATATAAAAAAGTTTCAATAATTTCAAAAAAAAGTCTAAGTCCAAATTAGCGTAATATCGGATATTCTCGCTATTAAGATAATAGCTGATTAGCCGCTAATATCTTATTAGCGCCTACTTTCATATAAAAAAAGTTTCAATAATTTCAAAAAAAGTCTAAGTCCAAATTAGCGTAATATCGGATATTCTCGCTATTAAGATAATAGCTGATTAGCCGCTAATATCTTAATTGCGTCTAGTTTCATATTAAAAAGATTTAATAATTAAAAAAAAAAGTCTAAGTCCAAATTAGCGTAATATCGGATATTCTCGCTATAATAGCTGATTAGCCGCTAATATCTTATTAGCGCCTACTTTCATATAAAAAAGTTTCAATAATTTCAAAAAAAGTCTAAGTCCAAATTAGCGTAATATCGGATATTCTCGGTATTAAGATAATAGCTGATTAGCCGCTAATATCTTATTAGCGCCTACTTTCATATAAAAAAATAATAATAATTTCAAAAAAAGTCTAAGTCCAAATTAGCGTAATATCGGATATTCTCGCTATTAAGATAATAGCTGATTAGCCGCTAATATCTTACTAGCGCCTACTAATTTCCTCTCATTTATCACCAGTTGAAATTGCCAATGTTCCCATAGACCCTGTAAAAAGTGCACATAACCTCGGAGTAATTTTCGAGAGTGATCTTAAAATGAATGACTATGTAAATAATATTTGTCGTTCAGCTTTTTTTGCTTTATACAAGATAGGTCGTATTTTGGAATTTTCTCTATCAAAAATCTACAGAAATACTTATTCATACTTTTATCACGAGTCTCCTTTATCAATGTAACAGCCTCCTTTATGGTCTTCCGAACTCACACATTGCAAAATGACAGAGAATACAAAACTCAGCTGCAAGGCTTGTTACACACACTCGTTATTATGATCACCTTGGTATTCATCACATTACACCAGTACTTCAGAAGCTTCATTGGTTGCTGGTATTTCTACTGTATTATGTACAAAAATCATTATTTTAACTTACAAATGCATCCATAATTTGGCACTGGTTTATGTACAAGAACTCATACAGGAATACAAATCATCTCAAAATTTACGATCGGCTTCAAAACAACAACTTATCATTGCCTCTGTGTCATTGTTAACTTATGGTCATCGTTCATTTCGTCATGCTTCAGCTGAACTTTGGAATTAAATCAACTTCCGCTTCACATCAAGAACTGCAAAACTCTTAGACATTTCAAATCGTCTCTGAAGACACACTTATTTACACTTATTGCTTTTGATGATTGATTTTCCCTGTTTTTGTATGTTCATCCACATATTGTATTTTTCTTATATTGTAATGTTATTTAACTGTTGTTATGTTATCTGTTACGCGCTTAGAGACTTCGGTGGGAGGCGCTTTAGAAGCACTGTTTTATTATTATTATTATTATTAAAAAAATTGAAGGCAGCTTGGCATGACTAACTCATCCCTTCCAAGATGCCATAATGGGTGAAGGGGAATTTCTCAAAAATAAACATGAAATGAACAACTTATTTTAAAGTGTGTTGAAGCCTCAAATGTATACCAACCTGCCCACCCATCCTCTCAGCTGTACATACTGCCTACAGGGTCGGTGGTTGGGATATTTCTGATTGAGACATCTGAATGGTAAATGGTATGCTTGCAAATTGCAAAATGAGATGAGAACAGCCAATAATAGAAATGATGCTGAACAAAGGCGAAATCTGTGGGCCAATAAACGCCAATCCTGATTGGCTGGGGAATTGATTGCAAACAACACAAGCCTGTGAGCACCTATACACATATCAATGGGGTGAATGAGGGAGGGGGGAGGTTGGCTTTTGCTATTAGCAAATCAGAATAATTTTGATCCACAAATTAATTCTTTATTTACATAAGTGACAATATGGATAGCAGGTGGTGAGTTTACCAGACAGAATAGTTTATCCAAGGATTTTCTCTTTGGTTTATCCATCACATAACCTTTCCTCAATTATGATGCTGTTTGCTTTACCATCTGGCTGTAAAGATGAAAATGTTATTTAGTGACAGACAACAGGTGGCAATAGTTTATACTGAGATGATATTCTCTCAGGTTTATATCACCTCTAGTAGACTATATTTGTTGACCTGTTGAAGGGTGGTATAGTTTTTGAGGTATTACTTAAACTTGCACCACAATCTGCTCCATAGCCTGTGTCCATAAATATTTTACATAATAATGTATTCATTTTATTACACCACAACTGTCACAGCTCCATTCACCAATTAAAAACTCTGCTTTTAGTCATCCTCAAGTAATTGATCCGTCTTAGGAGGTACCCACTTATAATCTTAATAAACTAGGCTAACACAATACACGTATGTGACAGTAGTAGAAAATAGCAAATTAAGTAAAGATCTGTTTGTTTCTTTAATTTGACCGTTAAACTATTCACCATACATGTGACAGGTTGGTATGTGATATGGTCCATGGACAAATACTGCCAATAAATCTAGTATTTAAAGGGACATTGAGAGATGTATCGATGTACTTATAAATGAGCAAATGGCTCAAAATATGCTAAACCGTTACATTACACCTGAAGTGCTTCATGAATGTGTTTTTAAGATATGGTTTGTTGAATAAAAATGTTTTGCTATTGTTAACACAAACTTAACTAATGAATACATAGTATGCACAATTTGAGTTTATTTCGTAGCTCACATATGAAGAAATCTAGTAATCTAGGTAAGGCTAGGGAAGGTTGGTAGGGATGGGAAGCTAGGGTACGTTTGGGAAGGTAGTACGATTGGTAATGTAGGTAAGGCTTGGGAAGATTGGTAGGGATGGGAAGCTAGGGTACGTTTGGGAAGGTAGTACGATTGGTATTAGGTAAGGCTTGGGAAGGTTGGTAGGGATGGGAAGCTAGGGTACGTTTGGGAAGGTTGTACGATTGGTAAGCTAGGTAAGGCTTGGGAAGGTTGGTAGGGATGGGAAGCTAGGGTACGTTTGGGAAGGTAGTACGATTGGTAATGTAGGTAAGGCTTGGGAAGGTTGGTAGGGATGGGAAGCTAGGGTACGTTTGGGAAGGTTGTACGATTGGTAAGCTAGGTAAGGCTTGGGGAGGTTGGTAGGGATGGGAAGCTAGGGTACGTTTGGGAAGGTAGTACGATAGGTAATCTAGGTAAGGCTTGGGAAGGTTGGTAGGGATGGGAAGCTAGGGTACGTTTGGGAAGACAGTACGATTGGTAATGTAGGTAAGGCTTGGGAAGGTTGGTAGGGATGGGAAGCTAGGGTACGTTTGGGAAGGTTGTACGATAGGTAATCTAGGTAAGGCTTGGGAAGGTCGGTAGGGATGGGAAGCTAGGGTACGTTTGGGAAAGTAGTACGATTGGTAATGTAGGTAAGGCTTGGGAAGGTTGGTAGGGATGGGAAGCTAGGGTACGTTTGGGAAGGTAGTACGATTGGTAATCTAGGTAAGGCTTGGGAAGGTTGGTAGGGATGGGAAGCTAGGGTAGGTTTGGGAAGATAGTACGAATGGTAATGTAGGTAAGGCTTGGGAAGGTTGGTAGGGATGGGAAGCTAGGGTACGTTTGGGAAGGTTGTACGATTGGTAAGCTAGGTAAGGCTTGGGAAGGTTGGTAGGGATGGGAAGCTAGGGTACGTTTGGGAAGGTAGTACGATTGGTAATGTAGGTAAGGCTTGGGAAGGTTGGTAGGGATGGGAAGCTAGGGTACGTTTGGGAAGGTTGTACGATTGGTAAGCTAGGTAAGGCTTGGGAAGGTTGGTAGGGATGGGAAGCTAGGGTACGTTTGGGAAGGTAGTACGATAGGTAATCTAGGTAAGGCTTGGGAAGGTTGGTCGGGATGGGAAGCTAGGGTACATTTGGGAAGACAGTACGATTGGTAATGTAGGTAAGGCTTGGGAAGGTTGGTAGGGATGGGAAGCTAGGGTACGTTTGGGAAGGTTGTACGATTGGTAAGCTAGGTAAGGCTTGGGAAGGGGTGGTAGGGATAGGAAGCTAGGGTACGTTTGGGAAGGTAGTACGATAGGTAATCTAGGTAAGGCTTGGGAAGGTTGGTAGGGATGGGAAGCTAGGGTACGTTTGGGAAAGTAGTACGATTGGTAATGTAGGTAAGGCTTGGGAAGGTTGGTAGGGATGGGAAGCTAGGGACGTTTGGGAAGGTAGTACGATTGGTAATCTAGGTAAGGCTTGGGAAGGTTGGTAGGGATGGGAAGCTATAGGGTACGTTTGGGAAGATAGTACGATTGGTAATGTAGGTAAGGCTTGGGAAGGTTGGTAGGGATGGGAAGCTAGGGTACGTTTGGGAAAGTAGTACGATTGGTAATGTAGGTAAGGCTTGGGAAGGTTGGTAGGGATGGGAAGCAAGGGTACGTTTGGGAAGGTAGTACGATTGGTAATCTAGGTAAGGCTTGGGAAGGTTGGTAGGGATGGGAAGCTAGGGTACGTTTGGGAAGATAGTACGATTGGTAATGTAGGTAAGGCTTGGGAAGGTTGGTAGGGATGGGAAGCTAGGGTACGTTTGGGAAGGTTGTACGATTGGTAAGCTAGGTAAGGCTTGGGAAGGTTGGTAGGGATGGGAAGCTAGGGTACGTTTGGGAAGGTAGTACGATTGGTAATGTAGGTAAGGCTTGGGAAGGTTGGTAGGGATGGGAAGCTAGGGTACGTTTGGGAAGGTTGTACGATTGGTAAGCTAGGTAAGACTTGGGAAGGTTGGTAGGGATGGGAAGCTAGGGTACGTTTGGAAAAGTTGTACGATTGGTAAGCTAAGTAAGGCTTGGGAAGGTTGGTAGGGATGGGAAGCTTGGGTACGTTTGGGAAGGTAGTACGATAGGTAATCTAGGTAAGGCTTGGGAAAGTTGGTAGGGATGGGAAGCTAGGGTACGTTTGGGAAAGTATATAGTACGATTGGTAATGTAGGTAAGGCTTGGGAAGGTTGGTAGGGATGGGAAGCTAGGGTACGTTTGGGAAGATAGTACGATTGGCAATGTAGGTAAGGCTTGGGAAGGTTGGTAGGGATGGGAAGCTAGGGTACGTTTGGGAAGGTAGTACGATAGGTAATCTAGGTAAGGCTTGGGAAGGTTGGTAGGGATGGGAAGCTAGGGTACGTTTGGGAAGACAGTACGATTGGCAATGTAGGTAAGGCTTGGGAAGGTTGGTAGGGATGGGAAGCTAGGGTACGTTTGGGAAGGTTGTACGATTGGTAAGCTAGGTAAGGCTTGGGAAGGGGTGGTAGGGATAGGAAGCTAGGGTACGTTTGGGAAGGTAGTACGACAGGTAATCTAGGTAAGGCTTGGGAAGGTTGGTAGGGATGGGAAGCTAGGGTACGTTTGGGAAAGTAGTACGATTGGTAATGTAGGTAAGGCTTGGGAAGGTTGGTAGGGATGGGAAGCTAGGGTACGTTTGGGAAGGTAGTACGATTGGTAATCTAGGTAAGGCTTGGGAAGGTTGGTAGGGATGGGAAGCTAGGGTACGTTTGGGAAGATAGTACGATTGGTAATGTAGGTAAGGCTTGGGAAGGTTGGTAGGGATGGGAAGCTAGGGTACGTTTGGGAAAGTAGTACGATTGGTAATGTAGGTAAGGCTTGGGAAGGTTGGTAGGGATGGGAAGCTAGGGTACGTTTGGGAAGGTAGTACGATTGGTAATCTAGGTAAGGCTTGGGAAGGTTGGTAGGGATGGGAAGCTAGGGTACGTTTGGGAAGATAGTACGATTGGTAATGTAGGTAAGGCTTGGGAAGGTTGGTAGGGATGGGAAGCTAGGGTACGTTTGGGAAGGTTGTACGATTGGTAAGCTAGGTAAGGCTTGGGAAGGTTGGTAGGGATGGGAAGCTAGGGTACGTTTGGGAAGGTTGTACGATTGGTAATGTAGGTAAGGCTTGGGAAGGTTGGTAGGGATGGGAAGCTAGGGTACGTTTGGGAAGGTTGTACGATTGGTAAGCTAGGTAAGACTTGGGAAGGTTGGTAGGAATGGGAAGCTAGGGTACGTTTGGGAAGGTTGTACGATTGGAAAGCTAAGTAAGGCTTGGGAAGGTTGGTAGGGATGGGAAGCTAGGGTACGTTTGGGAAGGTAGTACGATAGGTAATCTAAGTAAGGCTTGGGAAGGTTGGTAGGGATGGGAAGCTAGGGTACGTTTGGGAAAGTAGTACGATTGGTAATGTAGGTAAGGCTTGGGAAGGTTGGTAGGGATGGGAAGCTAGGGTACGTTTGGGAAGATAGTACGATTGGTAATGTAGGTAAGGCTTGGGAAGGTTGGTAGGGATGGGAAGCTAGGGTACGTTTGGGAAAGTTGTACGATTGGTAAGCTAGGTAAGGCTTGGGAAGGTTGGTAGGGATGGGAAGCTAGGGTACGTTTGGGAAGGTAGTACGATTGGTAATGTAGGTAAGGCTTGGGAAGGTTGGTAGGGATGGGAAGCTAGGGTACGTTTGGGAAGGTAGTACGATTGGTAATCTAGGTAAGGCTTGGGAAGGTTGGTAGGGATGGGAAGCTATAGGGTACGTTTGGGAAGATAGTACGATTGGTAATGTAGGTAAGGCTTGGGAAGGTTGGTAGGGATGGGAAGCTAGGGTACGTTTGGGAAAGTAGTACGATTGGTAATGTAGGTAAGGCTTGGGAAGGTTGGTAGGGATGGGAAGCAAGGGTACGTTTGAGAAGGTAGTACGATTGGTAATCTAGGTAAGGCTTGGGAAGGTTGGTAGGGATGGGAAGCTAGGGTACGTTTGGGAAGATAGTACGATTGGTAATGTAGGTAAGGCTTGGGAAGGTTGGTAGGGATGGGAAGCTAGGGTACGTTTGGGAAGGTAGTACGATTGGTAATCTAGGTAAGGCTTGGGAAGGTTGGTAGGGATCGGAAGCTAGGGTACGTTTGGGAAGATAGTACGAATGGTAATGTAGGTAAGGCTTGGGAAGGTTCGTAGGGATGGGAAGCTAGGGTACGTTTGGGAAAGTAGTACGATTGGTAATGTAGGTAAGGCTTGGGAAGGTTGGTAGGGATTGGAAGCTAGGGTACGTTTGGGAAGGTAGTACGATTGGTAATCTAGGTAAGGCTTGGGAAGGTTGGTAGGGATGGGAAGCTAGGGTACGTTTGGGAAGGTTGTACGATTGGTAATCTAGGTAAGGCTTGGGAAGGTTGGTAGGGATGGGAAGCTAGGGTACGTTTGGGAAGGTAGTACGATAGGTAATCTAGGTAAGGCTTGGGAAGGTTGGTAGGGATGTGAAGCTAGGGTACGTTTGGGAAGATAGTACAATTGGTAATGTAGGTAAGGCTTGGGACGGTTGGTAGGGATGGGAAGCTAGGGTACGTTTGGGAAGGTTGTACGATTGGTAAGCTAGGTAAGGCTTGGGAAGGTTGGTAGGGATGGGAAGCTAGGGTACGTTTGGGAAGGTTGTACGATTGGTAAGCTAGGTAAGGCTTGGGAAGTTTGGTAGGGATGGGAAGCTAGGGTACGTTTGGGAAGGTAGTACGATTGGTAATCTAGGTAAGGCTTGGGAAGGTTGGTAGGGATGGGAAGCTAGGGTACGTTTGGGAAGATAGTACGATTGGTAATGTAGGTAAGGCTTGGGAAGGTTGGTAGGGATGGGAAGCTAGGGTACGTTTGGGAAGGTTGTACGATTGGTAAGCTAGGTAAGGCTTGGGAAGGTTGGTAGGGATGGGAAGCTAGGGTACGTTTGGGAAGGTTGTACGATTGGTAATGTAGGTAAGGCTTGGGAAGGTTGGTAGGGATGGGAAGCTAGGGTACGTTTGGGAAGGTTGTACGATTGGTAAGCTAGGTAAGACTTGGGAAGGTTGGTAGGAATGGGAAGCTAGGGTACGTTTGGGAAGGTTGTACGATTGGAAAGCTAAGTAAGGCTTGGGAAGGTTGGTAGGGATGGGAAGCTAGGGTACGTTTGGGAAGGTAGTACGATAGGTAATCTAAGTAAGGCTTGGGAAGGTTGGTAGGGATGGGAAGCTAGGGTACGTTTGGGAAAGTAGTACGATTGGTAATGTAGGTAAGGCTTGGGAAGGTTGGTAGGGATGGGAAGCTAGGGTACGTTTGGGAAGATAGTACGATTGGTAATGTAGGTAAGGCTTGGGAAGGTTGGTAGGGATGGGAAGCTAGGGTACGTTTGGGAAGGTTGTACGATTGGTAAGCTAGGTAAGGCTTGGGAAGGTTGGTAGGGATGGGAAGCTAGGGTACGTTTGGGAAGGTAGTACGATTGGTAATGTAGGTAAGGCTTGGGAAGGTTGGTAGGGATGGGAAGCTAGGGTACGTTTGGGAAGGTAGTACGATTGGTAATCTAGGTAAGGCTTGGGAAGGTTGGTAGGGATGGGAAGCTATAGGGTACGTTTGGGAAGATAGTACGATTGGTAATGTAGGTAAGGCTTGGGAAGGTTGGTAGGGATGGGAAGCTAGGGTACGTTTGGGAAAGTAGTACGATTGGTAATGTAGGTAAGGCTTGGGAAGGTTGGTAGGGATGGGAAGCAAGGGTACGTTTGAGAAGGTAGTACGATTGGTAATCTAGGTAAGGCTTGGGAAGGTTGGTAGGGATGGGAAGCTAGGGTACGTTTGGGAAGATAGTACGATTGGTAATGTAGGTAAGGCTTGGGAAGGTTGGTAGGGATGGGAAGCTAGGGTACGTTTGGGAAGGTAGTACGATTGGTAATCTAGGTAAGGCTTGGGAAGGTTGGTAGGGATCGGAAGCTAGGGTACGTTTGGGAAGATAGTACGAATGGTAATGTAGGTAAGGCTTGGGAAGGTTCGTAGGGATGGGAAGCTAGGGTACGTTTGGGAAAGTAGTACGATTGGTAATGTAGGTAAGGCTTGGGAAGGTTGGTAGGGATTGGAAGCTAGGGTACGTTTGGGAAGGTAGTACGATTGGTAATCTAGGTAAGGCTTGGGAAGGTTGGTAGGGATGGGAAGCTAGGGTACGTTTGGGAAGGTTGTACGATTGGTAATCTAGGTAAGGCTTGGGAAGGTTGGTAGGGATGGGAAGCTAGGGTACGTTTGGGAAGGTAGTACGATAGGTAATCTAGGTAAGGCTTGGGAAGGTTGGTAGGGATGTGAAGCTAGGGTACGTTTGGGAAGATAGTACAATTGGTAATGTAGGTAAGGCTTGGGACGGTTGGTAGGGATGGGAAGCTAGGGTACGTTTGGGAAGGTTGTACGATTGGTAAGCTAGGTAAGGCTTGGGAAGGTTGGTAGGGATGGGAAGCTAGGGTACGTTTGGGAAGGTTGTACGATTGGTAAGCTAGGTAAGGCTTGGGAAGTTTGGTAGGGATGGGAAGCTAGGGTACGTTTGGGAAAGTAGTACGATTGGTAATGTAGGTAAGGCTTGGGAAGGTTGGTAGGGATGGGAAGCTAGGGTACGTTTGGGAAGGTAGTACGATTGGTAATCTAGGTAAGGCTTGGGAAGGTTGGTAGAGATGTGAAGCTAGGGTACGTTTGGGAAGATAGTACGATTGGTAATGTAGGTAAGGCTTGGGAAGGTTGGTAGGGATGGGAAGCTAGGGTACGTTTGGGAAGGTTGTACGATTGGTAAGCTAGGTAAGGCTTGGGAAGGTTGGTAGGGATGGGAAGCTAGGGTACGTTTGGGAAGGTAGTACGATAGGTAATCTAGGTAAGGCTTGGGAAGGTTGGTAGGGATGGGAAGCTAGGGTACGTTTGGGAAAGTAGTACGATTGGTAATGTAGGTAAGGCTTGGGAAGGTTGGTAGGGATGGGAAGCTAGGGTACGTTTGGGAAGGTAGTACGATTGGTAATCTAGGTAAGGCTTGGGAAGGTTGGTAGGGATGGGAAGCTAGGGAACGTTTGGGAAGATAGTACGATTGGTAATGTAGGTAAGGCTTGGGAAGGTTGGTAGGGATGGGAAGCTAGGGTACGTTTGGGAAGGTTGTACGATTGGTAAGCTAGGTAAGGCTTGGGAAGGTTGGTAGGGATGGGAAGCTAGGGTACGTTTGGGAAGGTTGTACGATTGGTAAGCTAGGTATGGCTTGGGAAGGTTGGTAGGGATGGGAAGCTAGGGTACGTTTGGGAAGGTAGTACGATTGGTAATGTAGGTAAGGCTTGGGAAGGTTGGTAGGGATGGGAAGCTTCGGTACGTTTGGGAAGGTTGTACGATTGGTAAGCTAGGTAAGGTTTGGGAAGGTTGGTAGGGATGGGAAGCTAGGGTACGTTTGGGAAGGTTGTACGATTGGTAAGCTAGGTAAGGCTTGGGAAGTTTGGTAGGGATGGGAAGCTAGGGTACGTTTGGGAAAGTAGTACGATTGGTAATGTAGGTAAGGCTTGGGAAGGTTGGTAGGGATGGGAAGCTAGGGTACGTTTGGGAAGGTAGTACGATTGGTAATCTAGGTAAGGCTTGGGAAGGTTGTTAGAGATGGGAAGCTAGGGTACGTTTGGGAAGATAGTACGATTGGTAATGTAGGTAAGGCTTGGGAAGGTTGGTAGGGATGGGAAGCTAGGGTACGTTTGGGAAGGTTGTACGATTGGTAAGCTAGGTAAGGCTTGGGAAGGTTGGTAGGGATGGGAAGCTAGGGTACGTTTGGGAAGGTAGTACGATAGGTAATGTAGGTAAGGCTTGGGAAGGTTGGTAGGGATGGGAAGCTAGGGTACGTTTGGGAAGGTTGTACGATTGGTAAGCTAGGTAAGACTTGGGAAGGTTGGTAGGAATGGGAAGCTAGGGTACGTTTGGGAAGGTTGTACGATTGGAAAGCTAAGTAAGGCTTGGGAAGGTTGGTAGGGATGGGAAGCTAGGGTACGTTTGGGAAGGTAGTACGATAGGTAATCTAAGTAAGGCTTGGGAAGGTTGGTAGGGATGGGAAGCTAGGGTACGTTTGGGAAAGTAGTACGATTGGTAATGTAGGTAAGGCTTGGGAAGGTTGGTAGGGATGGGAAGCTAGGGTACGTTTGGGAAGATAGTACGATTGGTAATGTAGGTAAGGCTTGGGAAGGTTGGTAGGGATGGGAAGCTAGGGTACGTTTGGGAAGGTTGTACGATTGGTAAGCTAGGTAAGGCTTGGGAAGGTTGGTAGGGATGGGAAGCTAGGGTACGTTTGGGAAGGTAGTACGATTGGTAATGTAGGTAAGGCTTGGGAAGGTTGGTAGGGATGGGAAGCTAGGGTACGTTTGGGAAGGTAGTACGATTGGTAATCTAGGTAAGGCTTGGGAAGGTTGGTAGGGATGGGAAGCTATAGGGTACGTTTGGGAAGATAGTACGATTGGTAATGTAGGTAAGGCTTGGGAAGGTTGGTAGGGATGGGAAGCTAGGGTACGTTTGGGAAAGTAGTACGATTGGTAATGTAGGTAAGGCTTGGGAAGGTTGGTAGGGATTGGAAGCTAGGGTACGTTTGGGAAGGTAGTACGATTGGTAATCTAGGTAAGGCTTGGGAAGGTTGGTAGGGATGGGAAGCTAGGGTACGTTTGGGAAGGTTGTACGATTGGTAATCTAGGTAAGGCTTGGGAAGGTTGGTAGGGATGGGAAGCTAGGGTACGTTTGGGAAGGTAGTACGATAGGTAATCTAGGTAAGGCTTGGGAAGGTTGGTAGGGATGTGAAGCTAGGGTACGTTTGGGAAGATAGTACAATTGGTAATGTAGGTAAGGCTTGGGACGGTTGGTAGGGATGGGAAGCTAGGGTACGTTTGGGAAGGTTGTACGATTGGTAAGCTAGGTAAGGCTTGGGAAGGTTGGTAGGGATGGGAAGCTAGGGTACGTTTGGGAAGGTTGTACGATTGGTAAGCTAGGTAAGGCTTGGGAAGTTTGGTAGGGATGGGAAGCTAGGGTACGTTTGGGAAAGTAGTACGATTGGTAATGTAGGTAAGGCTTGGGAAGGTTGGTAGGGATGGGAAGCTAGGGTACGTTTGGGAAGGTAGTACGATTGGTAATCTAGGTAAGGCTTGGGAAGGTTGGTAGAGATGTGAAGCTAGGGTACGTTTGGGAAGATAGTACGATTGGTAATGTAGGTAAGGCTTGGGAAGGTTGGTAGGGATGGGAAGCTAGGGTACGTTTGGGAAGGTTGTACGATTGGTAAGCTAGGTAAGGCTTGGGAAGGTTGGTAGGGATGGGAAGCTAGGGTACGTTTGGGAAGGTAGTACGATAGGTAATCTAGGTAAGGCTTGGGAAGGTTGGTAGGGATGGGAAGCTAGGGTACGTTTGGGAAAGTAGTACGATTGGTAATGTAGGTAAGGCTTGGGAAGGTTGGTAGGGATGGGAAGCTAGGGTACGTTTGGGAAGGTAGTACGATTGGTAATCTAGGTAAGGCTTGGGAAGGTTGGTAGGGATGGGAAGCTAGGGAACGTTTGGGAAGATAGTACGATTGGTAATGTAGGTAAGGCTTGGGAAGGTTGGTAGGGATGGGAAGCTAGGGTACGTTTGGGAAGGTTGTACGATTGGTAAGCTAGGTAAGGCTTGGGAAGGTTGGTAGGGATGGGAAGCTAGGGTACGTTTGGGAAGGTTGTACGATTGGTAAGCTAGGTATGGCTTGGGAAGGTTGGTAGGGATGGGAAGCTAGGGTACGTTTGGGAAGGTAGTACGATTGGTAATGTAGGTAAGGCTTGGGAAGGTTGGTAGGGATGGGAAGCTTCGGTACGTTTGGGAAGGTTGTACGATTGGTAAGCTAGGTAAGGCTTGGGAAGGTTGGTAGGGATGGGAAGCTAGGGTACGTTTGGGAAGGTTGTACGATTGGTAAGCTAGGTAAGGCTTGGGAAGTTTGGTAGGGATGGGAAGCTAGGGTAAGTTTGGGAAAGTAGTACAATTGGTAATGTAGGTAAGGCTTGGGAAGGTTGGTAGGGATGGGAAGCTAGGGTACGTTTGGGAAGGTAGTACGATTGGTAATCTAGGTAAGGCTTGGGAAGGTTGTTAGAGATGGGAAGCTAGGGTACGTTTGGGAAGATAGTACGATTGGTAATGTAGGTAAGGCTTGGGAAGGTTGGTAGGGATGGGAAGCTAGGGTACGTTTGGGAAGGTTGTACGATTGGTAAGCTAGGTAAGGCTTGGGAAGGTTGGTAGGGATGGGAAGCTAGGGTACGTTTGGGAAGGTAGTACGATAGGTAATCTAGGTAAGGCTTGGGAAGGTTGGTAGGGATGGGAAGCTAGGGTACGTTTGGGAAAGTAGTACGATTGGTAATGTAGGTAAGGCTTGGGAAGGTTGGTAGGGATGGGAAGCTAGGGTACGTTTGGGAAGGTTGTACGATTGGTAAGCTAGGTAAGGCTTGGGAAGGTTGGTAGGGATGGGAAGCTAGGGTACGTTTGGGAAGGTAGTACGATTGGTAATGTAGGTAAGGCTTGGGAAGGTTGGTAGGGATGGGAAGCTTCGGTACGTTTGGGAAGGTTGTACGATTGGTAAGCTAGGTAAGGCTTGGGAAGGTTGGTAGGGATGGGAAGCTAGGGTACGTTTGGGAAGGTTGTACGATTGGTAAGCTAGGTAAGGCTTGGGAAGTTTGGTAGGGATGGGAAGCTAGGGTACGTTTGGGAAAGTAGTACGATTGGTAATGTAGGTAAGGCTTGGGAAGGTTGGTAGGGATGGGAAGCTAGGGTACGTTTGGGAAGGTAGTACGATTGGTAATCTAGGTAAGGCTTGGGAAGGTTGGTAGAGATGGGAAGCTAGGGTACGTTTGGGAAGATAGTACGATTGGTAATGTAGGTAAGGCTTGGGAAGGTTGGTAGGGATGGGAAGCTAGGGTACGTTTGGGAAGGTTGTACGATTGGTAAGCTAGGTAAGGCTTGGTAAGGTTGGTAGGGATGGGAAGCTAGGGTACGTTTGGGAAGGTAGTACGATAGGTAATCTAGGTAAGGCTTGGGAAGGTTGGTAGGGATGGGAAGCTAGGGTACGTTTGGGAAAGTAGTACGATTGGTAATGTAGGTAAGGCTTGGGAAGGTTGGTAGGGATGGGAAGCTAGGGTACGTTTGGGAAGGTAGTACGATTGGTAATCTAGGTAAGGCTTGGGAAGGTTGGTAGGGATGGGAAGCTAGGGAACGTTTGGGAAGATAGTACGATTGGTAATGTAGGTAAGGCTTGGGAAGGTTGGTAGGGATGGGAAGCTAGGGTACGTTTGGGAAGGTTGTACGATTGGTAAGCTAGGTAAGGCTTGGGAAGGTTGGTAGGGATGGGAAGCTAGGGTACGTTTGGGAAGGTTGTACGATTGGTAAGCTAGGTAAGGCTTGGGAAGGTTGGTAGGGATGGGAAGCTAGGGTACGTTTGGGAAGGTAGTACGATTGGTAATGTAGGTAAGGCTTGGGAAGGTTGGTAGGGATGGGAAGCTTCGGTACGTTTGGGAAGGTTGTACGATTGGTAATCTAGGTAAGGCTTGGGAAGGTTGGTAGGGATGGGAAGCTAGGGTACGTTTGGGAAGGTAGTACGATAGGTAATCTAGGTAATGCTTGGGAAGGTTGGTAGGGATGTGAAGCTAGGGTACGTTTGGGAAGATAGTACGATTGGTAATGTAGGTAAGGCTTGGGAAGGTTGGTAGGGATGGGAAGCTAGGGTACGTTTGGGAAGGTTGTACGATTGGTAAGCTAGGTAAGGCTTGGGAAGGTTGGTAGGGATGGGAAGCTAGGGTACGTTTGGGAAGGTAGTACGATTGGTAATGTAGGTAAGGCTTGGGAAGGTTGGTAGGGATGGGAAGCTAGGGTACGTTTGGGAAGGTTGTACGATTTGTAAGCTAGGTAAGGCTTGGGAAGGTTGGTAGGGATGGGAAGCTAGGGTACGTTTGGGAAGGTAGTACGATAGGTAATCTAGGTAAGGCTTGGGAAGGTTGGTAGGGATGGGAAGCTAGGGTACGTTTGGTAAAGCAGTACGATTGGTAATGTAGGTAAGGCTTGGGAAGGTTGGTAGGGATGGGAAGCTAGGGTACGTTTGGGAAGGTTGTACGATTGGTAAGCTAGGTAAGGCTTGGGAAGGTTGGTAGGGATGGGAAGCTAGGGTACGTTTGGGAAGGTAGTACGATTGGTAATGTAGGTGAGGCTTGGGAAGGTTGGTGGGGATGGGAAGCTTCGGTACGTTTGGGAAGGTTGTACGATTGGTAAGCTAGGTAAGGCTTGGGAAGGTTGGTAGGGATGGGAAGCTAGGGTACGTTTGGGAAGGTTGTACGATTGGTAAGCTAGGTAAGGCTTGGGAAGTTTGGTAGGGATGGGAAGCTAGGGTACGTTTGGGAAAGTAGTACGATTGGTAATGTAGGTAAGGCTTGGGAAGGTTGGTAGGGATGGGAAGCTAGGGTACGTTTGGGAAGGTAGTACGATTGGTAATCTAGGTAAGGCTTGGGAAGGTTGGTAGAGATGGGAAGCTAGGGTACGTTTGGGAAGATAGTACGATTGGTAATGTAGGTAAGGCTTGGGAAGGTTGGTAGGGATGCGAAGCTAGGGTACGTTTGGGAAGGTTGTACGATTGGTAAGCTAGGTAAGGCTTGGGAAGGTTGGTAGGGATGGGAAGCTAGGGTACGTTTAGGAAAGTAGTACGATTGGTAATGTAGGTAAGGCTTGGGAAGGTTGGTAGGGATGGGAAGCTAGGGTACGTTTGGGAAGGTAGTACGATTGGTAATCTAGGTAAGGCTTGGGAAGGTTGGTAGAGATGGGAAGCTAGGGTACGTTTGGGAAGATAGTACGATTGGTAATGTAGGTAAGGCTTGGGAAGGTTGGTAGGGATGGGAAGCTAGGGTACGTTTGGGAAGGTTGTACGATTGGTAAGCTAGTTTAGGCTTGGGAAGGTTGGTAGGGATGGGAAGCTAGGGTACGTTTGGGAAGGTAGTACGATAGGTAATCTAGGTAAGGCTTGGGAAGGTTGGTAGGGATGGGAAGCTAGGGTACGTTTGGGAAAGTAGTACGATTGGTAATGTAGGTAAGGCTTGGGAAGGTTGGTAGGGATGGGAAGCTAGGGTACGTTTGGGAAGGTAGTACGATTGGTAATCTAGGTAAGGCTTGGGAAGGTTGGTAGGGATGGGAAGCTAGGGAACGTTTGCGAAGATAGTACGATTGGTAATGTAGGTAAGGCTTGGGAAGGTTGGTAGGGATGGGAAGCTAGGGTACGTTTGGGAAGGTTGTACGATTGGTAAGCTAGGTAAGGCTTGGGAAGGTTGGTAGGGATGGGAAGCTAGGGTACGTTTGGGAAGGTTGTACGATTGGTAAGCTAGGTAAGGCTTGGGAAGGTTGGTAGGGATGGGAAGCTAGGGTACGTTTCGGAAGGTAGTACGATTGGTAATGTAGGTAAGGCTTGGGAAGGTTGGTAGGGATGGGAAGCTTCGGTACGTTTGGGAAGGTTATACGATTGGTAATCTAGGTAAGGCTTGGGAAGGTTGGTAGGGATGGGAAGCTAGGGTACGTTTGGGAAGGTAGTACGATAGGTAATCTAGGTAATGCTTGGGAAGGTTGGTAGGGATGTGAAGCTAGGGTACGTTTGGGAAGATAGTACGATTGGTAATGTAGGTAAGGCTTGGGAAGGTTGGTAGGGATGGGAAGCTAGGGTACGTTTGGGAAGGTTGTACGATTGGTAAGCTAGGTAAGGCTTGGGAAGGTTGGTAGGGATGGGAAGCTAGGGTACGTTTGGGAAGGTAGTACGATTGGTAATGTAGGTAAGGCTTGGGAAGGTTGGTAGGGATGGGAAGCTAGGGTACGTTTGGGAAGGTTGTACGATTGGTAAGCTAGGTAAGGCTTGGGAAGGGGTGGTAGGGATGGGAAGCTAGGGTACGTTTGGGAAGGTAGTACGATAGGTAATCTAGGTAAGGCTTGGGAAGGTTGGTAGGGATGGGAAGCTAGGGTACGTTTGGGAAAGCAGTACGATTGGTAATGTAGGTAAGGCTTGGGAAGGTTGGTAGGGATGGGAAGCTAGGGTACGTTTGGGAAGGTTGTACGATTGGTAAGCTAGGTAAGGCTTGGGAAGTTTGGTAGGGATGGGAAGCTAGGGTACGTTTGGGAAAGTAGTACGATTGGTAATGTAGGTAAGGCTTGGGAAGGTTGGTAGGGATGGGAAGCTAGGGTACGTTTGGGAAGGTAGTACGATTGGTAATCTAGGTAAGGCTTGGGAAGGTTGGTAGAGATGGGAAGCTAGGGTACGTTTGGGAAGATAGTACGATTGGTAATGTAGGTAAGGCTTGGGAAGGTTGGTAGGGATGCGAAGCTAGGGTACGTTTGGGAAGGTTGTACGATTGGTAAGCTAGGTAAGGCTTGGGAAGGTTGGTAGGGATGGGAAGCTAGGGTACGTTTGGGAAAGTAGTACGATTGGTAATGTAGGTAAGGCTTGGGAAGGTTGGTAGGGATGGGAAGCTAGGGTACGTTTGGGAAGGTAGTACGATTGGTAATCTAGGTAAGGCTTGGGAAGGTTGGTAGAGATGGGAAGCTAGGGTACGTTTGGGAAGATAGTACGATTGGTAATGTAGGTAAGGCTTGGGAAGGTTGGTAGGGATGGGAAGCTAGGGTACGTTTGGGAAGGTTGTACGATTGGTAAGCTAGGTAAGGCTTGGGAAGGTTGGTAGGGATGGGAAGCTAGGGTACGTTTGGGAAGGTAGTACGATAGGTAATCTAGGTAAGGCTTGGGAAGGTTGGTAGGGATGGGAAGCTAGGGTACGTTTGGGAAAGTAGTACGATTGGTAATGTAGGTAAGGCTTGGAAAGGTTGGTAGGGATGGGAAGCTAGGGTACGTTTGGGAAGGTAGTACGATTGGTAATCTAGGTAAGGCTTGGGAAGGTTGGTAGGGATGGGAAGCTAGGGAACGTTTGGGAAGATAGTACGATTGGTAATGTAGGTAAGGCTTGGGAAGGTTGGTAGGGATGGGAAGCTAGGGTACGTTTGGGAAGGTTGTACGATTGGTAAGCTAGGTAAGGCTTGGGAAGGTTGGTAGGGATGGGAAGCTAGGGTACGTTTGGGAAGGTAGTACGATTGGTAAGCTAGGTAAGGCTTGGGAAGGTTGGTAGGGATGGAAAGCTAGGGTACGTTTGGGAAGGTAGTACGATTGGTAATGTAGGTAAGGCTTGGGAAGGTTGGTAGGGATGGGAAGCTTCGGTACGTTTGGGAAGGTTGTACGATTGGTAATCTAGGTAAGGCTTGGGAAGGTTGGTAGGGATGGGAAGCTAGGGTACGTTTGGGAAGGTAGTACGATAGGTAATCTAGGTAATGCTTGGGAAGGTTGGTAGGGATGTGAAGCTAGGGTACGTTTGGGAAGATAGTACGATTGGTAATGTAGGTAAGGCTTGGGAAGGTTGGTAGGGATGGGAAGCTAGGGTACGTTTGGGAAGGTTGTACGATTGGTAATCTAGGTAAGGCTTGGGAAGGTTGGTAGGGATGGGAAGCTAGGGAACGTTTGGGAAGATAGTACGATTGGTAATGTAGGTAAGGCTTGGGAAGGTTGGTAGGGATGGGAAGCTAGGGAACGTTTGGGAAGATAGTACGATTGGTAATGTAGGTAAGGCTTGGGAAGGTTGGTAGGGATGGGAAGCTAGGGTACGTTTGGGAAGGTTGTACGATTGGTAAGCTAGGTAAGGCTTGGGAAGGTTGGTAGGGATGGGAAGCTAGGGTACGTTTGGGAAGGTAGTACGATTGGTAATGTAGGTAAGGCTTGGGAAGGTTGGTAGGGATGGGAAGCTTCGGTACGTTTGGGAAGGTTGTACGATTGGTAATCTAGGTAAGGCTTGGGAAGGTTGGTAGGGATGGGAAGCTAGGGTACGTTTGGGAAGGTAGTACGATAGGTAATCTAGGTAATGCTTGGGAAGGTTGGTAGGGATGTGAAGCTAGGGTACGTTTGGGAAGATAGTACGATTGGTAATGTAGGTAAGGCTTGGGAAGGTTGGTAGGGATAGGAAGCTAGGGTACGTTTGGGAAGGTTGTACGATTGGTAAGCTAGGTAAGGCTTGGGAAGGTTGGTAGGGATGGGAAGCTAGGGTACGTTTGGGAAGGTAGTACGATTGGTAATGTAGGTAAGGCTTGGGAAGGTTGGTAGGGATGGGAAGCTAGGGTACGTTTGGGAAGGTTGTACGATTGGTAAGCTAGGTAAGGCTTGGGAAGGGGTGGTAGGGATGGGAAGCTAGGGTACGTTTGGGAAGGTAGTACGATAGGTAATCTAGGTAAGGCTTGGGAAGGTTGGTAGGGATGGGAAGCTAGGGTACGTTTGGGAAAGTAGTACGATTGGTAATGTAGGTAAGGCTTGGGAAGGTTGGTAGGGATGGGAAGCTAGGGTACGTTTGGGAAGGTAGTACGATTGGTAATCTAGGTAAGGCTTGGGAAGGTTGGTAGGGATGGGAAGCTAGGGTACGTTTGGGAAGATAGTACGATTGGTAATGTAGGTAAGGCTTGGGAAGGTTGGTAGGGATGGGAAGCTAGGGTACGTTTGGGAAAGTAGTACGATTGGTAATGTAGGTAAGGCTTGGGAAGGTTGGTAGGGATGGGAAGCTAGGGTACGTTTGGGAAAGTAGTACGATTGGTAATGTAGGTAAGGATTGGGAAGGTTGGTAGGGATGGGAAGCTAGGGTACGTTTGGGAAGGTTGTACGATTGGTAAGCTAGGTAAGACTTGGGAAGGTTGGTAGGGATGGGAAGCTAGGGTACGTTTGGGAAGGTGGTACGATTGGTAAGCTAAGTAAGGCTTGGGAAGGTTGGTAGGGATGGGAAGCTAGGGTACGTTTGGGAAGGTAGTACGATAGGTAATCTAGGTAAGGCTTGGGAAGGTTGGTAGGGATGGGAAGCTAGGGTACGTTTGGGAAAGTAGTACGATTGGTAATGTAGGTAAGGCTTGGGAAGGTTGGTAGGGATGGGAAGCTAGGGTACGTTTGGGAAGGTAGTACGATTGGTAATCTAGGTAAGGCTTGGGAAGGTTGGTAGGGATGGGAAGCTAGGGAACGTTTGGGAAGATAGTACGATTGGTAATGTAGGTAAGGCTTGGGAAGGTTGGTAGGGATGGGAAGCTAGGGTACGTTTGGGAAGGTTGTACGATTGGTAAGCTAGGTAAGGCTTGGGAAGGTTGGTAGGGATGGGAAGCTAGGGTACGTTTGGGAAGGTTGTACGATTGGTAAGCTAGGTAAGGCTTGGGAAGGTTGGTAGGGATTGGAAGCTAGGGTACGTTTGGGAAGGTAGTACGATAGGTAATCTAGGTAAGGCTTGGGAAGGTTGGTAGGGATGGGAAGCTAGGGTACGTTTGGGAAAGTAGTACGATTGGTAATGTAGGTAAGGCTTGGGAAGGTTGGTAGGGATGGGAAGCTAGGGTACGTTTGGGAAGGTAGTACGATTGGTAATCTAGGTAAGGCTTGGGAAGGTTGGTAGGGATGGGAAGCTAGGGTACGTTTGGGAAGATAGTACGATTGGTAATGTAGGTAAGGCTTGGGAAGGTTGGTAGGGATGGGAAGCTAGGGTACGTTTGGGAAGGTAGTACGATTGGTAATGTAGGTAAGGCTTGGGAAGGTTGGTAGGGACGGGAAGCTAGGGTACGTTTGGGAAGGTTGTACGATTGGTAAGCTAGGTAAGGCTTGGGAAGGTTGGTAGGGATGGGAAGCTAGGGTACGTTTGGGAAGGTTGTACGATTGGTAAGCTAGGTAAGGCTTGGGAAGGTTGGTAGGGATGGGAAGCTAGGGTACGTTTGGGAAGGTAGTACGATTGGTAATGTAGGTAAGGCTAGGGAAGGTTGGTAGGGATGGGAAGCTAGGGTACGTTTGGGAAGGTAGTATGATTGGTAATGTAGGTAAGGCTTGGGAAGGTTGGTAGGGATGGGAAGCTAGGGAACGTTTGGGAAGATAGTACGATTGGTAATGTAGGTAAGGCTTGGGAAGGTTGGTAGGGATGGGAAGCTAGGGTACGTTTGGGAAGGTAGTACGATTGGTAATCTAGGTAAGGCTTGGGAAGGTTGGTAGGGATGGGAAGCTAGGGAACGTTTGGGAAGATAGTACGATTGGTAATGTAGGTAAGGCTTGGGAAGGTTGGTAGGGATGGGAAGCTAGGGTACGTTTGGGAAGGTTGTACGATTGGTAAGCTAGGTAAGGCTTGGGAAGGTTGGTAGGGATGGGAAGCTAGGGTACGTTTGGGAAGGTTGTACGATTGGTAAGCTAGGTATGGCTTGGGAAGGTTGGTAGGGATGGGAAGCTAGGGTACGTTTGGGAAGGTAGTACGATTGGTAATGTAGGTAAGGCTTGGGAAGGTTGGTAGGGATGGGAAGCTTCGGTACGTTTGGGAAGGTTGTACGATTGGTAAGCTAGGTAAGGCTTGGGAAGGTTGGTAGGGATGGGAAGCTAGGGTACGTTTGGGAAGGTTGTACGATTGGTAAGCTAGGTAAGGCTTGGGAAGTTTGGTAGGGATGGGAAGCTAGGGTAAGTTTGGGAAAGTAGTACAATTGGTAATGTAGGTAAGGCTTGGGAAGGTTGGTAGGGATGGGAAGCTAGGGTACGTTTGGGAAGGTAGTACGATTGGTAATCTAGGTAAGGCTTGGGAAGGTTGTTAGAGATGGGAAGCTAGGGTACGTTTGGGAAGATAGTACGATTGGTAATGTAGGTAAGGCTTGGGAAGGTTGGTAGGGATGGGAAGCTAGGGTACGTTTGGGAAGGTTGTACGATTGGTAAGCTAGGTAAGGCTTGGGAAGGTTGGTAGGGATGGGAAGCTAGGGTACGTTTGGGAAGGTAGTACGATAGGTAATCTAGGTAAGGCTTGGGAAGGTTGGTAGGGATGGGAAGCTAGGGTACGTTTGGGAAAGTAGTACGATTGGTAATGTAGGTAAGGCTTGGGAAGGTTGGTAGGGATGGGAAGCTAGGGTACGTTTGGGAAGGTTGTACGATTGGTAAGCTAGGTAAGGCTTGGGAAGGTTGGTAGGGATGGGAAGCTAGGGTACGTTTGGGAAGGTAGTACGATTGGTAATGTAGGTAAGGCTTGGGAAGGTTGGTAGGGATGGGAAGCTTCGGTACGTTTGGGAAGGTTGTACGATTGGTAAGCTAGGTAAGGCTTGGGAAGGTTGGTAGGGATGGGAAGCTAGGGTACGTTTGGGAAGGTTGTACGATTGGTAAGCTAGGTAAGGCTTGGGAAGTTTGGTAGGGATGGGAAGCTAGGGTACGTTTGGGAAAGTAGTACGATTGGTAATGTAGGTAAGGCTTGGGAAGGTTGGTAGGGATGGGAAGCTAGGGTACGTTTGGGAAGGTAGTACGATTGGTAATCTAGGTAAGGCTTGGGAAGGTTGGTAGAGATGGGAAGCTAGGGTACGTTTGGGAAGATAGTACGATTGGTAATGTAGGTAAGGCTTGGGAAGGTTGGTAGGGATGGGAAGCTAGGGTACGTTTGGGAAGGTTGTACGATTGGTAAGCTAGGTAAGGCTTGGGAAGGTTGGTAGGGATGGGAAGCTAGGGTACGTTTGGGAAGGTAGTACGATAGGTAATCTAGGTAAGGCTTGGGAAGGTTGGTAGGGATGGGAAGCTAGGGTACGTTTGGGAAAGTAGTACGATTGGTAATGTAGGTAAGGCTTGGGAAGGTTGGTAGGGATGGGAAGCTAGGGTACGTTTGGGAAGGTAGTACGATTGGTAATCTAGGTAAGGCTTGGGAAGGTTGGTAGGGATGGGAAGCTAGGGAACGTTTGGGAAGATAGTACGATTGGTAATGTAGGTAAGGCTTGGGAAGGTTGGTAGGGATGGGAAGCTAGGGTACGTTTGGGAAGGTTGTACGATTGGTAAGCTAGGTAAGGCTTGGGAAGGTTGGTAGGGATGGGAAGCTAGGGTACGTTTGGGAAGGTTGTACGATTGGTAAGCTAGGTAAGGCTTGGGAAGGTTGGTAGGGATGGGAAGCTAGGGTACGTTTGGGAAGGTAGTACGATTGGTAATGTAGGTAAGGCTTGGGAAGGTTGGTAGGGATGGGAAGCTTCGGTACGTTTGGGAAGGTTGTACGATTGGTAATCTAGGTAAGGCTTGGGAAGGTTGGTAGGGATGGGAAGCTAGGGTACGTTTGGGAAGGTAGTACGATAGGTAATCTAGGTAATGCTTGGGAAGGTTGGTAGGGATGTGAAGCTAGGGTACGTTTGGGAAGATAGTACGATTGGTAATGTAGGTAAGGCTTGGGAAGGTTGGTAGGGATGGGAAGCTAGGGTACGTTTGGGAAGGTTGTACGATTGGTAAGCTAGGTAAGGCTTGGGAAGGTTGGTAGGGATGGGAAGCTAGGGTACGTTTGGGAAGGTAGTACGATTGGTAATGTAGGTAAGGCTTGGGAAGGTTGGTAGGGATGGGAAGCTAGGGTACGTTTGGGAAGGTTGTACGATTTGTAAGCTAGGTAAGGCTTGGGAAGGTTGGTAGGGATGGGAAGCTAGGGTACGTTTGGGAAGGTAGTACGATAGGTAATCTAGGTAAGGCTTGGGAAGGTTGGTAGGGATGGGAAGCTAGGGTACGTTTGGTAAAGCAGTACGATTGGTAATGTAGGTAAGGCTTGGGAAGGTTGGTAGGGATGGGAAGCTAGGGTACGTTTGGGAAGGTTGTACGATTGGTAAGCTAGGTAAGGCTTGGGAAGGTTGGTAGGGATGGGAAGCTAGGGTACGTTTGGGAAGGTAGTACGATTGGTAATCTAGGTAAGGCTTGGGAAGGTTGGTAGGGATGCGAAGCTAGGGTACGTTTGGGAAGGTTGTACGATTGGTAAGCTAGGTAAGGCTTGGGAAGGTTGGTAGGGATGGGAAGCTAGGGTACGTTTGGGAAAGTAGTACGATTGGTAATGTAGGTAAGGCTTGGGAAGGTTGGTAGGGATGGGAAGCTAGGGTACGTTTGGGAAGGTAGTACGATTGGTAATCTAGGTAAGGCTTGGGAAGGTTGGTAGAGATGGGAAGCTAGGGTACGTTTGGGAAGATAGTACGATTGGTAATGTAGGTAAGGCTTGGGAAGGTTGGTAGGGATGGGAAGCTAGGGTACGTTTGGGAAGGTTGTACGATTGGTAAGCTAGTTTAGGCTTGGGAAGGTTGGTAGGGATGGGAAGCTAGGGTACGTTTGGGAAGGTAGTACGATAGGTAATCTAGGTAAGGCTTGGGAAGGTTGGTAGGGATGGGAAGCTAGGGTACGTTTGGGAAAGTAGTACGATTGGTAATGTAGGTAAGGCTTGGGAAGGTTGGTAGGGATGGGAAGCTAGGGTACGTTTGGGAAGGTAGTATGATTGGTAATCTAGGTAAGGCTTGGGAAGGTTGGTAGGGATGGGAAGCTAGGGAACGTTTGCGAAGATAGTACGATTGGTAATGTAGGTAAGGCTTGGGAAGGTTGGTAGGGATGGGAAGCTAGGGTACGTTTGGGAAGGTTGTACGATTGGTAAGCTAGGTAAGGCTTGGGAAGGTTGGTAGGGATGGGAAGCTAGGGTACGTTTGGGAAGGTTGTACGATTGGTAAGCTAGGTAAGGCTTGGGAAGGTTGGTAGGGATGGGAAGCTAGGGTACGTTTCGGAAGGTAGTACGATTGGTAATGTAGGTAAGGCTTGGGAAGGTTGGTAGGGATGGGAAGCTTCGGTACGTTTGGGAAGGTTATACGATTGGTAATCTAGGTAAGGCTTGGGAAGGTTGGTAGGGATGGGAAGCTAGGGTACGTTTGGGAAGGTAGTACGATAGGTAATCTAGGTAATGCTTGGGAAGGTTGGTAGGGATGTGAAGCTAGGGTACGTTTGGGAAGATAGTACGATTGGTAATGTAGGTAAGGCTTGGGAAGGTTGGTAGGGATGGGAAGCTAGGGTACGTTTGGGAAGGTTGTACGATTGGTAAGCTAGGTAAGGCTTGGGAAGGTTGGTAGGGATGGGAAGCTAGGGTACGTTTGGGAAGGTAGTACGATTGGTAATGTAGGTAAGGCTTGGGAAGGTTGGTAGGGATGGGAAGCTAGGGTACGTTTGGGAAGGTTGTACGATTGGTAAGCTAGGTAAGGCTTGGGAAGGGGTGGTAGGGATGGGAAGCTAGGGTACGTTTGGGAAGGTAGTACGATAGGTAATCTAGGTAAGGCTTGGGAAGGTTGGTAGGGATGGGAAGCTAGGGTACGTTTGGGAAAGCAGTACGATTGGTAATGTAGGTAAGGCTTGGGAAGGTTGGTAGGGATGGGAAGCTAGGGTACGTTTGGGAAGGTTGTACGATTGGTAAGCTAGGTAAGGCTTGGGAAGTTTGGTAGGGATGGGAAGCTAGGGTACGTTTGGGAAAGTAGTACGATTGGTAATGTAGGTAAGGCTTGGGAAGGTTGGTAGGGATGGGAAGCTAGGGTACGTTTGGGAAGGTAGTACGATTGGTAATCTAGGTAAGGCTTGGGAAGGTTGGTAGAGATGGGAAGCTAGGGTACGTTTGGGAAGATAGTACGATTGGTAATGTAGGTAAGGCTTGGGAAGGTTGGTAGGGATGCGAAGCTAGGGTACGTTTGGGAAGGTTGTACGATTGGTAAGCTAGGTAAGGCTTGGGAAGGTTGGTAGGGATGGGAAGCTAGGGTACGTTTGGGAAAGTAGTACGATTGGTAATGTAGGTAAGGCTTGGGAAGGTTGGTAGGGATGGGAAGCTAGGGTACGTTTGGGAAGGTAGTACGATTGGTAATCTAGGTAAGGCTTGGGAAGGTTGGTAGAGATGGGAAGCTAGGGTACGTTTGGGAAGATAGTACGATTGGTAATGTAGGTAAGGCTTGGGAAGGTTGGTAGGGATGGGAAGCTAGGGTACGTTTGGGAAGGTTGTACGATTGGTAAGCTAGGTAAGGCTTGGGAAGGTTGGTAGGGATGGGAAGCTAGGGTACGTTTGGGAAGGTAGTACGATAGGTAATCTAGGTAAGGCTTGGGAAGGTTGGTAGGGATGGGAAGCTAGGGTACGTTTGGGAAAGTAGTACGATTGGTAATGTAGGTAAGGCTTGGAAAGGTTGGTAGGGATGGGAAGCTAGGGTACGTTTGGGAAGGTAGTACGATTGGTAATCTAGGTAAGGCTTGGGAAGGTTGGTAGGGATGGGAAGCTAGGGAACGTTTGGGAAGATAGTACGATTGGTAATGTAGGTAAGGCTTGGGAAGGTTGGTAGGGATGGGAAGCTAGGGTACGTTTGGGAAGGTTGTACGATTGGTAAGCTAGGTAAGGCTTGGGAAGGTTGGTAGGGATGGGAAGCTAGGGTACGTTTGGGAAGGTTGTACGATTGGTAAGCTAGGTAAGGCTTGGGAAGGTTGGTAGGGATGGGAAGCTAGGGTACGTTTGGGAAGGTAGTACGATTGGTAATGTAGGTAAGGCTTGGGAAGGTTGGTAGGGATGGGAAGCTTCGGTACGTTTGGGAAGGTTGTACGATTGGTAATCTAGGTAAGGCTTGGGAAGGTTGGTAGGGATGGGAAGCTAGGGTACGTTTGGGAAGGTAGTACGATAGGTAATCTAGGTAATGCTTGGGAAGGTTGGTAGGGATGTGAAGCTAGGGTACGTTTGGGAAGATAGTACGATTGGTAATGTAGGTAAGGCTTGGGAAGGTTGGTAGGGATGGGAAGCTAGGGTACGTTTGGGAAGGTTGTACGATTGGTAATCTAGGTAAGGCTTGGGAAGGTTGGTAGGGATGGGAAGCTAGGGAACGTTTGGGAAGATAGTACGATTGGTAATGTAGGTAAGGCTTGGGAAGGTTGGTAGGGATGGGAAGCTAGGGAACGTTTGGGAAGATAGTACGATTGGTAATGTAGGTAAGGCTTGGGAAGGTTGGTAGGGATGGGAAGCTAGGGTACGTTTGGGAAGGTTGTACGATTGGTAAGCTAGGTAAGGCTTGGGAAGGTTGGTAGGGATGGGAAGCTAGGGTACGTTTGGGAAGGTAGTACGATTGGTAATGTAGGTAAGGCTTGGGAAGGTTGGTAGGGATGGGAAGCTTCGGTACGTTTGGGAAGGTTGTACGATTGGTAATCTAGGTAAGGCTTGGGAAGGTTGGTAGGGATGGGAAGCTAGGGTACGTTTGGGAAGGTAGTACGATAGGTAATCTAGGTAATGCTTGGGAAGGTTGGTAGGGATGTGAAGCTAGGGTACGTTTGGGAAGATAGTACGATTGGTAATGTAGGTAAGGCTTGGGAAGGTTGGTAGGGATAGGAAGCTAGGGTACGTTTGGGAAGGTTGTACGATTGGTAAGCTAGGTAAGGCTTGGGAAGGTTGGTAGGGATGGGAAGCTAGGGTACGTTTGGGAAGGTAGTACGATTGGTAATGTAGGTAAGGCTTGGGAAGGTTGGTAGGGATGGGAAGCTAGGGTACGTTTGGGAAGGTTGTACGATTGGTAAGCTAGGTAAGGCTTGGGAAGGGGTGGTAGGGATGGGAAGCTAGGGTACGTTTGGGAAGGTAGTACGATAGGTAATCTAGGTAAGGCTTGGGAAGGTTGGTAGGGATGGGAAGCTAGGGTACGTTTGGGAAAGTAGTACGATTGGTAATGTAGGTAAGGCTTGGGAAGGTTGGTAGGGATGGGAAGCTAGGGTACGTTTGGGAAGGTAGTACGATTGGTAATCTAGGTAAGGCTTGGGAAGGTTGGTAGGGATGGGAAGCTAGGGTACGTTTGGGAAGATAGTACGATTGGTAATGTAGGTAAGGCTTGGGAAGGTTGGTAGGGATGGGAAGCTAGGGTACGTTTGGGAAAGTAGTACGATTGGTAATGTAGGTAAGGCTTGGGAAGGTTGGTAGGGATGGGAAGCTAGGGTACGTTTGGGAAAGTAGTACGATTGGTAATGTAGGTAAGGATTGGGAAGGTTGGTAGGGATGGGAAGCTAGGGTACGTTTGGGAAGGTTGTACGATTGGTAAGCTAGGTAAGACTTGGGAAGGTTGGTAGGGATGGGAAGCTAGGGTACGTTTGGGAAGGTGGTACGATTGGTAAGCTAAGTAAGGCTTGGGAAGGTTGGTAGGGATGGGAAGCTAGGGTACGTTTGGGAAGGTAGTACGATAGGTAATCTAGGTAAGGCTTGGGAAGGTTGGTAGGGATGGGAAGCTAGGGTACGTTTGGGAAAGTAGTACGATTGGTAATGTAGGTAAGGCTTGGGAAGGTTGGTAGGGATGGGAAGCTAGGGTACGTTTGGGAAGGTAGTACGATTGGTAATCTAGGTAAGGCTTGGGAAGGTTGGTAGGGATGGGAAGCTAGGGAACGTTTGGGAAGATAGTACGATTGGTAATGTAGGTAAGGCTTGGGAAGGTTGGTAGGGATGGGAAGCTAGGGTACGTTTGGGAAGGTTGTACGATTGGTAAGCTAGGTAAGGCTTGGGAAGGTTGGTAGGGATTGGAAGCTAGGGTACGTTTGGGAAGGTAGTACGATAGGTAATCTAGGTAAGGCTTGGGAAGGTTGGTAGGGATGGGAAGCTAGGGAACGTTTGGGAAGATAGTACGATTGGTAATGTAGGTAAGGCTTGGGAAGGTTGGTAGGGATGGGAAGCTAGGGTACGTTTGGGAAGGTTGTACGATTGGTAAGCTAGGTAAGGCTTGGGAAGGTTGGTAGGGATGGGAAGCTAGGGTACGTTTGGGAAGGTAGTACGATTGGTAATGTAGGTAAGGCTTGGGAAGGTTGGTAGGGATGGGAAGCTTCGGTACGTTTGGGAAGGTTGTACGATTGGTAATCTAGGTAAGGCTTGGGAAGGTTGGTAGGGATGGGAAGCTAGGGTACGTTTGGGAAGGTAGTACGATAGGTAATCTAGGTAATGCTTGGGAAGGTTGGTAGGGATGTGAAGCTAGGGTACGTTTGGGAAGATAGTACGATTGGTAATGTAGGTAAGGCTTGGGAAGGTTGGTAGGGATAGGAAGCTAGGGTACGTTTGGGAAGGTTGTACGATTGGTAAGCTAGGTAAGGCTTGGGAAGGTTGGTAGGGATGGGAAGCTAGGGTACGTTTGGGAAGGTAGTACGATTGGTAATGTAGGTAAGGCTTGGGAAGGTTGGTAGGGATGGGAAGCTAGGGTACGTTTGGGAAGGTTGTACGATTGGTAAGCTAGGTAAGGCTTGGGAAGGGGTGGTAGGGATGGGAAGCTAGGGTACGTTTGGGAAGGTAGTACGATAGGTAATCTAGGTAAGGCTTGGGAAGGTTGGTAGGGATGGGAAGCTAGGGTACGTTTGGGAAAGTAGTACGATTGGTAATGTAGGTAAGGCTTGGGAAGGTTGGTAGGGATGGGAAGCTAGGGTACGTTTGGGAAGGTAGTACGATTGGTAATCTAGGTAAGGCTTGGGAAGGTTGGTAGGGATGGGAAGCTAGGGTACGTTTGGGAAGATAGTACGATTGGTAATGTAGGTAAGGCTTGGGAAGGTTGGTAGGGATGGGAAGCTAGGGTACGTTTGGGAAAGTAGTACGATTGGTAATGTAGGTAAGGCTTGGGAAGGTTGGTAGGGATGGGAAGCTAGGGTACGTTTGGGAAAGTAGTACGATTGGTAATGTAGGTAAGGATTGGGAAGGTTGGTAGGGATGGGAAGCTAGGGTACGTTTGGGAAGGTTGTACGATTGGTAAGCTAGGTAAGACTTGGGAAGGTTGGTAGGGATGGGAAGCTAGGGTACGTTTGGGAAGGTGGTACGATTGGTAAGCTAAGTAAGGCTTGGGAAGGTTGGTAGGGATGGGAAGCTAGGGTACGTTTGGGAAGGTAGTACGATAGGTAATCTAGGTAAGGCTTGGGAAGGTTGGTAGGGATGGGAAGCTAGGGTACGTTTGGGAAAGTAGTACGATTGGTAATGTAGGTAAGGCTTGGGAAGGTTGGTAGGGATGGGAAGCTAGGGTACGTTTGGGAAGGTAGTACGATTGGTAATCTAGGTAAGGCTTGGGAAGGTTGGTAGGGATGGGAAGCTAGGGAACGTTTGGGAAGATAGTACGATTGGTAATGTAGGTAAGGCTTGGGAAGGTTGGTAGGGATGGGAAGCTAGGGTACGTTTGGGAAGGTTGTACGATTGGTAAGCTAGGTAAGGCTTGGGAAGGTTGGTAGGGATGGGAAGCTAGGGTACGTTTGGGAAGGTTGTACGATTGGTAAGCTAGGTAAGGCTTGGGAAGGTTGGTAGGGATTGGAAGCTAGGGTACGTTTGGGAAGGTAGTACGATAGGTAATCTAGGTAAGGCTTGGGAAGGTTGGTAGGGATGGGAAGCTAGGGTACGTTTGGGAAAGTAGTACGATTGGTAATGTAGGTAAGGCTTGGGAAGGTTGGTAGGGATGGGAAGCTAGGGTACGTTTGGGAAGGTAGTACGATTGGTAATCTAGGTAAGGCTTGGGAAGGTTGGTAGGGATGGGAAGCTAGGGTACGTTTGGGAAGATAGTACGATTGGTAATGTAGGTAAGGCTTGGGAAGGTTGGTAGGGATGGGAAGCTAGGGTACGTTTGGGAAGGTAGTACGATTGGTAATGTAGGTAAGGCTTGGGAAGGTTGGTAGGGACGGGAAGCTAGGGTACGTTTGGGAAGGTTGTACGATTGGTAAGCTAGGTAAGGCTTGGGAAGGTTGGTAGGGATGGGAAGCTAGGGTACGTTTGGGAAGGTTGTACGATTGGTAAGCTAGGTAAGGCTTGGGAAGGTTGGTAGGGATGGGAAGCTAGGGTACGTTTGGGAAGGTAGTACGATTGGTAATGTAGGTAAGGCTAGGGAAGGTTGGTAGGGATGGGAAGCTAGGGTACGTTTGGGAAGGTAGTATGATTGGTAATGTAGGTAGTATGGATGGTACGCTTGGTATTGATATGAGGATATTGATTAATATAGTATGCAAATTGCATAGTGCATATGAATAATATATGAATAATATGAATAATATATATGAATAATGAATTAGAAAATGGCGTACATCATTTGCATCAATGTGTGTTACTTATATGGCACAGTTACCCAAATTAAGTCAATGCAATTCCAGTAATAAAGTGGGACAATTCTTCGGACAATTCTTTTCATAATTGACGCCTTATTTCGGTGGGAATAAATGCCTTGAGTTACACAGTATCTTGTAAATACTCTCCGTCATCAAGATCACCTAAATCCAATCGTCTACGGACGTAAACCATTACGTTTTTGCGGATTATTTTTTTGGTGTCATCGAAAACGGATACGAATTACGATGTCAATGATGATGATCCAACAACAAAGCGCTAGCGCAATGAATTGGAACAGGTAAGTGGAACCAACAGGACAGCGGCATTTTCCCTTCCACGAATCGTGTGAAGAAATTTAGTTATTCTTATAAGTTATATGCTATAGCTCTTTATTTGCTGCTGGGCAATTCCGTAGTTGCGGACGTACATTTCAGACACTTTGAGGGCTGGCAAAATCTAAAGACTAAACTATACCAGTTGCTTGATTTTTAACACCTGGGTTTCAAGTACCTCTAGTACTAGTAGTAGGGAGTACAAAACCTGAAAATTCCTTTGCTGTAGCATTTTCGGTTTATGAGATATAGTGTGAAAACCCTCCGTTGCGGACGTACGCAGAGAAAGTGATTTTTTCAGAACACCTGTATTCCAATCAAAAAATCTCTGAAGTGTGTGTTCAGGTCTGTAATGAAAACTAATATTGTTTTGTTTGTAAGAGGGACAAACCTAAACAAAACCATCAGAGAAAATTATCAGAACCTTTATCTTGAAGTTAAAATTGACTGATGTTTAACCGTTGCGGACGTACATATTAGTGTTGCGGACGTACATCTCTGAAATAATTCACAGATGTACGTCCGACACACTTCAAGAGCCCATGTATTAAACATGTAAACCGGTACAGAACAAAATAAGTTTTAAACATTAAGTATAAATCATCAGCTTTAGAAAAATACTTACCTCATTGGTCTCCAACATTGCCAAAGTATTGACCGGAGTGGTTAAAAGTAGCAGCTTTTGGGAGTGTACGTCCGACACAGAAGGTACCAAATTTAATCCAAAAAGTGTAATTCCTCTATATTTTGGTCATTTTAAGTAACTATTTTATATGATACATAACACATGTTCATTGTTGTATTGATTGTATCAATTTGTAATACTTGCCTTAGTTCATTCATGGAAATAATTGCACTTCAATGGTGCGATTTCTACTCAAAAACGCTCTGTACGTCCACAACAACCTCAAAATCAGTCAAACCGAGAATGATAGGTCAAATTCCAAATTATATCATGTAACTACAACCTATAACCTTTGATATGAGACATAAATGAGGTTATTTCGACGATTTTCAATTTTTTCAATTTTTTCAATTTGGGTTACCTAATTACGGAACTGCCCTGCTGAGACTGAGAGAGATATGAATGAAATGACGGTGGGATCGCCTTGAATTGAACTTGGTACTTGGTAGGTTGGTCCTCCAAAACACTCGTCTGAGTTTTAACTGGAGGTGCGGATAGGGTGGACTAAATTGTAGATGGGGGGATGACAGGGCAGTTTTGAATTGGGCAGGGTCAGTGTGGATGACAGTCTCTGGTTGAAGCTGGTTCCAGTCACGTACTGTTCTCATGAAGTAGGAGTTTGCGAATGTGTCTGTTCTTGCGTGGGTTTGTTGGAATTGGTTGTTGTGTCCTTTTCTAGCTCTGGTTGGTTTAGGTTGGGTGTAGTTTTGGTAATTTATGTCCAGTTGGCCGTTTATCATCTTGTGGAGACAAGTGAGACGATGTTGTTTGCGCCTATCTTGCAATGATGGCCAGCCCAGTGAGGTGAGGATATTACTGATGCTAGTGTCTTTACCATAGGTGTTTGTCACAAACCTTGCAGCGCGTTTTTGGACTCTTTCAATCGATTTTATGTTTTTACCAGTGTGGGGATCCCAGGCCGCCGTTGCGTAGTCCAGGTGTGGTCTGACTAATGTTTGATATAGTTTCTCCTTCACATCAGGCTTAGCGTGGTAGAAGTTCCTTCGCACAAAGTTTAGTACTCTAGTTGCTTTACCTGTTGCGAACTCTGTTTGTCTGTTCCACCTCAGGTCTTTCTGGATGAAGATCCCAAGATATTTTGTCTCGGCTGTTTCTTCAAGAACTGTGCCCAACATCTTGTAGTTTGTTTGTCCTGGATGTCTGTCTCTGGATAGACGCAGCGTGCTACATTTGGCTGGGTTAAATCTCATGCCCCACTTTTGGGCCCAGCTAACCATCTGGTCGAGGTCTTTTTGGAGTACCGCTTCGTCATCAGGTGATTTGACAGTGTTGTAAAGTAGGCAGTCATCTGCGAAAAGTCTTGTGTAGCTCTTGACATTTTGGTGTATATCATTTATCAGTACAAGGAACAGGTGGGGGCCCAATACCGTGCCCTGCGGGGCACCACTGAGTACGGGTTGCCAGTTCGATGTCTTGCCGTTTACCATTACTCTCTGATGACGTTTCGTCAGGAATGAACGGATCCAGTTTTGGGTTTTGTTTCTGACGCCGTAGTGATCCAGCTTGAGAAGGAGCCTGTGGTGGGGCATGACATCAAATGCCTTTGAAAAGTCAAGTACTGCCATGTCTGTGTTTAGTTTGTCGTCTAAGTTTTTGGAGTTAAAAATAACACTCCCTGGCCTGATCCTGCAGGAGAACTCCCTGGCCCTGAAAACATGAAAAACACCGATCTGATTGGGGAAACATTTATTTTAAAAAAGGTCAGTCTCGTCTCGCATACATTTGGGAACATAGTTAGTAATTATAGTAGAGCTATGCCTTTTCTACACAGGTACAACTTTTCCCCCAACAAGGTCAGGACTGAAAGACGGTCAGCGTTGTTTTCTACCCGCTGGCGCTGGAAGTCGCCTTATAAATTAGTCGGTTCGACGGAATAAAGCGTATACTCCATAATAATCCATCATACCGTTTATTCCGTGAAAATCTTACCGGCGGGTGGAAAACAACGCTTACCATGAAAGACAGGAACATTTACCACCAGCATTTGCGCTGAGTAAAAGTTGCACTTTAAAAACCTGTTCAATGGAAATATTGCCAGCCACTTCAGTTACAAAACCTCAAATAGTCAATGTCTGCCACCCTCACATGCTGTTTAGTTAATTTCTCAACCCAGTTGAGTTGGAGTGATGTAGCAACAGCTGCTTTTCCGACTTAGCACAATATGGAGATGAAGAGCTACGAAATGAAGCATGACAGTACACGTTATAGGTTTACTTTAGCGGGACTATCGAATAGGGCGATCGAAGCCAGTATTTCTTGGAAATAGAAACAGGTTGAGATATTTAATCAATGTATACATTATAACATAGTACTTGAACATCAAACATGATATCTGAAGCAACAGTTTGGACTAATTTTATTTAGAAAAGTTGATAAGTATTGATGAAAATCCCAGACGTGGACTTGCATGCTTTCATTCCATAGAGCTCTCATACAGAGAGCTAGGATTTAGAGCTAGGAAAATAGCTATACATTTGGGAAAATAACCAAATCTGGACAAACATTTGACAACCTACCTCCCTGATTGGGGAGACATTTAATCTCTAGTCTAGGCAATGTCTCACATTCATTTGAGATATGTGATTTTATGTTTTTTAAAGAAAAAGTAGCTTTGTGTCCACACACAACAAAACAACAAAAAACAATTATAGAGTGACTCCACATACTGTGAGACAGATCTCTTTTTTTTTGTGTCTTGGCCTAAGCCCTTATATATATATATTTTTAAATCTTCCTGATTGCAGGATACAAATGCTGGTAGCTCTGTAAAGCGCTATAATCAAGCTATCTGGCACCATAAACAAAAACACACACATATTCCTGCTATCTGGCTGCAGAGAAAAAAACCATGGATGGAGCTCCAGAGATTATTGTGTCACTTACATGTAATTGTCAACTGAATGTTCCTTTTCCTTTTGTTTCTTTTTGAAGCATGCCGACAGAGTCAAAGCTTCTTCCTCGTTTGAAAGATTCATCAGAACAAGGAGGTAGTACAGAGTCCGTAGTAAGTGCTGGAAGCGATCATGATGACATGAATACAGAACAAGCGGGTTACACCACACCGCCCATGACTAGGAAACGGAAGAGACTGAGCATGAGCCCCGAAGTCAATGAAATTCCCACGGGTGAGTGATAGAAAGGCATTAAGTGGACGTACATTGGTCAATGACTTAATCCAATCAATCAACGTTTTTTCTTATAAACTTTGCCAAATGTTAGGCGTGGTTGATGCTATGATAGCGGAAAAGTTGTAAATTATCCACAAATGTAGTATTACCACACCAGAAGTGTAAGTATGTATACTGATCTAGCAGTGATGTTTGTGTGGGATATTTATTACCCCTGCTAACCTAGCTATATGATTGATTATTTAAAACTGAACAAATGAACACTGAATTTACTGTGAAAAGTGAATTATGCAAGGTCCTGACCAGCTATTTCAATTCCTTGGGAGTCCACATAAACTAACTTGTTGTGCCAGACAATGATACAGTTTAAACAATTAAATTGCTTTTATTTTCCCCCTGTTCAGATGAAGTGAAAGAGGAAATGGAATGTCTACTTCGCTATGTGCCAAAACTAAACGATATCTTCACAATTCTCAACAAAATTGGAGAAGGTAGGTAATTCTTTGTATGAATTATGGTTAGAGAGTGATAGAAAGAGATTTAAACTGTTTTAGCAAAAGATCGACACAAGGCACAAGAAAGAAGCTAGGTATGGTATATTGAATCTGTTTGTCCAGCAAGTATTGTTACAGTATTTGACATGTGTGAAAGTCTGAAAGATTTTAATCAAATTTTACAATATATACGATTTTAGGACCAAAGTAATTCTACACAAAAGACGCTGCACAAGCTCATAGAAGTTTGTTAAGAATGAGGTGCAATTCCAAATCAGAGGAAAATTCATGATTTTATGTACAAATAATCTATGCTATGACAGCAATATATTGTCAACTCTAGGTATAGTCCCTGGTGGAGTGGTGGTATAAGGCCAAGTAAAATTTAAACAATTGTGTTTCTCATCCTCGCCCTCACCAATTTTGGGAGATTTAGTTTCTTATTTCCTCTCTAACTTTGTTTCATTAACTGTTGTGTAAAAAAGAGATGATAATTTTTTTAAATTTATAACAATAGGCTGAAGAGCCAGGACAAACCCAATAGTGACAAGCACTAAATTAAAGGGATGCCCGAACACCAAAAATAACTAAAAAGGGACAGACAAAAAAAATCACAAAAGGGGAACAAGACAAATGAAAGGGAAAAACAAAAAGGGACCAGACGGATGAAACAAATGGAACTGGCTACAGGAGATGGTGGCAAACAGCAGTCTTGAAGGATGTTAAGGTAGTACTCTTGACAACAACATCAGGGAGATAGTTCCACAAAGTGGGAGCAAAAGGATAGAAAGGATAAGAAGTGCTTGGGTATGAGTATCATTTAAAAACACATTCCACACAATTTTCTCAGGTTAGGGGTATATGGAGAAAAAAAACCAGGCCCTGGTTTTTTTGGATGATGACAAAGCTTCAACAATGGGAATTTAGCACAGATTATATATGAATAAAATAAATGAATAATACATTTGTGAAAAATGACAAATAATAAGGGCCTCTCTCATCAAAATGGTCCGGTCCTGTGCAGACCTAATTAGTAATTGAGTTATTTTTGCTTACTTTGAACCTGGCATACATGTATAAGAAGACTCTTGTATGTAAATTGTATCATTTGTCTGTTTTCAGGTACCTTTAGTTCGGTATACCTTGCCAAAGTGTTGGGTCACCGTGGTGGACTCAATCAAATGTATGCCTTGAAGCACATCATACCTACCAGTCATCCGGATAGGACGCTTAGTGAGCTTAGCTGTCTGACTAGGATTGGGTAAGCATATCAGCCATGACAGAGTTTGTATAGTTTGCTTCTCTTCCAAAGTAATGTCATCCACTGATTGCAGTACATAAAAGTGTGCATCTACTTGAGATGCTGGTGTGTATACACACATGCATAGAAAATAAGGCAGGGGATACACAAGCATGCATGAATGTTGCGCCTGAAAAGTTTGGTCACTGTCCAGTGGAAGTAAAATAGACTATAGGAAGGATGCTAAGTGAACTTTCTCCTAACCCTAACCCTCTTACCGCAATTTTGGAAGAGAAATCAATACATTGCTGCTATGGGACCTCTTTGACAAAAAAACAGACCCCCTTAGGCAAGCCACAGCTCTTAGCTACTTGTTCATGCAGTATATACTGTGCTCACTATGTGGGCTCTGTTAATTGCATCATTGAAAACCATCCGCTGGTCGAACAGGAAAAACCTCTTGTCGTGCAAGCCTAATTGCTATTGTTTCGTATTTCAGTGGACAAGACAATGTGATAGGGATCAAGCTGTGTCTGCGAGAGAGAGATCATGTTATCCTGGCCATGCCATACTTTCCACATCAGAAATTCCTGGTAAGTTTATATAAATAAAAAAATAGATTACATAAATAAATGGTCCGTCCAATCCAATCTACAATCAGTCGGGTGTTGTGTTAACCCCCTGAGAACTACCGGCCGATTGGTCAGAAAGATGGATACATTATTTATTGCACCAATGAGAGACATTGTTAGAATAATTGTATCCCTGATAAAGATGGGAGTGTAACATTTTACAAGCTGCATTTTAATTGGCTATTCATATGAGTACATCTTGTAATAAACCAATCAGAACCACTGTAAGATAGACAGGTAGACCCCAGGTTTTTTTAAATTATTTCATGAAAAGTCCTGTTTAGGTCAATGGAATTGGGATGTGTACATGTGGGGACACCTGCCAAGCACCAGTGTGACTGGCACCCTTCATACAACATGTATAAGTATAATGTCAGATAGTAAACTTTTCCAAATTCGTATGAAGGTATTAAAAAATGATACAGTAATCTCAAATATTTGTGGGGATAACTACATTGCCCTTGCAGGTATTCTCAATATCTCATGTCTTAGTATAACGAATGACTAGATTCACAACTGTAAAGTGGAAATTTTTGTGCATGTAATTTTTCGCGCTTTGCACATTTTGAACAATTTTGCTTGTTTTTATTTTTCGCGATTTTGAGCTTCCTTACATAAGACTTATACAATTACAAATTGAATACAATTGCACATTTTATATTTTCGAGCATGCTAATTTTAGTGCGAAAATAAATGTAGCTCGATACACATTTACAGTCAAGTAAATAAAGAGCATTCAAGATAGAGCCGCTACAAATATAAACCATAAATTGTCTACATGTTTTCTCTCAGGATTATGTACGGGAGATGAGCATCTCTGAAGTCAAGGACTACATGTACAATATGCTGTTAGCTTTACGTAGAGTTCATAAGTTCAACATCATCCATAGAGATGTCAAACCCAGCAACTTTCTGTACAATCGCAGGCTGAAAAGGTGAGATATCTTAAGCGTAAAACCAGGGCCAGCAAATGTAAATTTCACAGGTACAGAACTTTCAAAATTTCCCTTCATAAAGAAACATTGCCTCAAATGTGTATGTATTTCTGTATTTTATATCTATATTTCTCTTGAACGTCAACCTGGAACCTGGAACCAGATTTCTGAGTTCCCTATTTTTTCCAGGCATGTAATGTAAAACACAACATTTTTTCATGCCATATTAATTTGACAAGTCTGCAAGAAAAGCTCATTCATGAAAAAAGATATGTCACAAATAGTTTCTTTTAGTGAGTCAATACACCGTCTTAACTTTTGACACTCGCAACATTTTCAAGGTCAATCAGGGTGGTTGTAAAAGTGCAAAATGGAAAAAATAATGAAGAGTTAATACCTTGTGAACTACTGAGCAGTCAGTGCCTCTAGAAACTGTCCAAAACTTAATCCTTTTTATATACCGGGTGTCCCTAAAAAAAAGGGTGCACATGTTTACCCAACTTGTTGACCATGAAGTTCTAAAATTTGGTGTGCGATGTTTACACATATTGAAAGACTAAACACCTAGCTTTCAGATGCTGCTTATTTCATCTGATTCGGATTTGTCAATCCTGAGATATGGACAATTAACTAGAGCTACCCAGAATCGATGTTGTGCCACTTTACAGTTTCAAAGGTTTACTCCTATAAGATACAACTTCCACTTGTACGATTGCCCTTCACAAGTGTTATGCAAAATAACATTTTTGTATTGAGATTGAATAGGTTTAAATAATAGAATGAGTGCCTGTGTATCCAAGCAGAACTGAATGTAAAGATGTTTGTTACCTGATTCGAACCAGACCTTTTGACGAGGTTTCACAAATGTTTATTGGGCCTACATTTTCAAAACAAGACAGACGTCCATATGGCTGGGTGCGGCCTCAATATTCATTAGAAGAGGGTGTTCATGGTCTTAAAATATCATGAAACTAGAATTCAAGCTGAAGTCACCAGAGAGTTGCCATTCATTTTCCAAACACTCACGTACCATCTAGGAATACACCATACAAAGGAGTATTGGAAATAATTGGTAGATGGTACAAGCACCAATATAAAGAGCATTCTGGAAGACTAAGATATGAAAAGTGGCAGGGCAGAGTAACACATTGATAACGTGCGGCGTGCACTTCAGAGGGATCCCAGAATAACTGCTAGAAATCCTTTGCCACATATTCCAAGGACATCATTTTTGTTCCTCAGCCTCTTTTAAACAATTCTGGTCAACTGCCCACACCAATGTTTCAAGATGATTGATGCCCATGGATAGACCAATGTTAGTATCGTTTTGACGCTCATAATCATTATTTCTGTAAAAGTGGCACAACGTCGATTTTGGGTAGCTTTGATAAACTGGGTATATCTCAGGATTGACAAATCCAAATCATATAAAATAAATGGCATCTGAAAGCTGAGTGTTTTCCCTTTCCGTGTGTATAGACATATTACACCAAACTTTGGGATTTCATGGTCAACAAGTTGCGCAAACATGTGCACCCTTTTTTAGGGACACCCTGTATAATAGTTCTTGTAATCTTGCTTTGAGTTATCGTTTTATATTTAGTTATTGGTCTTCATTGTGTTGTTTCCATAGATACGCATTGGTGGATTTTGGTTTGGCCCAGACTGAGTCCCCTGTGGCTCAAAGATTAAAGCAAGCAAAGTCACCACCAATGAGAGGCAGTTCCCAGTTGAAGAACGATTCACAGACGCACCGCAGAACACGTAGAGCAGCATCAGCTGTAGAGAACCAGGTATAAATGGTGTTTGATATAACATGAGAGAGGGTCATTCACAAAGTTCTTCCCACAATATAAGAATGAGGGTTGTCATACTCCCATTTCCATGCGATTGAAAATACATTATACACGATGTGACATATCGTCAGCCTGCTTCGATAATCGCCTAACTCATTTTTTTTAGTTTTTAGAAAACAACAAAAATATGATAAGTGAGTTAGGCAATTATCGAAGCAGGCTGACGATATGTTGAATAGCACCATGAATAGTGCAGGTGAATTCCAACAGGAGCAGTTACTGTTGGATATAATTAGGTTGAAAATATACCTGTTAGTGAAATGTGGCTTGTTATAGGCCTAATACGAGTTAATATGACCGGTTTTAAACAGTTTACATCATTATTACGATCTGCCTAACTCACAAGGCTGACTTAGGCAGAATTGAAATTGTGCATTTATCAACACTTTTGATTGGTCAATGACTTAGGTATTATTACAGCATGTGCATAATGTAATGAAGTCATGATTTATGCAAAAAGCTCAATTTCGCTGAAAAGTGAGTTAGGCAATTATCGAAGCAGGCTAACGATATATTAATATGCCAATCAGAATGCCCAGCGGCTAAACTGCAGTGACTATCCTTCCTTGTCTAGCAGTATGCGCATTCATCTTGTTCTGGTGAAGCGCGATGCTTTTGAAACTCACACAACAAGATAATAAAACAAGAGCTTATTTTATCAAAGGAAATGAGTCTGAAACCAGAAAAAAGCACCTGTTTAATTTTGCACTTGATTGTATTGGTTATTTGCAATGCTTCATGTTTCAGAAACCCCGTGATAAATGGACAAATAACTCTTAAAGATGAAATGCTTTCAAAACAATGGACAACAAAAGAATTTCTATTCTCTGTTTGGCTCTACCTCAAAATAAATATTCCAGACTTGCAGCTCATTTTGCCCGATCTCATAATAGCATTTAACACTTATAACTAACGGTGAAATTGTCAATTGCTGGGCCCTAAAGCATGGTCAAAGACCAGTTTCTGTGTATATTTGTAAACACAAAATGTCACCTTATCTCATGACAGAGACAACAATGTGATATGCTGGCACTGTTTTAGACAATTGTCTTTGGCTTCTACAAGTTAGTTTCTTTCAAACTTTATTTATTTATCTACTGTAGAGCATGGAGAAGATGTCCCTTCAAATTCTAATGTGGGAAATACAAAGCCAAAGTCAAAAAGGTCCTTTCAAAGTCTAAATTTCCTGGGAATCAAGTTCCTGAGTTCCCCATTTTCCCAGTCATGCTGGTGGTGTCCAATAGCTTATCATAGAATTAACTATGAATGTATGTGCCTTCTTCCTCCCCTTACTTAAATCTAGTTTCAAGTAAATTTCAAATAACATGGACTTGATCATTACCTTTTGCAGGCCTCTCCCTCGCCTTCCAACACGGCTGCACTGAAGCGCCGCCCCTCCGAACCGAGCCTTCCTGCATCTCCCAGACTGTCAGAGCTTAACATCAACACCTTCCCAACAAGAACTCCCAACAAATCAGGCATCCTTCTCCTCAATGACAAGAAGTCTCCAAGAACCATGATCATGACCAAGAAGCTGCAACAGACCACAAAGGTGATGTCCATGACGAAACCGAACAAGAATATGACAACAACAGTTGCGAAAGGTTCTGAGAAGAATGCCCATGTCACACGACCACGGTCCGCCTCTCTCACTCGCATCAGCTTGCACAGCAAGGGAGTGTGCGATTGCTACGGCCAACCGCAAGTGTGTGCGATGTGTATGGGGAGGAGTCCCCAGCAGGCTCCAAGGGCAGGCACCCCTGGGTTTCGGTCGCCCGAAGTGCTGATGAAATACCCACATCAAACTACTGGTGAGTACAAGTAGATACGATTCAACAGGCCGTTAATATGTATAGGTGTGACACACATCCATGACAATCCATACCCCTAACGCCTGTGGTAGTTCAGTGGGATGAAATGAAGTGGGACAAAGGGGTATGTAGCTGGGGGGGGGGGGGGGGTTGCTGATATAAAGTTTTTATATCCTGTACCGAGTCCAGTGAAAATGTGATTATAGGTCAATAAATGCATGTGTTGTTTTGAGAGGAATTAGACAAATCAATGCACGTGCGCTAATGTTGATGTGTGAATAATGGTACGACCCCGTGTAGGTTTGATTTTCAAATTTTTTGAGAAACAAAACATGCATTTATTGACCTATAATCACATTTTCAATTACGACAATACAAATCCAAATTTACAATTCTGTGCATACTTCGAATCTCTTTAATAATGAATAAATACATGTTAACAAGTTATGTATATCACCCGCAGTAAAAATTGGCGAACCCGAGCTGCATGAACAGCGAATGTTGTCCAATCAAAACAAAGTGTGTGGTGTGCACATATACGGCGCACACGCTGAGTGCAATTAGACCCTTTCAATGCACTTCGCATATTTTAGTTTCCTGTTTTCTGGTTGGTTCGTAAATACTAAGAGTGTATGAATATTTTTCTTTCAACTCTTTTTATCAAGATAAAATGAAATTATACAATGAAAATAATTTGTACACATCATTTATTTCAAGTTAACTTCAAAATATTCAGAAATCAATGGCTTGGGTGGAAAGAAAATGATGTAAAAAAATGACTACATACATGTATTGAGAGAAAAAAATCATTTAGCCATATGTTCCTGATGTGTGATTTTATTTGAATTTCTCTAATCCCCCATCAGCTGTTGATATTTGGGCGTCCGGTGTGATATTCCTGTCCATACTGAGTGGGAGATATCCGTTCTTCAAGGCACAAGATGACATGACGGCCTTGATGCAGATTATGAGTATATTGGGAACAGACGCTATGATGCAGGCTGCACAGTCATATGGTAAGTGATGTATATAAAGAATATAATGTAGCTGTAGATTTCTACAGTATTCCATCGTTTTGATACGGTGATGGGAAAATTCACTGTTCTATGGGCAAAGGGATCTCTAAGGTAGGGTTGGGCGGATGTTTTTGTTTCGTTTTTCAAAAAATGTGTGAACATTTTTGATTAATTTTCCACCATTTTTGAAATCTTTCAAAATTCACAATTTCTCATCTTTTTTTCAAATAAATTCAATTAAAAAAAACCACAATGTTTTAAAAGAATTTGTTAAATGGAAAAAATAAATAAATGGAAACAAAAATGTTGATCGGACCTGTAGAAGGGTGTTTTTTAATGTTTTTGTCACCTAAAGCAAGCAATGATTTTTTAAAAATCTTTTGAAATCATAGTTCTTGATCAAGGGAGCTTGTGAATTGTGATGCTAATTAATATTTTGTCAGTTAAGGGATTTACACTCAGCATACAAATCTCTTCATCTGTCCACCCATCATGTTCCTGGGATGTAAATAGAGTATTTTGGGTAGCTCCATCCTGTAAATGTTGATATTTGGGGAAACAAACAAACATTTAATTTAAAAATGTGGGAAATCACATAAACAAATTCCGGATGATGTTTGTAGCTAAAATACTGCCTTGAAGGTGTTTGTAAAATATCCATTTTTTCATTTACAAGAAGAGTTTGATGTGTATTGATTTTAGGTAAGAACTTGATATCGGGAATCAAGCTGCCCGCCCTCAACCTGAAGAACATGTGCAAACAACTAAGAAACCCTCAAGACGAAGAGTCCATCAAGCGGCGCAGACGTAGCCAATCATCCGAGCAAACCGCGTCATCACAAGACTCGTCAAGCAGGAAGCAGACAACAGCTGGCCAATCATCAACAACAGAGGGCAGCAAACAGAAAAAGTCATCAAGAAGGAGTTCCAGTGATCAGGAGAGTTTTCCTGATTCGGCTTATGATCTTCTGACCAGGTTGTTGGATTTGAATCCAGCCACCAGGATTTCAGCGGACGAAGCTCTGAGTCATCCCTTCCTAGCAGATGCTAGTGTAGAATAGTGTGCGTCCAGAACGTCATGAATAGCGTGCGTCCACAGAACTACATGAATAGTGTGCGTCCATAGAACTTCATGAATAGTGTGCGTCCATAAAACTTCTTGAATAGTGGGCGTCCACAGAACTTAAAAAAGGGAAAAACAAGGGTAGTCCTCATTTTGTACCTGGTAAAATATCTAGGGGTATGCCTTGAAGGGAGTCGTGAGGATAGGTAGACTTTATTGGTCAAAAAAGCTCATGTTACTGATCCAAAGAAGTTTTGCAATTGATTGTATGTTTCTTCTACCAATATAAACGAAATCTATAGTGATAGTAGTGATATTTTGCAAAACTTCTCTATATGTTATAAGTTGTGTGAACTCTTTTATCCTAACAAACACAAATTGATTGTTGGTAGTGGTGGCTATTTATGCCTAACACTTTCCATGTGGCAGTCGTCTGCAGACGACAGTACCAACATTTCACATAATTCTTCAAAAATGTCAATATTATTGAATTTCATCACCATATTTGGAATGACCATGAGAAATGCATTAAAATAAGTACAAATATAATAATAATAATAATAATAATGAACATTTATAATGCTCGCAAATCTGCCAGAGCACTCATGGCGCATTGAGCAATTAAACAAAAGAAACAATGAAACCAGAGCAGAGAACATTATACATACAAATAATGCATAAAAAAGCAACAATTATACAATGCAATAAAATCACAAAATCAATTATAAGCAGTATACATCAGATGAGTTTTGAGGCCAGTTTTGAATGATGAGAGAGACGAACAGGCTAGTATTGGTTCAGTAATCCTTGAGATAGGCTAAGAAAGTTGGAAAACGTTTCTGAAAAATCTGTTTTGTATAATATGTGATGCGATCTGTGAAAACCCGTCAAATGGTGGCATTTTTCATATTGGAGATATTTATATTATAAGAAAGCTAAAACTGTGCTGTATACAGAACTGTTTCGATAATTTTTCTACGATCACTACAAAAAGAGTTATAAGTGAATGATGATTGCGATCTCATAAAAAGCTACAAAACAAGAAATCATGAAAACAGGCCAAAAAGATACATGATTCAATAGAATAACATTATAAGGTTAATTATAAAAGTGACTTATGTAAGTTTTTGAAAGGGAAATTTCATGAAAGATGATGACACAAAGTATTGGAAATTAACTTTCTTTAAAATAATCTTTAAAAAAAAATTAATTTATTTTACCCATAATCCCTAGTTCACATTTTGCGACATCCGACAGGTTTTCATAGATCACATCACATATGGTTAAACTAATACCCGCCTGGAAAGTGTTAATCTGAAACCAAACCATGTGGTGATGTAATAGAATGTGGTAAGTTTCAATGACCAATATACTTTGCGTTACCTCATTTTAGATTAGGGTAACGTCAATGCATATGCAATATATGTGACATGATCAAGCGAAATGAGTCACATGTCAAATTTAAATTGTGATATTTGTCCATCATTTAAAAGCAGGTGAAAAATGCTACAGTGTGGTCCAAACCCCACTAAAATCAAACTTCTAGTTTTAAAGTTACAAAGAATTTACCAACTGAGAAAACATTGTAAATCATAAGAATGGGTCACTTTTACCTATAATTCAAAATCATTATTTTTGAAAAATAAACAAAAAGCCCACCAATCAATCGACCGACCCTACCTCTGGTCCATTGCCTCTAGAATAGGTTGCTTTTTTGACCTTATGAATAGATAGATCATTTGCTGATGTCACTTTTAAACTTCATATGACATTGACTGAGTACTATTTTACTGTCTTCCATCAGTTCTTATAAGACAATTATATACAAGTTTTACAAAACTTGATTTAAAAAACTTATTTTAATACAAAATTAGATCACGGTCCAAGACGGGACGAAAGTGTATCTTCATTGTCACAACTGGTTCATGAAAGCTGAAATTTGTTGGCGTGCTGGGCTTGATGTAGTGTTGGTAAAGTAAGGCAAATGTAGGCATTTTGTTGTATTGGCGTAACCTGCTCGACCCTAATTGACTTTTTTCATCTTTTTTTGCAGAAGTTTTTTTTTAGAACCCCCAAAAATCAAACAAAAACAAATAAAAACGATATTTGGTGTTCCTTATTAAAAATGAATACAGTACAAGGCAAATCTGACGATAGCAAACGGCCTCGTGATATTTTGTGATTTATTTGACTGTGAGGATCAAATTTAGTAATCTATAAATTCAAAAATATATATATATATTTTTAAATCCTGCCCGCCCTACCCTAATTTTCAATGACATGTTACGCCAACAATTTTTGTTGTTGCCTTACTATGCTGACAAAACCAGTTCTATTTGAATGTGTGTAAGTAATCATATGATGAAAATGCAATAGTAATATATTGTACATGCAGTTTTATTGTGTGAATGGAACCTAGTGCCTTTGCATAAATTAATAGCTCAGGAAGTTCGGTTTAAGAATTACAATATTAATATTTATTGTATGCAAGAGAATTGCTATGTATGTATTCAACATTCATCTAAAGGTCAAGAATAAGATTTTATCCCAGTTTCTCAGAGGTAATGTATGGGATACAAATTGCTGTAATATCTTGAAAAGAATGCTTAGCCAACAACAACAAAACTCTCTTCTACGGGCCAGGCCAACCCAATTTGTAGAAATTTTGATAGTTTGGTCTTATTTATTTATTAGAGATTTGTTTTTAGAATTGGGATTTTGTTGTTGTTGAAAATTCACCCTCCCCCAATTTCCCTAAAACCCAGCCCGAGCCTACCTGAGAGATATGATTGCCTGTCAAAACAGGGAGGCTTTGTTGTTGCCTTATATAAAAAAGAAACGATAATTGTAATTTTAGAAAGAACTTCCTTGTGTGATATGTAATGATTTTAAGGTTGCAAACCTATATTCTAAATTTGATGCAGATATTATATAACTTGCAAATCATTTAAATAATAATGAATTGTCTTTGCCTTGTATAAGCTTTTATATTTAAGATTCATGTGCTTTAGCATCGAGATTGACTGTAGATGTATGTATTTAATATTGACAATCTGTCAATGGATTTGTCTAAAACTGTCATGGATTTAAGTGAATTATATTAGTCAGTAATATACTTGTTTAAGTTGTTTTTTTCCCAAAAGGGAATTGGTTTGTTTATCCCAAAATTGTCAGCACTTCTGATTGTGAACCCATTTTGGGGGACATGATGTAGCAATATATGTTATTGAAGTGTTTGTAATGGATGCAAAATTATATGCTGTTACTAATCTTCGAGCTTCAAGTTACACTTTTGAGTTACAGTCTCGAGTTACGTGATTTAAAACTCGAAAACGTAACGCAAAACTTGAAATTTAGTAACACACGTTATTACCTATATTATGGATTTTCTTTTTGTATCTTTGTTGACAAGGCCCATACATTCCTAACTTATGTAACTTTGTATAGTTTGTAAATACTTGTATTGAAATTTTGTAATAAATTTTGTGTTACAATTTGTGAATAAAAATAAAATGTAAGGTACATTTTCAAACCCAAGCTACCATTTTTCCTTCTGAACTCTTTTTGCATCTATTGTGTAGTCATAATAATAATCATAGTCCGGACGGCACGCTTTATAAAGCGTGGGACTCCAGAAATCAAAAAATCAACAAAAACGTGGGGGTCAGAATATTTCTGATATAAAGGGTGTAGATGTGTAAAGCGTGGAGATAAAAAAAAAAGTGGGGTTAATTCCATGCGGAGAATACCTTGTCGGCTCGCTAGCGCTAGTAATATCATTAATATGTATCCGATATCGGGTCCCATACTTCGAAATTAAACAGTCGCCATCTTTTAATTGACAGATTGAGTTTGTTGTTATATAGCGCCATCATGACATTTTTTCAAAATGGAAACTCGCCATGAGCTTACGATACGGGTTACGAAAGTGTCGTACGCGCGAAATATCACATTTTAGCGAGCATAAAAGTACCAAAAATGCACTGATTTGATGAAATAAATCCATTTCAAATGAATCCTCTCTATGAATTTGCATTAAGCCTAAATAATTGTGATTTAGCCGGCAAGGTGGTTTTTAAGTAAATTCTTTTTCAATTCTTTTTTTGGATGAATAATTTCGGAAATCCCGGGACCCGCCCGAAAAACAAAACGGGTCCCGGGATTACGAATTCCCGAAAATCCCAGCCCTATAGCAGACAGACGAGTAAATAAAACATTACAAGCAGAAGATATATCATAACACTTGAAACTATTAAACAATTTGCATGTTTGGCTATGTTTCTGTCACTTTGTCCTTTCTCCCAATGAGTGCCTTTTCAAATTTGAATGCACAAAATGATAAAAATGTCCCCTTTTCGGTATAAAGGGTGGGGGTTGGACATTCCCAAATAAAAAATGGTGGGTCTGTAAAAAGGGGTTAAATACCATTGGGTCAAGGAAGTTTTTGATAACCGAAACGACTAATCACCGATTTTGAAAGCGGGAGGAAACCGGAGAAAACCTGCAAGAGCGTGCATGGATCGTGATAAAATAAAGGTCTTGCACAGAATTGACCCGGCTTATCAAGATTTCAGCTGGAGCAGAATTGCACACGCGTATGTATCTTCCGTCTTTCTACGCTCGTGTGTATACACTAGCGCTTCGAGTAGACGTGCGCGTCAAGTGCTGCAATTAGTAGAATACGCAGTTACTTGTCTCATGACTGATAGATTATAGTCACCATTTGAGATGTTTCTCATCGCAACCATTCCACATTTTCATGATGATCCTTCAATCGATGAATATGCAAATTTATTTGACTGGTGGTACAGTACAGTGAAACTTTGTTAACACAAATTTTCTGATAATACAAAGTGTTTTTCAAGTCCCAAGCTTATACTTTACATTACAATTAAACCTGATAACACAAAATTCCTGTTAACCCAAACTAAATTGTGTGGCCCAAGCAACTGTGTTAACGAGGTGCCACTGTAATATCAACCAACCTATCAACTCGGAATTGTGATCAGATGTTCTCGGTGATGTTCCATCTCGAGACTTGACTTAAAGGGGCATTGAGAGATACGTATGGGAGTGCGCCCTCAATTATCCTGGAAATCAGTTTTTTGCATCAAAGTAATACTTAGGCATATACTAACTACCATCTAAAACAGTTTACCAACATTCGCCGTTATCACATAAAATGTCATGATTTTCTTAGTTTCGATCTGATCATATGGAAACTAGGTGCTGAATCCGGAATTATGCTATCGTTTTACCCATGGACTTTCCCAGCAAATCTCAACCCGGAAGTGCCCTTATTTGCTTATTTGGCATGAAGGCGATGTCGGAATTGTATGACATTTTGAATTTGAGCTATGTTGATGAGCGTTATTTGCTCATTTAGTATATTGATACATCTCTCAATGCCCCTTTAACTGCATCATTCACTAATTGCAGTATATAAAATGCGCGCCCTATTCGAAGCGCTGGCGTACACACTCGTGCATAGAAAGGCGCAAGACATGTACGCGTGAGTAATGCTGCACCTGTATAGTTACGTCACTGTCCAGAGGAAGGGAAATAGAGTTTAGTTTGAATGAGAATCACAACAGGAATTTCATTCCATAGTTTCAATATTCATACGAGGCTCACAAGCGATTCAATAAAACATAGCACACCAAAAGTGTGTGGATGCTCATAATGTTGTACTGTAAAAGTGGAAATGTTCGCGCGTGTAAATCTTCGCGCATTGCACATTTTGAACAATTTTGCTTGTTTTTATTTTCGCGATTTTGAGCTTCCATGCATAGACAGACCTATACAAAATGAATATATTCGCGCGTTTTAATTTTCACGCTTGCTGATTTGAGCGCGAAAAGCGCGAAAATAAATGTAGCGCAAACATTTCCACTTTTACAGTATACACCAAGATTTAAGGCATTTTGATTTGTTTCTATAGTTTGATCAGTTTTCCAAATTGGTGATGTCTCTTTACAGCAGTGAATGAAGACTGCAATTCAAACTCTTGTCTTTTTGTCTTCAAAAGCATGAACAATACTGCACCTGGATATTTATGCAATTTACTGTCACCATATGTTCCTCGAAGAGCTCTTCGTTCTGCAATTGACATTACTCGCCTAAATGTTCCTAGGACAAATAAGGTCTTGGGTCAGAAATCTTTCAGTGTAGCTGGTCCACAGGCATGGAACAATCTCCCTCGTACCATAAGAGAAACTGACAATATCTCTCATTTTCGTTGTAGTCTAAAGACTCACCTTTTTCCATGCTAAATGTATTTTGTGTACTGATGTGTTACATGCGCTATGATCTAGATGGAATAGCGCTATATAAATATTAATTGTTATTATGTTATGAAGGACGCAGACGCACATGAACACAACAAGCAATTGTGCATGCTCACTTGGATGACTTTTGCAGGCGAAGAGATAAAAAACGCATTTCTCGCCAATTTGGAACTGATTGAACAATAACAAAGCAGTCTAGTTTACACAAATCCATTTTCATACACCCATTGCTGGAGGCCATCCAACTTGAAATAGCCCTTAGTGATGCATACTTGGTGGGAATTATGAACTGTATTTGGTAACCTGTGTTATAGACGAGCGACGTCACAGCAGCCAAGCAAACAAAAGTTTGCCTGGAGATGTGCACACGAATTACCTGCCACACAAGAGCTTGCCTGTGCGCGCGCATTCGAAGGGGTGTCCACTCAAAACCATACACTAAACCAAACCTGTAATAACAGCAGTCTATGCATGTTCCCCCCATGCATGGAATGGAACCGGGCACTTAACTTGTTGATCAACAAGAGATGATATAATTGAAAAGAATAGGTAGATCTTACAATTGACTATAGAAATGCCATGTAATAGGATGTGATGCCCAGCAATAGGCCTAAACAAATAACAGCTTGCCACGCTCGAAATTCAAACTTTACCATGATGCACGGTTACATCTTTACATCTATGGCGAAAACCAAAATGTTGTGGAATTTCACCAATTTAAAAATAAATAAATAAATTTTAAAAAATCATCCATTTCTTTTCTTTTTTAATTCAAAAATTGTATTTTTTTTATTGAGTCACTCTAAAGAGAATATACTCCCAGGACTACAAAAATATTGCTCGTTCTACGCTCAATTTTCTTCCAAGAATTGACACACCTACTAACAAACACCCTTCGTGTAAAATCTTCATGACTCTTTAAAACCTATAGCCTATTCTACCAAATAATTAACACTGTACACAAACAACACTTTGTTGTCAAATAATCTACATTTATTATTGAATAATTCTACCAATGTCATCATCATTATCATCACATTATACAAAAATGTTTTTAATCTCCTAACATTTTAATTTTGTACAATCACACAATTAGCAAGGACAAGTTCGACAACAGATGTATCCTAATTATACTACCAATGATTAGTATATATTAGGCAAATACCTACCGCAGCTGCTTAAAAACAATGACATACTCGTCTATAATAATGTAGGTCATTTAAAAATAAACATTTCCAAATTTTGGATCAATTAAATAGAATTGTGATTGATGTTGGTAACAATTTGTTCTGTTTAGGTTATACCATGGTTTAAGAGGGTGTATTAAATTTCAATGTGATATTTTTACACATTTTGTAGCTATAAATGGCACACAAGCATGATTTTAGCTAATGTGGGTCCCTTACAACTGTATTCATGAACTGAAACCATAACAAAAGTAGATAATCTGAGTTATTAACCTGAATCCATAATCCGGGTTATCAACCTGAATCAACCTGGGTATTGATCTGAATCCATAACCTGGGTTGTTGATCGGATGAATCCATAACCCAGGGTTATCAACCTCAATCCATGACCCGGGTTACTGACCTGAATCAATGACCCAGGTCACTGACCTGAATCCATGACCTGGGTCACTAACAAGAAATATAAGACTGATGGATGAATTGCCTAGATCACTTACACAAACTCAAGACCTGGGTCATCAACTTGCAAAATAAAATCTATAACAAAAAAGGTAATATTTGTTACTATCGAGGTGTAAGTGTCAATTTGACACTAACTCTTCATGGGACATGTCCCATAAACTCTTCATGGGACATGTCCCATAAACTCTTCATGGGACTACTTCATGGGACTAGTCCCATAAACAATAGAGTACCTCCTCACACAAGCTGTACTAGCCTGTATAATACCCTGTGTTTTACCCTAGAACACACTGACACAATACACCGTATAAATATAAATCATAATAGACTATATATGTATATCTACAAAAGAAAACTACACAAGTCATGTACATACTAAACCATGATATTTTTCTATTACATCGGCTTTATCGCCATCTAAAACAGTAACAAGAACAGAATAGGCTTTTTCAGAATTCCAGTTGCGCATGTTTGCTCAGAAGTTAGCTCTTCAGAAGTAAATTGGGGATACAAAAGACTGCCTCAACCGGTAACGGCAAGGAAATTATGTGTGACTCTTTTGGTATTTTGTGCAATTCTTCTCGCCATCTGTAATATTACTTATTATTTAGTCCTATGCATTGCCAATGCCTTATTACAAATCCTCCAAAAATTGAGATGAAACCAAAGCATTTTTTGTAAGTTTGCAACATTGGACAGCTAAAGCGATCTTTCTGGGTAGTAGATCCATATTCCAAATTAATTTCCGCTCATCAAACTTCTGAGCATGTGTGGTCATACGTATAGCTGAAATTGTGAAAGGGCTTATGGTGGAGATATTATTGCTTATTAGCTAATTATCATGATATTGAGTTCAGTGACCACCCTTAGTCAATGTATTGAGGTTGCCTGTTTTGGCCGAAGGAAAGTTTAACCACTATCAATCTGCCAATTTGTGCTAACAAAGCTATCAATGATATCTTTATAAAAATGTGTCTAATATCTCTGCACCATTTTATTTGCATGCACCAGTGTTTCTAGATTATAAATGAAAAGCCCTGTGCTATACTCTGTTTGGCCATCTCGAGACAGTGACGTAACTGAACAGGCGCAGCTTTTACGCACGCATGTGTATCTTCCGCCTTTCAACGCTCGTGTTTGTACGCCAGCGCCGCGAGTATGCGCACGCGTTATGTGATGCAATTAGTAGAATATGCGGTTACGTCACTGTCTCGAGATGGCCAAACAGAGTATAGGAGAACTGTATAATTCCAGATGTATGGATGGGTCATGGTTTATGAACATGTAAGTGGAACTTTTTCGCAAAACTTGATGAATGCCCGTTTGAAATGCGATATAAAACACCTGTAACATGTAGCAAATTGCAATTAGGAATACCATCGAGCTATGTTCATGAAACAATTTGTGCCATATTTTTACAAACAACAAAAAATAAATTGAAGACCCCCGTTTGGTTGATTTTCAAATACCATATACCATGAATTGTATTGAACCTTCTACCCATTAAGTGGTGCCTTAGATGCACAATAAGAAGGCTTGGTGCTTGCTTCCTGCCGCTGCGTCTTAGAAACCTTTGCTGCAGATGAGCTCCATCCAGCCAACTGAAGTGCATTTACAACTAAAACAGGCTCAAAGTTGGGAATCAGGGCCAATAATGTAGTAAAGTGGATGCCTTTTTAATGGTCATCTCACAAATTCTACCGCCTTGGTGAAATTTACACTTGGTACCGTAACACTGTATAGAGAAGCAGTTCAGTGTTTTCGTTACACTATGTTAGTTATATAAAGGGAATATAATTTCTTTAACTTAAATAATCAACTAAAATGGAGGCATGTTTCATATGAGTCTTAACAATATTTACATCGTGAATATTCATGTATGTACAAGTTAATCTCACAGGGCAGCACGATTCAAAGAGAACATACTGTTTTGGGCAATTGACACTTTTGGAGAAAAGCCCTACACATTTTGTTGGTCAAAATCCTCAATTTAGGTCTCTAATACAAAAATTATATTGCACAAGGCAGCTACAAAATCTCAATGTGAATCAACAGTAAACACGATAGCTGCTTTATGCTTTATAAATTAATCTGTAGGGGAGACCTATTTGCGGGTATTGCCTTTATTGGTTTTTCCTCATGATAAGTTGTGATTACTCTGTTTTCTTGTTTTTGATAGAAGACCAAGTAAATATAATGCTGAGTCTCTCATCCTCTTTCTTTTGACACCCCCACCCCCCCCCCCCCTTTTTTGAAGATTGTTATCGTTCATATGTTCCAAAATCAATAATTTGTAGGTGTGCTTTCTTTCTAATAACTGTTTCAAAGAAATATAATAAGAAACAATCCATCATCAATTAATGTGATAACATCATTTTACCGATTAACTACAGCTGATTTAAGCGGCAAACAAAAAAGATGGAAACAGGAGAAACAGGATCCTTTCATTTATTGTGGGGAGTGCGAAGATGAGAAACACAATATTTGTATTCACTTAGCCTGAAAAATAAATACATAATGGTAACATTTACATGATATTTTACACTTAATTACACTAATGCTTGCAAGTGTCACCAAATGTTTTGCATTTGGATATTTTGCATTTGGTTATTACTGGTAACATTTATTTTTTGTATGTGATTTTTTCTTCATTTAATATAAAAAAGTTGTTCACTCAACAAGCAAATAAGCTTACATATAATATATATTTACAACATGTTATTAAATATAGCCACATGGCAACCCTGCTCGAGCAGATATTTCCCACTGTGTGTTAAAAGTGTGTTAAAAGAGATGACAAAGTAGATATTCTCGTGTAAGATTAATTTGTCTCGCTATTTGCGCACCAAAAAAGTTGCACACAAAAAATAAAACACAGGGATAAACTGTAAAACCAGAAATGTTCGTGAAACCAAAAATGTTGTGAATCGCCAATACTGGCTTAATTCATGGCATGAAAATTTCACGAATGTAAACTTTGAAATGCACTGCTACAAGGAAGATTAGAACTATTTGCTGCAAAACATTCTCCAAGTAAGTGCTGCTCGCGAACTTTTTCACAAACATTTCTGGTTTTACAGTAGTGTGACAACGATATGAAACACAAAATAGAGAAGAATTAATAAAACATCGGAATTAAAAAAGCAGATAAGAAAATTAAAAACATGAAAATACCTACTTTTAAAACAGTAACAATTTTACACAGAAAAAACATTTTATGTTAAAAGAAAATCATACAAACAATATTTTATATAATAATAAAATCCACATCCTTATTGGGAAATATATACTGTTGCAGAGTTTTGTCATTCCCTCATTAATAAGTAAATAACAAAAACATTCAAATGAGAGCTGCATTTTATTAGTTTGTTTTTAGGTATAATTTAAAACCATGATTACCTTTATCGACACAAAGTACAAACAAATACAATAACAAGACACATAGTTATGACAAAATGACAGGGATGTAAAATAAAGAACCCAATATATTTCCTCAAGTTCACCTTGCCAACAATTAGGTCAACAAAAAATTGCTGTGCTGCCCTCAAGTGCCAAAAATGTTGAGGTCGGGTCGGATGGTGCAGTTGTTTTTATGGGTGCTAATTGCTGAAAATTATTACTGATAAACCGTGACGTTCTAGAGTGATAATAATTTTAAAACTATTTATTAAAGCAAACTTATATTCATTTCAAGCAGAAAATAGTAATATTTTGACAATTTGGGTAAAATTAAACACAAAATGTGACCCTAATTTTTGAGATTTGAGGGTCGGTCGCTGAGGGCAACACAACAACAACCACATTTGGCCTTAGATGGCCAAGGGTACAATGCAAGGCATTCACTGGGATTCACCATGATTTATATTTGTATATTTTTAACCCCCTGAGAACTACCGGCGGATTGGTCAGAAAGATGGATACATCATTTATTGCACCAATCAGAGACATTTTTAAAATAATTGTATACCCGATAAAGATCAGGGTGAAATAGTTTAAAAGCTGTATCGTAATTGGTTATTCAAATGAGTATATCTTGTAATTAACCAATCAGAAGCGCTGTTAGATAGACAGGTAGTGCCCAGGGGGTTAAGACAACCAAAAAGATTACATGATCATCACCCTGATTTCTTGCATTTCCAGATTAATTTTATTCATGGCTTGTGTCAGAAATCCATAAATGTCATGAATGCTTACATCCCTGTCTGTAGAGGACTACACAAGAATTGTACAACACATACAGAAAGAAATTCAATAGTCTATATAAATTATACTTTGTGAAAATAATCTCCTTAAAATTGATCTACCTATCTATCCTATGGATATCACAGAGCAGCTATTAATTCTGAGGTAAGTATATATATTTATCAAGATGGCTGCTGTGTGCGTTATCTCAAACAGTAGATCAATTTGAGACAATTCTACTACTGCCTGAGATTCAACACAGAATACAACATAACGTGGCAATGTCTTGTTTGATAACCCATGACATCATAAAAACAGACTCAACTATATTACTTTGTCACAGTTTTAAGCTTATTTCATGGTGTAATGGGTCGCCAAAGAAGATATTGATCATACACATTGAATAGTAGATTGCTGAATAAAACTAAATTGAAGAGTGTTTCTATATATTACCAGCTCCCACTTATGTCAAATACAGGCCTGGATCTTATCTTGTTTTTGGAAGCAGCTAGTCCGGCATAACTTCTAAAAGTAACCAGTCCGACAAGAAATTTACCTGCCAAATATCTCTTTTCCAATTCACAAGTAGATAGAGGACTTACGATGTGGGTTATGTGACATGTGACATAACATTTTCCAGGCGACACTGCTGACTTTTTATGGATATTGAATTTGAAATTTCATAATTCATTACCCATCAAATTCAGTAATTTTACAAGGTATTTGTACAAATGTAAGCTACTCTCAAGATCATCAAACTCTTTGAGAGAAATAAAGTAGTTCAATGTCATAAAAATAAAGCCAAGCGGATTGTATGGTGATAATATTTTATCCCACATAACTCTTCAATTTAGTTTGTTCAGGATAAAAGGAAGAAAAAGAAGCAAAGACACAGTCTGAAATTTGAATTAATAGAAAATATCCACAAATAGGTCTCCCCAACAGAATAAAGCATCACAAAGCAGCCATTGTTTTACAGCCTATTTCCATTGAAAATCATAGCTGCCTTATTCCACATTAGAGACTGATTTGAGGATAAAGTGAAATTAATTCAGTAATGCTACATATAGTATTGACAGGTAGATAGAACATTTTGCATAACATCTGCAAGGTCCTTGTATCGATGTGTTTTCTGCACTGACTCCATATATCGTTGCATTATATATGCTACTGCACATGCACAACATACTATGTATGCTATATACAAAATAACAGGTACAAACATATTAGGGATATACAAGGAGAGAATTGGGAAAATGGAGAACCTCAATCAGGATACTGTTAAACGTGGACATTTTTGCATTCCAAGAAGCTACCGCAAAAATTAATACACGCGAATATATTTATTTTGTGCATAAGTATATGTAATGAGCTTTCAAATCGCGAATTTCAAAACAAGCGAAATGACTGAAAGTCAGCAAAGCGCGAAAATGTAATCACACAAAAATGACCACTTTCACAGTATATTATTAGTCGCAAAGCTTTTTCCCAAAAATTATTATCACTAGCAGGGACCGACTTTAAAGACGCTTTAGCGTGGTCACGTGCTTACACTAGCAGAGCAGGGACTGACTTTTAAGACGCTTTAGCGTGGTCACGTGCTTACACTAGCAGAGCAGGGACTGACTTTTAAGACGCTTTAGCGTGATCGCGTGCTTACGCGCGCGTCTCAATTGAATGCTCTTCTGGAAATTTCAAAAGTCAGTCTCTGCATTAGTTGATAAATGGAAAGCAAACAACTTGTTCTGAACTTCAGGTACAACATCAAATAAAATCACACCAACCACCCCACCCTGTGGTTCTGCCTTTATTCTTGTGTTAAGCTGTGTCTTTGAGGAAACTTTGGTCTAGAAATACAGAGATTGTGGCCTACGCCTACAAAATATGAGGTATACATGGTGTTCACGTATTTGAAACGAGTAGTGTTGTGTCTTCCTCATAGTGTTACCAAAGCTGCCATTTAGTAGCCCAAAGTGAACTAAAATTTGAAGAAGAGAAAGTGTAAAAGAGATGCAAGATTTACATGTTGCTATTTGATGTCGCTTCTTGGTCCCATAAAAACCAATGGTCAAGTTATGAATATTGGGCTATGTTTGTCACTTCTTGATCCCACTGAAAACCAATGATAAACACATTGATCAGGCAACTTTTTACCATGAATTGGGCTATTATTGTGCTCCTATTTTGGCAACACTCCTGAGTGTATGGTAGTAATTGTTTTGAATACTGGTAGAATATCCAGGTCCTAATAGCATCATCTAATATAACGCTTCAATCTGTAGAGCAGATGAAACACACCATGTGGTGCATTTTTTCAGCCTCCACAAATCCCACCTGGCTGCTTTCTCCGGCAGGCCCTATGGATTAAACCCTTAAATTATCTATGACATACAAACAATTACAAAAAACATACATAATGAGGGATAGGCGGGTTTATGTATAATACCACACATCAAATTATTAGTTATTGTATGTAGATTACAATTATTGTATGGATTTGATTTGCTTATGCAATAATGTACTGAGGTATACATGGTAATGAATTGATCGAACAAAATGTTAGAGAGATCATTACAGGTTCATCTGAGACATGTTCTGCAAAATTATGTGCTATATAATTTATTGAATTATTTATTAGTATCATTAATTAATTATTATTGACAGTATACATATAGGTATATTATTGTATTTATAAACCTTAAACTTGTATTATATTAATAGCTGTATCATGCAAAGAATACAAATTAACATCAATGCATTCTCATCATTGTGCACAAATGACAATGCTGTCCCTTGATAACAAAAACAAATCCATGCCACCTCAAGTATGAATGGAACATGAGAGCAAATACCAGTGAGATATGCATATTTACACGCCGATGATGGAACTTTGATTCCAGGAGTTTTAAGAGCAGCATTGTCAGTCATTACATATCCGCTCTCAATGTTTATACCCTGGATACAGTAAACCACTAGTGGTACTTAGTTCCATCACATTGCAAGGCATGACCTATGCTGGTTCCATGCATCAATGGGCTCCACACAACTCATCCATAGATGAAGGTACGGGCAAATCATGTCATCACATTAATAAAGTCATGCATATGCATGACAGGATGTAAAACAATTCACTAATAAATTCAGTCAATGCCAGCTTCACGCTTAGAAACGATAACAAATTCGCTGATTGGCACAAAGTACACTGTGTCTGCCCCCACGACAGCGTCAGACTTCACACGCATGGTGTAGCGTGCTCCCTATTGCGCTGTAGCCATGGCAGCGCGACAATACAATCGGTATTCGATGCGTCACCTCAACTACAACTTGTGTTGATAGTTATTACCTATATGTGATAACAGAGCGACAATGTAATGTGGTGTAGAGTTGATTCTCGCAAGTAATGGAGAAGCCTATACCTGCACCTATGAATGAGTTGGTGCAGGGATCCAGGGTGCAGGGAACCAGCACAGACATAACCACAAGACATTGAACCTTAAGAAAAGGTTGGGACGATGTGTGGGGTCATTGGATGACTAGAAGTCACCCCGCGAGATTGGCCCCAAGAACATATTAGGTTCAATGTGAGGTCATCTGATACCTAACTGTGACCCAAAAACATTGACAACAAGAACACCTCAAGCCATGTAAGCTCAACTTTGAGACCAAATAAGAGGTATATCAGTATTTATCAAAGTAATTTCACAGAATAATTCATAATTTCCATGATCAAACAATTGATTCCTGTTAGTTTTCTGTTTTGTTTTCTGTAAAAATAAAATTACTGTACAATATTTGAAAAAGAAATACAATCTGACTACTTGATTATCTTAAAACACTATGTTGACGTCAACAAACATGATTACTTAATTAGTTCAAAACACTATGTTGACATCGGCAAACATGATACAGCTCCTGAAGTTAGCATCTTTTAGTGAATACATTCAATATTAGCAGCGACTTTTTTAGCAGAAACCAACCGTGTGGATTGGCAAAGCGTGCAGCTCGGGCAAAGCAATGTAATTATTATTTCTGTAAGAATTTGATTGCGGCTTCAAGTCAAGTGATGGTTAGCAAGATAATTATGCCTAAATTTCATTTGAAAATAAAAAGCAATAGAAATAACATTGAAGTGAAGAATTGGAGACAAACTGGGTAAACAAACAAAACAGTTGGTTTTGAAGGGAAAAAATGTGATTTCCTGGAAGAAATGAAAATATTATATTAAAGAAATTATATGAGTTTCTATTTTCATCGAGAAATCAAAGATAAACAAAACTCAAATTACATCCAATCCCCAACCCCAACCCTGCCCCTGCCCAAACAAACAAAATGTCATTATATAACATCAAACAGATGTTTAAACATAATTTCTACAGGTTTAAATATCATTTCCATCATGGTTAGTTAAGTAAAGTAAAAGTTTAGACGATATTGGTTTACTTATCAAATGCAGCAGTGATTATTGGGACTAAGTCTACAACTATGTACAACTACGCAGTTTATGCAAATACAAAAGTAAATATTTTCTTCATAAGCAAAAAAAAAGTGCAGCACTTTTCACAAATTTCAGTCGTATCCGGTTTCGGGGAGGTATATACAGTGTCAAGATAGTGGAAAAAGTACCTGATGCACTTATTTTCAGAAATAACAGTCGATGGCCCATGAACTATTAGGTTGGGTTTTACTGTTCCTCTGAATAATCAATGTTAATACCTAACATTTTGATGCATATAAAATGTCATATGCATCTTGATATTATGTCGATTTTTAAGTCTTGTGTTTATACTATAATATATAATTTGAATAAAAACTATTAATATGAATTTAAATACCTTAAAACATTAATGAACCAAAAACATGTACATTTTCATTTTTATCAGTTCAATTTCCATGAAATGCTTAGGTACTTTTTCTACTACTTCCATTTAAGCTTATTAATCAGAAAGCAGCAAATGTAAAATTAGTAGAGATTTTTCATTTTCGCTGGACACACAGGCTAAAACACTGTTAAATCAATCTCTTGATATCAAAACAATGTTAGTCATCTCTCACAAATAAGTCCCATAAGACCTCATTTGACTGATTTTATAGTTTGATCAGTTCCAAATTTTCAAAGTCTCCTTACACCAGCAAATGTATACAGAAGGATACGTGTGCGCATGAACGCAACAAGCGCACTGTGTATCATATGCGTGACGCGTGCGCTACGGCCAAACCGAGTGTGTGTGTTGCCATAATCGCGCGAGTGCACTTGGATTACTTTTGCGCTCGGAGAGATAAAAAAAAAAAATCTCGCCAATTTGGAACTGATCAAACTATAGAAGAATGACTAATTTATCTTTTTACAGTGAAGTGTGATTGGTATATAGATACCTTGCAAATAAAAGTCACAGGTATGCATTAGTGCAATAAACAAAGTGTCCCTCATGTGTCCAGTGACAAACATATGATGCATTTGATTCTGTCAGAGCCTTGATACATGCCTGATAAAACAATGACATTTATGTATTTTGTAGGGAAGTAATTCACTTTGGGGGAAATTAAGATTTTGATACAAAAAAAATCATATATTAATATAATCCATAGATTTTCAGAGCCACTGGTTCAAAATAATCTGTTAAATCCACAGATTTTCAGAGCCATTGGTTATAAAATCTGCGGGTTATACAGATTATTGTGGGCAAATCTCAATTTCCCACAAAAAAGTGAGTTACGGCCTTCATGTTGTGAACTCTCGGTTTGTATCAGAAACAGAACTCATGAAATTGGCAAATATTGGTGTTTAAATACCAAAATTTACCTTATACATTTCCATTTGTCATTACTACTTTTTCGGGTACATGGGATATCCTAATCCGGTCATAGACTATTGGTATTGGTCTAGTTCTAGTTGAGAGGTATTCAGTCGACCCCATTCTTGACCTTGCATGAACCCAGAGTTCACAGATGTGATATGTTCTTTGGGTCAGATTACTGAAGAACAAAACTTCATTGTACCTAATAACAACTGGTGTCTAAATCTTGAGTTTCGATCATGAAAATGCTACCGACACTGGTAAACACTCATGCTGGTAATAAAAGCAAGAATCCTTAACACTTTCCATGTGGCTATTGGTTTTACCATATTACAAAACAGATTTTTCAGAAACCGTTCCCAATTTTCAAAGTCTATCTCAAGGATTACCAAACCAATATGAGGCATGTTTGTACTTATTTCAATGCATTTTTCATGGTGATTCCAAATATGGTAATTGAATCCAATAATTTTGACATTTTTGAAACATTTTGGAATGTCGTCTGCAGATGCCTGCGTGGAAAGTGTCAATACCAATCACACTCTTAAGTGGTGTATAAATCTTATAAATTCAACCCATTCATGCGCAATAAAAACAGCAGGGTAGCAGCGCAGCATATCTAGCCAAACAAAGCAAATGACCCAAAAACTTGAAGATAAAATACTGGTCACAACAATGACCATATATAAAATAATGCCAAATACTGGTCACAACAATGACCATAATTAAAATAATGCCATTCAAATCAATATAAAAAAAACAATGTTACAATTTGCCTCTTAGTTTGTTGAATGCGAGCTGTTTTTGTTACATACAACAAAACAGTGTGTTGCAAATAGGCGAGGCTATCATGTTCGTGACCAGTCACATTGAATGGGAACTTTTGTTGGCAGTATACATTCTAAGATATTAAGGAAGTAAAGCATGAAAAAACAAATAAAAAGCAATTTCCACCTAATATTTGAGGTGTCATTTTAAAGTAATACACTTTTGCATGTAAATAAAAACTCAATTTTTATTTTTGAATGATGACAAAAGCCCCTGTTTTATGTGACTGGTCACATTTGGTTATAAAAGGATCCTCAAAAGTGTACAATACAGCATGGTTTGGCATCCAATAACAATGAAGAGAATTCTTAACCATATCACCATTAAATAAAGATTTACATATATATACAATATATTACAATATATTACATACATGTTTAACATGTACAAGTGAATGGTGGGAAATCGTGACTTGGTTAAATACTATTACATTGCATTACGTCACACATTTCCGATCTAGAAACCGTCGTTCAGGTTCAGTATTACATATGCCAAAAAGTAGAGATAATCCAAGTGTGGCTTCTAAATCAGAATTAGGTCAATATCCACAAATAGCACTCCTCTATGGAATAAAGCAAGCAACAGCAATTACATATTAGGCTACATGATGGCTGCCTTGTGTTAACACTTTCCACGCGGCTACTGGTTTTATCATATACAAAACATATTTTTCAGAAACATTTCCCAACTTTTAAGGTCTATCCAAAGGATTACTGAATCAATCCTAGGCATGTTTGTACTTATTTCAATGCATTTCACATGGTGATTTTAAATATGGTAATGTATTTCAACAATTTTGTCATTTTTGAAACATTTTGTGCAATTTTGGAACGTCATCTGCAGATGCCTGCCGCGTGGAAAGTGGTAAATATTTTGTACAGGCGAGACTTATTTGAGGATATTACCAGAATTTGCAGCAACAGAAGAAAATCTTAACATAAAATATTCTGGCAGCATTGTAACATGGCAGGTAGACAAAACTACACTGCAAAGCACAAAATATTTGTGGCATGAACATTTAAACAATTTGAGATCTCATCATTGCAAAAAATGCACACCCAAATATTTCATGGTTTACAATATATGAATACAAAATAACAACAAGACCGATATTCACCAGGTGCAGGATTGGGTTTTTTCTTGCTCTGCTGATCACCAATAGCATTAGGCCAAATAAAAAATATTAAAAGTATATCGTCCGCACCCTCTCTCATTTTTTGACACCTCATCAAATTTTGTTGATATTTGTTATTTGATAAAAAACTCATAAAAAAGGGTTTCTTTTAGCCTTAAAAATGAAAAAAAAACCCCACCTATTTGCAATTGTAAGCTTTTTTAAACTTCTATACTTCATCTAGATCAGTTGTTTGCTGTAACATTGTACCATATTAACTTACACGGCACCTCGAACATGTCACCACAGCTATTTTAGACATGGCGGCTATCTTGGAAGAAAATAACAAATAATAATGGCCTCCCCCTCACCTATTTTTCCTCCCTCACCAATTTTTAAAAAAGTCTGGACGATATACTTGTTATTTTTTTAATTGGCTTTATAGTTACCATCATGATTCTTTGGGCAACATTCCAAAAAGGCTGTAAAACCACTTAATTTCGCGAGAGGATTTAATGCGGTTTCGCGAAATCAAATACCTGCGAAACTGACAATTTTGCATTGAAAGAAGCAGCTGTGCAAATCATATGGTGCATATTATAAACACCATATCATATAATATCAACAGTTCAGTGCAACAAAGTCCTATCTGTTAAAGCTGCCATGTGTAGGCATGATATTCATATCAGGTGACAAAATCTGAAATTTCAAAGAACAGCAGACTATTGGGCAAATGTGTCTAAATTTTGGCCAAATCAGGCAAATTTAGGCAAAAAAATCTACATTTGAGAGTTAAAAATATCTAATTTCAGATTTGTATCTACAAAATATCATGCCTATATATGGCAGATATAGCATTTTTCACACTTGCATCTTAGTAACATGAAAAAGGTGTTTCTATAATTTAGCTTTTGTATAGTTTTGTATATTGATGGTGCTCTATGCCGGCTGTTTGGATAGCACAATCTAGCTACAGGCAGCCATTGTAGATAGGACTTTGTTGCACCGAACCCTTGATCAATAGTATGCAAATCACCATCACACAATTCCTGAGCATTGGTTATATTAATGATGATATTTAAGTGAATAAATAGAAAGCAAATTGATTTATTTTCTACAATTTGTTGTTTGAGTGAAATTCTTCTTAGCAAACCAAACACACACTTAGGCAAAATAAAAAATAAAACATGTTTAGCGTCCTGCCTTTTTGGAAAAAAAAGGAAGGAGGAGGCCCTTTTTTTTGGTCAAGATAGATAGCCAGGCTATTTTTCAAGATGGTTGCCTGCTTTTTTCAAAATGACCGCCACTTGGATTCAAGAAATTACATATTGGCTTGTTATGGGCAAGATGAAACAGAAAATGAGACCAAATTGATGTCTTGTCCTGAGTTCTGATACGTAGAGAACCAGTTTATTTCACGGGGGAAACAGCTTTATACAAGGTGTGCTAAAATATTTAAAAAATTTAATTAAAATTTTTTTAAATCAGAAGGAAAAAAAGAAGAAGAAAAAGAGGCGGCCCCTAAAAAGGAAGCAGGCGGGGACGCTAAACACAGATTTGTTTTATTTGGCCTTATGGCCTGTTCATACTTCCATTGCCGTCAGCAGATAAACGTTAGCATTGCTTCATTCAACTTGTGCACATGTCCGGCAAATGTTGCACAATGCCCAACGATGGGAGTGCGAACAGGCCTTGAGTGTCCTTTTCTTTCAATTAAAAAAGTTGGTTTGAAATTTAAATTAAAACCATCATAATTTTAAGAAAAAAAGAAATTTGAAAACAATTCAAATATTTCAATGTAACTCAGTAAAAACAATAAATCATTACAATTGATAAGTAATGTAGATGATCAACTTATTATTATAAAAAAATATACATGTAGGGTGTAAAAAAAACCAAGGGTCCTGGATGTCCAAATTTACAGAGAAATACATTTTTGGTAAAACATTATACAGACAGAAGAAACAAACGGATGTTTGGTAGATCAGCAAAAGAGACAGATTCTGCCTAATCAGAATATCGGTAAAGAGTTTAACGGGTTCGTTTTCGCACAAGTTTGAAACAAACTTGTTCGTAAGCGAACCTGTTCAAACTCTTCACTTGTATTACAAATACTCCCATAAAATGGTCAGATATTGTCTCCAAGCCGAAGAATAATGTGATGATTTGTTCCAGAGATGACTGATGCGCACCACCTATAATCCTTCCAAGTGTTTACTACCTTGTAGTTGATGTCTTCCTGAGGTTTCTGGCTCATCATCGTACAAATTTTCATTTGCTTTTCCCCGTTCTTGATTTCAACGTATCACGAATCGTCACTATTCCATCAACGTATCACGAATCGTCACTATTCCACCAACGTATCATCGTCAGTATCTGTTAGTGTTAGTGTTGCCGACGAATAAAAACCATTGTAAGCATCGCTTGTATACATGATCGCAATAAGGACATTTCTAAAGTCAAACCGTCAGTCAGTCACGTATGAGATAGTTATAAATTGTTGAGAGGGTAATGGTTGCCTCTACCACATCGCACTCATGGCCTCCGTTTAACAGACATAAGACAGGTCTCTGTACATTGGTTCTATTCACATGATTTTTAGAAAGAAATATTCACAGCAATAGACATAGAAATTTTGAAATCCACTACGAGCCTTGTCCAAGTGGCCCATAGATGATTCTACACACCGCACTGCTTCTTGTCGTAGGTCGCATCGCTCGGGACTATTTCCCCGATGTACATTGACTCTCATTGCACCATAGCAGGCATACAAATATATTGTTCATGCCTTTTTCGCTTGTAATAGTATCAACTTCAATTCAATTCAATTCAATTCAATTCAATTCAACTCAATTCAATTCAATTCAATTCAATTCAATTCAATTCAATTCAACTCAACTCAACTCAATTCAATTCAATTCAATTCAATTCAACTCAACTCAATTCAATTCAATTCAATTCAATTCAATTCAATTCAATTGTAGTCAACGCACCAAGCAAAGTGATGTCCAACTCAACAGAAGGACGAAATTGTTCCAAGCATACGTACGCCACCATCTTTCACTCTCCAGCTTAAAAGTTCCCCAGTGTACGTACCCTGCACCTCTCCCTTGATCACACCATTTCCTCCACACTCGGATCGCCATGCATCATACCTTGTGGCGGTATCCTGTTGGGGTTCACGCCCCCATTAGGAACGACGTATCCGTTGCCCACGGCCCCATTCATAAGGAACCCATTGGGTATATGTCCATTTAGAATGTGCCCGTTACCGGCAGGGGAACTAGGCGTGCTCACTGTCGTGGGTGATGCTGGTGGTTCCGTTCTTGGTCCTGCGATGAACGAAAACAACAATTGTTATGATAACAAACTGTTAAATCCTTGGTTACCAATGCAGACTACAAACTGCATTGACCATTATATTTTACACATTTTTACAATAAAACCTAATATTTAAATGGAATTTTCATTAAAAATTGTTATTTATCAAAATCCTATGTCTGGTTGCCTTCTTCTGTACCGTAAAGTTGGTACATATTCTAATAATTGCAGTTAAAATTCACACACGTGACTCCTAATGGAAATGGCGCATATGTAGCGGCACAATGAAATCAAATCCCATCACACTCTGCCTCTATCTCTGCAATACGTACATAGCACATGGTGAGGAAACTAAACATTTATAATGTGATGTATGTAGACCCATACATGCATGTATGTATGAAAACTTTTGTACACCCACAATCTTGTTCAAAACCTGTTGGGACACTATACATGATACACGTGCGCATGAAATATCTTCTAAAATGATTAAAAAGCTGTCAGTTGAAAGTATGATAGTCAAAACTAGTGTATGTAAAGCTGCCCCCCCCCCCCTCCCCAAACCAATGTTGGAGCTTATATATATACCACAGCCCTTTGCTTGACGATGCTTTAATATGGACCAACATTGAGTTTAGGGGAAGGGACCACCGTTTACACAGGACATGCAGGAAGTGTCCCATCAGTTTTGAACATGATTGAAGTTCAGATTATGAACGATGGTAGGCAGAAATAAGGTATCAGTGGTTATTTTTTGGCCTAGCAATGGCTCCCTCTTTGCACAAAGCGACAATATCATCATGTCCACTCCTATGGTGAAACAATAACTATCAATGCATGACAATTATAATGACCAACTAATGTGGTCTAAAATACTATGAAGGGGTGTGTGTGCATGTATATCCAACAATATAAATGAGCGCGTACTCACCCGTGTGTGCATGTATATACCAGAGACATGCCGTTAACACAACCCCCATGGCGAATGCTGCAAAAGCTACCGCTGCTGCAGGTCCAGCGCTCAGACCTTGAATAACTGCAGGAAGATCATATACAACATAGATTAGGACAAGGGCAATATCTGTATCACTTTTGCGTGTAAGGGTGTGAATTAACTGCTGTATACTCTTAGTTTTTGCTCAAACTTAGCTGTGACTTATACCCGGGTCTTTTTACTTTTTTTTTTTTTTAGTACAAATTTGTCCCCAAAAGACCTCTATTTGACCCCATTATGTGTCATTTTTGGGACAAATTTGTACTTACAAAATATTTTTATTTTTTTAGTGTGTATTTTAGGGTACCCGGGTACCCGCCCGAAAAACGGGTCGGGTACCCGGGCACGAAACTACCCGTGCATTCAGAGCCTTACTATTTTGTATTCCTTCGCACAGTTAGATTTTGTACTCAACTGTTTCAATTGATCACTCATTAGAAAACAAACAGGCAAACAATTTCTGAAGATGATTGAATTTTATTGAATGAAAGAGGATGGTCACAATTTAGTCTAGCAAAACACCTAATTCAAATCATATCAACCCTATATTTCATCCGACTTCAAGCACTAACATGACGTTAATGCCTATTCCACTATTAGTTGCAGCACTTATGTAACGATACCAGGATTTGTCTTTGATAATATAAACCAGAAATGTTCGGGAGTTTAGAATTTCATGAATCAGCAATTCATGGCATGAACATTTCGCGAATGTAAACTTTTGGAGTAACTTTGCAATGCACTGCTACAAGGTAGATTGAAAATATTTGCGGCATGAAATGTTCACCGGTAATGCTCCTCGGGAAATAAGCCAAAATATAAATGCACACAAACATTTCTGGTTTTACAGTACTCGCATACCTAATATCACTCTACTGGACACACTGCAAAATGCACTGATGTCATACTTTAGGTGAGTGAGATCAGGTAAATGATTGACGCGAAGGATGTTATTTGGTAAAGTTTGATCAAACTATCATAAAATATTTCAGGCATATATCAATTATTTGCAAACTAAATTAAAAAAATGTATCATATAGTAAGCATATTGACAACGTTAAGAACACTTTATCCCCCAAACTTCAATATTTTGAAACTAAAAAGTCAGGAAAAATGTATTAACCCAACTCCCCTAAATACTACGTCCAAGCCTATCTCCAAGCGCATGTGTGGACGATTTTCGATGACGTAATCAACCAAGCCTATATAGTGTAGCGGCAGTATACTGCGTGAACGAGTAGCAGCGAGTCAGGGAGCAGCGATTTATTTGTTAATTTCTCTTCCAACATTGTGATCCAGGTTAAAAACCCGGTTAGGGTTAAGAATTAAATGTTCAATCATTATATCTTAAAATGGCTACTCCATCTTTGCCCCTTACTCCTCCCATGAGTGATGAAGATCAGATAATACTTACTTATTTGGTGGCTCCTGATTTCGTCATTTGTGCCATCATTTCCATCTGTTACATGATAACAAAAATATAAAATGAATGAATTTATGTGGAAAATATCTAAATAAGAACAAAATTTATTAACAAAGACTGGGCCATAGTTGTGCGATATTTCTTATCTTGTAGGCAATCGGTTTTCAATGGCCCTGTACTGGTGCTAGGGTGCCCTCTGTTGGTGGGCTGGTGCCCTCTGTTGGTGGGCCCAATGTGTAATTCTGGAATACACTGGTTCCCTGTGCCCTCTGTTCCGGAACTCCATTGACTAAGGCCACAGTTGGGTGCTGCCATTTTGTGCTGCTTAATTTGGACAAGATTCATCCCACGCGGCACTTTGGCTACATAATAACGCTTGTGTATTTCACAGTGTAGCGGTATAACTGTTAACTCGCCTGAGTTTTTTCTGGGCCAACGCTTCATCAAGCTGTGCATAGCAGTTGAGATTGCACCGCGCCTGTTGTGCGTCGGAGATCGCGCGGCACCTGCTGCGCATACACCCTGCTTACACGAGCGCACACTTCGGAATGTTAACGATCCAATCAACGTATGCATCTATGGTCAAACGGTCCATGTGCGTGCGAAGGCCATCAGACACAGATAACGTATAATTCCAGATAAATACATCTCACAACAGACATAGGTTGCAAGTTTAATATCAACAATTCTCTCATGACCTAATATGTAAAATCCATACTACACTGTGCTGTTACATGCAATAACTAAAAAATATGTTACCTATTGATGTATCTTGTCCTCTATTGGTCTGCAATGGTCCTATGTTGAGCCTCTGTAGTGGACCCTGCATCAGTTGAATGCTGTCCGCAAGGCAATTACTGGTCATCATCACAGTGGAGCACTTAAAATAAAACATAGTGCAACAAAATATTATTTTAAAGCTTCTTTAACCCCCTGGGGTCTACCTGTCTATCTTACAGTGGTTCTGATTGGTTTATTACAAGATGTACTCATATGAATAGCCAATTCAAATGCAGCTTGTAAGATGTTTCACTCCCATCTTTATCAGGGATACAATTATTCTAACAATGTCTTTCATTGGTGCAATAAATGATGTATCCATCTTTTTAACCAATCGGCCGGTAGTTCTCAGGGGGTTAAATCAGACAGGACAACATTGTAACAGTAGGATATTTTATTTTAGGCAACAAAAAATCCAGTTCTTTGTGCGAACGGACCTCTAAGGTAGGGTTGGTCAGTCAGTCAGTCAGTCAGTCAGTCAGTCAGTCAGTCAGTCAGTCAGTCAGTCAGTCAGTCAGTCAGTCAGGTGTGTTTTATTTGTGGTATTTTTTTAGGAGGGTCAATTGTTTATGAATTTTCAAACATTCTCAAAAATTTCAACCAAAAAAAATAATCAAAAAATCTGTTAAATAAATAAATAAATAACATTTCTCAAATTAGAAAATAATGGGTCAGTCGGGCCCATAGAACAGAGTTGTTTTACGTCACCTTACAGATGTTTTCACAAATGGAAAGGGGGGGGGGGGGGGGGGGGTGCAGTATGTGATCTGTTAATTTTAAGCTTGTATACTTTCTTCCTATACTATACCATTTAAAGGTAGATGTTCCGATTTTCAACTTGAAGTTTTCTATTCTACATGAAAGGTCATCCTTAAAAGAGTTGTATTCCAAAGTTTGAGTTGCATAACTCTAATGGTTCTTATTTTAGACGCACAAGATGCCGTGAAATGTGCCCATTGAGTTGTACACAAACTATATTGGTGGTAACCACCTTTCGCGGTAATTCGATGCTATTTCACTGATTTCTTCGTAATCATACTGATTTGGACCGTCAAATTTCAGTATGTTAATCAGAAAAATATGATCTTTCATATGATATGAAAATCTCCATATGTTTGAGAAAAATCTGTGCTATGAAAATGTGATCGGGTCATCTACCTTTAACAAGTTATTAATTTCACAGACGAATTCCACTTGTAAAACTGGCAAAAATAAAACCATCATGAATAAAAACACTTAAGAGTCATCTCAGGTAAATATCGAGTACAGGTGGCAAAGCTCGCCGATTTTTTTTTTTTTTTTTCCTGGCCAGGTTGAAGTACTTTGGTAGCATATCAGAAAAACGAGATTAGTTTGTTACTCTTTTACTCGTTGCCATGGCAACAGCCCAATTTAGATTTTAGCCATTTTTTGGTCAATATCAGTTAAAAATAGTCGAAATTTACCGCACATTCGTTATCTTATTGCAGCAATATGCAAGATTTTTTTTCAAAAGTAGCTATTACTTGATAAAGATATATCTTTATACTTTAGACACAAATAATAAAAAAAAAATTAAAAAAATGTTTTGATGTATTTTCTGACCTGGCAACACTGCTAGTTTTGACATATTAAGAAAATTGATATTTTAGCCTATCTTTGCATCTCGTAAAAACTACTTGCCAGGGCACTCAGGATATTGTCCTCATAGGAGGAGGGAGAGATGACTTTACCCTACCCATATCTGATGAAAACAGCTTGGGGTATTATATACTTTAACGGCAGTGTTGCCAGATAATGACACATTTTGGAAAAATTACAATATTTCGTTTGTTACAAATAATGACATTCATTTTGATACTGAAGCCATTTTATTACGACAAATTGGATTTAGTATATACCAGATGTTCCAGGGACTTCCATAGATACCCGTTAAGTAAAGCAGGTGGTAATATAGGGACTATACTTCTACTCTTGTTGCCAGAAAGTTCACAGTTCGGCAACATTGCTATATTCAGATAATTTGATTTCGTATATTAGTCGGGTATGTACAGGGGGGTGCACGTGCACCCCCAGTACTAAAACCAAACCAACTTTTTAGGTGTCTTTTAGGGTCCTTAAACACATTTTAGATGTTAAAAGTGAGAAAAAAAATGGGATGCTCTCCAGATATCCAAGATGGCGTCCAAAATGGCCGCCAAAACAGGTCAAATCTCATAAAATGACATATAGCAATCAAATTGTATGGTGAAAGTATAGTTGTAATAGTGGGATGTATGTATTAAACCACTAGACACTCATATCTAGAAGTTTTGCTTTATTAACACACCTAAATCCAAGATGGCTGCCAAAATGGCCGCCAAAAATGGTAAAATTCCATATATTGGCATATATAAACCAACATGTATGATCAGAGTAAAGTTTTAACAATGGGATGTATGTGTTAGACCACTAGAAACTCATACTTAGTATTTTTACTTTGTTCACATATTTTAAAATCAAAATGGCCGCCAAATTAATGGCCCAAATTGGTCAAAAGTGGTCAAAATTCCATAAAATAGGCTAATATCAACCGAAATGTATGATGAAAATATAATGTTAACGATGGGATGTATGTGTCAGACCACTAGTAGCTCATTTCCAGTATTTTTGTTTTGTTAACACAGTTCAAAATCCAAAATGGCCCCCAAAATGGGTCCCAAACTGACTGAACAAATTGTTGGAATTCCATAAAATGGGATAATATCGACCAAAATATATGATGAAATTATAGTTTTAACATTGGGGGTATGCAATAAACAACTAGTAACTCATATCCAGTATATTTGCATTGTAATAGCATACTTTAAAACCAAGATGGCCACCAAAATTGCCGCTGTAAATGTAAAAATAGTCTACATGAGTGTATGGTAATCCAAAATAGATTGTATATTACATCAAATTCACCAAATAGAATGTTCTAAACTGCTCCGCTATTACTTTTAGAAATAAGGCCCCCCTCTGTGACAATTTTGATTCAGTAGCTGCCAGAATTGTACATTTACCAATACCCTAACTTTAATGTGATAGCATTCACATAATATGGTCATTTACAATACAAAACAAATGTGTTAGGTCATTTAACATCAACTTATCCATTCTGGCAGCCAGTTTGGAAAGTGATACTGAATCAAATTGTCACAGAGGTGGGCCTTATTTCTAAAAGCAATAGCTTAGCAGTTTAGAACATATTATTTGGTGAATTTGATGAGAGCGTGTGTGGTCTAGCGGATATATCACAGGTCTCACGATACAAAGGTTGCGAGTTCGAGCCCCGCTACGGCCAACATGTTTGTATCTTTAGGCAAGGTACTTAGTCTCAATTGCATCGTGGTTCAGAAGTCACGTATAAATGGTGGTCTCATGCATCTGAAGAGCAAAATCCGAGCACGTTAAAGGTCACAGACTCCTTCGCAAAGAGTAGGGGATCATCCCGTTCTGTGTACATAAAAATTCATGTCCCTAGGTTTCAGGGGCACTGTACCGTTAATGTCCGAGGTAGGGCGCTGTGTACAGTATAACAGTATACATGTATGTATACACTCTGACAATATCTATTTTGAATTATCATACACTCATGTAGACTATTTTTACATTGACAGCGGCAATTTTGGTGGCCATCTTGGTTTTAAAGTATGCTATTGCAATGCAAATATACTGGATATGAGTTACTAGTTGTCTATTACATACATACCCCCAATGTTCAAACTATACTTGCTTCATATATTTTGGTTGATATCATCACATTTTATTTAATTCAAACAATTTGTTCAGTAATTCTGGGACCCATTATGGGGGCCATTTTGGATTTTAAAGTATGTTAACAAAGCAAATATAGTAGATATGAGTTACTAGTGGTCTAATACATACATCCCATCCATAAAACTATATTTTCATCATACATTTAGGTTGATATTATCCCATTTAATGGAATTTGACAATTTTTGCAGCAAGCTCGGGAACCATTTTGGGGGCCATTTTGGCATCCATTTTGGATTTTGAACTATGTTAAAAAAACAAAAATACTAGGTATGAGTTATTAGTGGTCTAATACATACATCCCACCATTTAAAAAACTAAATTTTCATCGTAAATTTAGGTTGATATTATCCCATTTTATGGAATTTGACAAATTTTCAGCCACTTCGGGAACCATTTTGGGGGCCATTTTGGATTTTGAACTGTGTTAACAAAACAAAAATACTGGAAATGAGCTACTAGTGGTCTGACACATACATCCCATCGTTAACATTATATTTTCATCATACATTTCGGTTGATATTAGCCTATTTTATGGAATTTTGACCAATTTGGGCCATTAATTTGGCGGCCATTTTGATTTTAAAATATGTGAACAAAGTAAAAATACTAAGTATGAGTTTCTAGTAGTCTAACACATACATCCCATTGTTAAAACTTTACTCTGATCATACATGTTGGTTTATATATGCCAATATATGGAATTTTACCATTTTTGGCGGCCATTTTGGCAGCCATCTTGGATTTAGGTGTGTTAATAAAGCAAAACTTCTAGATATGAGTGTCTAGTGGTTTAATACATACATCCCACTATTACAACTATACTTTCACCATACAATTTGATTGCTATATGTCATTTTATGAGATTTGACCTGTTTTGGCGGCCATTTTGGACGCCATCTTGGATATCTGGAGAGCATCCCATTTTTTTTCACTGTTAACATCTAAAATGTGTTTAAGGACCCTAAAAGACACCTAAAAAGTTGGTTTGGCTTTAGTACTGGGGGTGCACGTGCACTCCCCTGTACATACCCGACTAATATACGAAATCAAATTATCTGAATATAGCAATGTTGCCGAACTGTGAACTTTCTGGCAACAAGAGTAGAAGTATAGGCCCTATATTACCACCTGTTTTACTTAACGGGCATCTATGGAAGTCCCTGGAACATCTGGTATATACTAAATCCAATTTGTCGTAATAAAATGGCTTCAGTATCAAAATGAATGTCATTATTTGTAACAAACGAAATATTGTAATTTTTCCAAAATGTGTCATTATCTGGCAACACTGCCGTTAAAGTATATAATACCCCAAGCTGTTTTCATCAGATATGAGTAGGGTAAAGTCATCTCTCCCTCCTCCTATGAGGACAATATCCTGAGTGCCCTGGCAAATAGTTTTTACGAGATGCAAAGATAGGCTAAAATATCAATTTTCTTAATATGTCAAAACTAGCAGTGTTGCCAGGTCAGAAAATACATCAAAACATTTTTTTTAAATTTTTTTTATTATTTGTGTCTGAAGTATAAAGATATATCTTTATTAAGTAATAGCTACTTTTGAAAAAAAATCTTGCATATTGCTGCAATAAGATAACGAATGTGCGGTAAATTTCGACTATTTTTAACTGATATTGACCAAAAAATGGCTAAAATCTAAATTGGGCTGTTGCCATGGCAACGAGTAAAAGAGTAACAAACTAATCTTGTTTTTCTGATATGCTACCAAAGTACTTCAACCTGGCCAGGAAAAATAAATAAAAAAATCGGCGAGCTTTGCCACCTGTACTCGATATTTACCTGAGATGACTCTTAAAACAGTGCTGTATGAGTGGTTTGTCAGCTTTGTTCAAATAATGATTTTGCGATTATTTAATGAACAGTTATAGTGTGCAAAAAGCCCTAAGATTTATGCAACACAAACAATTCCAGTTTCTGATAATATTTTGTCAACCTAGATTTGTGATTATGCAAAATGGTTCTTCATAATTAAGAGTATTGAAGGCTAAGCAAGCACTCTAACATGCACTTTTCTTGTTATAACACTGTCCACACGGCTATTAGTTTTACCATATGCAAGATAGATTTTTCAAAAACATTTCCCAACTTTCAAGGTCTATCTCAAGGATTGCTGAACCAATACTAGGCATGTTTGTACTTATTTCAATGCATTACTCATGGTGATTCCAAATATGGTAATGAAATTCAATAATTTTGACATTTTTAAAACATTTTGTGACATTTTGTAATGTCGTCTGCAGTCGCCTGCCGCATGGAAAGTGTTAAGTTGAAATTCTAATAATATTGATCAACCTAGTAAGTGGTTTGAAATCAATTTGCAAGTGTTATCTATTATTTTAAAACGCTTTATTGCATATAATGTCCCAAACAAAAGGCCATTAAGATAAGTTATCCGCAATAACAATTAAGGGGTGTCTTCCTGTCTGTCAATGTTAAACCATATGTGTATACCATTACTTTTGATAGGTCCTAAAACATGTTGATTGTCAACAAATGTTTGAACTTGATAAAGGATGTTCGATTGATTGTGGATAGCAGCAGGATCCTGACAAAATACACTTTAAATTGCCACCAAAGATCTAATGTGCTTTCTAGAATGGGACAGTAAAACTATGTAATTCCAACGATACTCCACTTCGACTCCCCTTAAAGGTGGGTTTGTGCGGATAAAAGTTGAAATTGCTACAACTCATGCACGGATATCCACCGACATTGACCAGTTCCCAACGACAGTAGTATAAACGTGCCATAAGGTGTTTGGGTGAGAGTAGGGTGTAGGGCAGTATTTGACTGTATAAAACCAGCCTACCACTTATGGTGCCCAAGGTGGGAATTCAAAGTCAAAAAGAAACCCTAAAATAAAGACATTAAATAAGCCATGCTCCCTTACAGGTAATATGCTAATGACGTTACACATAGTAACCAACGCAGTTTCTCCCATAGTAATTAACATTTATCATTTCCTACCCCTGACAGATTTCCTACCCCTGACACGTGTACATGTTATTGTAATAGAAGAAACCCTTCATCCCAACATTTTATCACAGCAACCCTGATCAACTTACCAGTGGTATCCCTCGTTCCGAGCCGCTACCATCTTCACTGCAAACGCCGAGCTCGCAATGGACGTAGAAATCCAACATGTCCGCCTCCAATGTGGGTACCTGGAAACTGAACCTCTTCATTGACCTTGTGCCATATTTGATGTAGTTTTCTGTCTTGTGGAATATCAGTGTTTGGTCAACGGCACAGCTGCAAAAAAAGTGATTATAAAAATTAGAAAGTGAAGAACAAGGGTGCTATAGTCGATTTGGCCATCACGAGACAGTGACGTAACTGCATATTCTACTATTTGCAGCACATAACGCGCAAGCCTACTCGAGGCGCTGGCTATACACACGAGCGTTGAAAGACGGAAGATTCATACGCGTGCGTAAAAGCTGTGTCTGTTAAGTGACGTCACTGTCCAGAGGAAGCCAAATAGAGTATATAGATTACTCATCATTTTTGTCTAAGAACAAGAGTACTCAGCAATGTTTTGCTCAAAACTTAAAGAAATTTAAATTTAAACATTAAAAGTCAAAATTTTCAACCGCATCTTGTCCTCTCCAATGATTTTTTCTGACCAAGCCTTTGGACTCTATTTGTTTTTATACTGGCGCTGCCACTACCCACCAGAACCATGAAATAAAAAGATTTTTACAAAGGCCTCGTTCTTTTCAAGTTACACAATCAATCCACAAAATGCCATGCAGGTAATGTCGATTTAGCATTATTTAGTTTTTTGAAAGGCGCCCTCATCCTCTTTTTCCCCAAAAGTTAAGGATGAGAAACTAGTTATTATTTTTACTTGGCCTAAATTATAAATGTCTAAAGAAATTTCTCTTCTTTAATTTGAGATATTACACATAAAGATTGATTGAATCTTAACACAACTATGTGTCAAAATACAAAGTGTGTTTTTCATTTCAGCATTTGGGTTCTTCTACTCGCAGCCTCGGTGTAGCAATAGGCGGATTGATTAATTATTGATTAACTGGTAGCGACAACTCACCAGTCGATAGCAAGATGATGATAGAGGATGTTTCAATTGATCAATGCAGCCCATACACATGCATGTCACACTATCATGCATGTTCAAAACCCAATTGCGAAAATGAAAACTGCACATTGGGTCATTCTATTCGGTGTAGCATTCCCATTTTTTGACCGATCTTCACGAACAATGTCTCTAATTAAGGAGAAGAAATACTTAGGCGCGTTTTGGAGTTAAGAGCATAGTTATTACCTGGTAAGTTACTTTGACTGTACAATATCATTGTATTATGGTAGCCTTTTATGAAGTAAAATGAGTGGAAAATGCCATGAATCAGGTACAGGTTGATACAGGTGTTTTTTTAGAAATAACAAAGTTTGAACCAGGTTTGGCTCTTGGGCAATAACAGCTTTAAGTTCAACCAGGAGTCACTTACAAGTGAAAAGAGGCTCCTAGTCATGTCTTGTAGGAGGTTACCCTGGGGACTACTCTTACAGTCTCTCTGATTGGTTCATTGCATGATATAACCCTCTGAGTAACCAATCAAAATAGTGCGTCTATTTCTCTGTATGTTGACTCGCTGTAGCACTAGTACCTTTCTTACAGCATCCCAGATTGGCTCATTAGATGATATAATGTTATGAGTAACCAATCAAAATACTGCTTTGAAGCCAAATCGGCCGGTAGACCCCAGGGGGTTAATCAGGAGCCATTACATGCTATATAACCAGTATGTAAAATAACTGACGGCTCCTGCTTATTTGGAGCCCTGCAGACAAGACAGCCACAAAATCAACTATATCCTGTTCCTAATAGGCAATTTGTCTGTGTGTTTTTATCATCCAGACATCTATGTCAAGCTGCCAACCATACCCTCTATTTACCCCCTAATATTGACCTAGTTAGCAAAGATCAGGGAGTCACATTTTCCTATATACAATGTTACTTAGGTGCTGTAAAACCAGAAATGTTCGTGTGCATTTAAATGTCACTAATTTTGTGAGGAGCACTTACTCGCGAAAATGCCATGCCATACATTTTTCCAATCTATCTAGGAGCAATGCATTGCAAAGATACACAATGTATCTCCACAGTTTACATTCGCGACATTTTCATGCCATGAATTAGGCCAGTATTGCCGATTCGTGAAAAATTTAAACTCGCGAACATCTGGTATTACAGTATAATGGAAGGCAAATGCACTTTTCAATGTGTATTTTCATGTTAGCCTAGAAAAACACACACTATTCAACAGATGAACGAACGGTCGTTCTAAAAGCAGGCAGTCCGTCAGGCATTGTTTTTATTTTTTATTTCTAACCAAAATACTATCTCTATGGTATTTCTTTTGAAGAGTAGAAATTGTAAATACAATTGATAAAAAGATGAAATCATAATTTTCACAAATCTTTTTGAAAATGAGACATTTTTCACAAATCTTTTAAAACAAATTTGAATTTTAAATGAACATTTTTCTTAATTAAATTAAAGAAAATCAAAAAGATGTACTATATTTTAAGGCACAATGTAATACCCTTTGTGTGACAAGAAAACCACAAATATTACAGACAGTAATTAATGTGAAAATTATGCAAGTTTGAAATGGTGAAATTGCCCTTTGATTTTTCTTTTTAAATATTGGAATTTCGACACTTGCTGAAAATTACTCCAGAAAAAACGCCCGACTGACCGACCTCTAGCTTAGGGGTCGTTTGTCCGTAGAACTTTATCAATTATTCAGTATGCATTCAAGTTTATGTGTGATAATTCTGATTTCTGCACTCACCCCTTATTTATTCCTCTTAGGATTGAAAGAACCACCTCGTAGTACCTATCAGCACAACCATGGTAATTAATTGTAATGGAGATTGCTAATATGTACGTTGATAATCGTTGTCGTATTGAAAGTGTAATTGGCTTCCAAATGAATGGGACAAGCTTTTAGAGTAGTGCTTTTGAACTATAATTATACACATTTGTCAAACCTCCACACTTTAGTTGAGGTCTCGGAGTCCAGAAGCTCATAAAGTACACCTGCTTAGCTAAGGGCAATTCTACTCATATTTAGCTACGACAAAAGTACAATGGCATTAGCGATTATCTCTAAATCTTAAAAATCCACCTGTTCGGTAAGGCTAAGGGAAGAAAAAACACTGTTCTAGGGCCTAAACGACCCATATTTTTGGAATTTGAGATTGGGGTGAATGTTTTTTAACAACTGTGAAAATTGTTGAAAATATTTCCTAAACATTTTGAAAATGTGTGAAATTTTCCAAAATTGTTGATTTTTTTGGGCAAAATTACCACTAACAAAATAGTTGATCGAAAAAAAGTCAGACCGTCAACCTATCTATCCTACCTGGGAGGAACGAAAACCCTAGAACAGGGTGTTTTTTCATCACTTTACCATGAAAGAAATAAAGCTGTACAATAATAAGTCTCATTGATTTCCTGATTACCAGACAGGTGTTAGAATCCCTCAAACCCACGATACATGCCAACAAACAGTCCTTTTTTAATCAGAACAGCACCAGGATCGAGTTCTTTGATAAACACAACATTGGTATATGAGAACCCCGGGGGTGGGGGTGGCACACAACTATTTTGGTGAAGACTCATTACAGCAGCGAATGAATACAGAAGGATGCGGGCGTGCGTGATGGCAACAACAAGCGCACTGTGTATCATATGGCGTGTGTCCATAATCGCGCACGTAAGCTTGGATTCTTTTGCACGCGGAGAGATAAAAACTGAATATTTCTCGCCAATTTAGAACTGATTAAACTATAAGGTGTTTTTTTATATGTGGTGTGTTACGCATGGAACACGTTAAGGGTCTAAAATCATTTTTCAATAAAAAAAAAAGGCTACTTTTTTCAAAAATGCTGGTAATATTTTACTCGTTTTGGAGGTCAAATTGGGGATTAAAACATGAGAAACTTCATTTTACGCTGAACTTTTTTTTCACGATCCTGGTAATTTTTTACTCGTTTAGGGGGTCAAATTGGTGAATAAATCATGAGAAAAACTCATTTCATGATAAATGTTGGCTTCAGAGGCAATACGCATTTAGGGTTGTGTGTATGGAAAATCTGTGGTCATGAATGCTTACAAAATTACAATATCATATTACACAGGCTATACCTCATTGTTCCTAGAATGCACAAGGGTGCCAGGGACGGGGCTTATTCAGTGGAACAGGATCCTGGTCAGTATTCGCAGTGCACGTCTACTATGACCAGCGTCAAATCTGTCCTCAAAACTCTTCGCTTGATTTAGTTTGGTTTTATTTTGTTGTTTTTATGTTTCGTATTGCGCTCTGTATCCCTTGGCAACGGCACATTATAAATGCTGTGTATTATTAATATTATTGTTATTTAATATTAGCTCGTACCTGTTAACGATTAGCTCATGTATGATGACTGGCATTGCAGATCCTCCTGGTGCTATCCAGCAGTGATTGGGTACTATAGCCAACTGATCACTTCCCTCTAGTCCGACCTCAAAGAACAACCTTTCACCGGTAGGAGCAAGTTGCGGGAAACCCTGCGCTTTTCTTATAAATGCAGTCGATTTGAATAAATCCATGTATAGCGTGACATGATTGTTACCCTGACCGATGTCGTTATCTACTTCTTGATCGGCGGGTGGGGGCGGTTCGGTGACTGGTTCCCCGCTGGGTAGGTATTCGCAACGGATAGGAAAACGCTCGATGGGACTGTTGTCGGTGTCAATAGGGGGAGTCCCATCCTCCCCATTGGTCCCTCCACTACCTTCACCGTCACCGTCGGTGTAGTCCGATTCAGAGAATAATACCTGAAATCACAATATAGTTTTTGCGATATTACATATTAAAGGCAAAACAAATCTAAATTGCGAATGGTTCAAATTCTGCAAGCAACATTTGTTTTTCTCGATACATTTGATACGACAGAACAGAAAAATGTTCACATTTGGAAGGAAATTCTCATTTGTGCAGGAAAACTGGCGACAAAAGGTATTCACTCAAAATACCATGTGGCACCAGTGTATATTGCAAGGAATATGATTTGTTTTCCTTCTTAACCCAACACGCAAATTTCCTTACCTCATTTTCAAATATAACCCTGTCCTCCTCCACGATCTTCGTAGTGCCGCACTCATCTAGTTCCATCTGTAGTACCAGATCGCTGCCGTCAGTGTGCGCCTTGCACGTCGGATCCAACATCATGATGCTCATGTCGGACGTCTGCCCGAAGTAATCGATGATCTCTTTCGGAATGGTGAGACGGATGCCCTCTCTTAGGCATTCCACGTTTGTGATGCGTGCCAAGACCGGTCCGCCCAAGGCCTGCTGGCCAGAGATGGTATTGGGACCGCGCGGAAGGCCATCTGTGTTGGTGCTCTCTGTAATTTAGGATTACAAAAACAATAACAAACTGACAAGTGTGTACTGTTATCTGCATAGGCAGCAGAAGTGATGGGGGGGTGGGGGGTCGCAGGGGTACTACCCCCCTAAATTCTGATGCCTCCGCCTCCACTGATTATCTGTGATGAAATGAAAGACCCTTATGACAAATTTGATTGGGCACATTCATTATAACATGTGACCTGTTCTTGTGAAATCAGGCGGAACTGGGCAGGGGACAAATTTATGGTTTTGATTGAATTTTCAAAGGTTAAAAATATTCTGAACAATGACATTTCCCTTTTTAAATTGGACATTCCTATCCAAAATACAGAAATTCTGTATTTTGGTCATTATCCTCAGAGATATATTTTTAGCTTCTTACAGTTTCATGCTTCCTACTATTGTTTTACTTGTAAACATTCCAAATTATGGGGGTGGTATTATAATAGGATTTATTTTTTAATTATGTTTTAATTTTTGTAACATTTTTTCATGTTGAGATGTGCTTTATTCAGTTTTTGAGAAATAAAAGAAAGGGCATAATTCTGTTATACCCTTCACACCAACATCGGTTAGTATGCGAAGGTTAAATATTTGCTGGACAAGTCATGCTTTTTCACATTTGGGGTGCTGAATTCTAACTTCAGATGCCAAATGCCCCAAAATGTCAGTGTGTGATTGTAATAGGATATTTCTTGAATTTTGAAACTTTGTGAAAGTTAGGGGTGGGATTATACTTGAGCATGGGACTTAACTCGGACCATTACAGTATTCATCTTATTACACACGATCACTTTGCTTCCATAAGCTATTCATTTCCCCCCAGAACACCACGCTAATCATTAACCCTTCATTCAATATTGAACCAGATCAAGCCGTGTGCCAAGCGTGACATTTGCGCAACACATATATATGATCGGGCATTTACATGGTTGAACATGAATTACTGATGCGTTAGGCTTTTACAAATCCAATGTATCAGAGAGTGTTTAAAAATCCAATAGGGATGCATTTTCTTCTTCTAGGTTTTTAATTATATAAGGTTCATCTAAATTGAAAGCAATGAATGGACACAACATGAAAAATAAAGGGACAATAAAAATGGTCATTTGAAACATAAGATTTTGTTCGAAGTAGTTTAACCATTATACTGATGAAATTTACATACATATCGACACCATGTCTTATAATCATTTCTATTTCTAATTGTATAAGCGCATACGCATTTATAATCATGTGGTAAATCCTCTTTGCCAAACTTCCGTTCATTCTGCAAAATCAATACAAATATAGGTCGATGACATTAAAATGGTCACATGGATGGAAATGTCAACATTTACATCATATAATTTATCTCCCAGAACTCATGTTGACCAAATTCAATTTGATGCTGTAAAACTCCTGGATTAAAAAAACAGGGCCAGACAACTTAGATTCAACCACATGTTCAATATTTTTCATTCCCTTGGACCATCATATTTTAACCAATTCTTTACCAAAGTGTCTGTCTGATACACACTCCCACACCACCAGGTCTAGTTCCATTCAATTTTCACATTCCAAGGATTGGTTCATACACCAAACACTCTTTTTATTACCAAGCCACCCTGGATTGGAATCATTTACCATCTCAAATGTACTTTTAAGAATTCAATGAAAAAACAGCTAGCAAGAAGTGCCAGGATGGCCCAAGAGTCTGCTGATACTGTTTAACTTTATTTTATTTTTGTCCCTTTCTTGTCTCAAGCTCCTCGTTCCAGGTGCCTTTTGTTCTTTTTGTGGGACCCCATTGGAAATAAGTTTGCTTTTTAGCAGACTTTATGGGTTATCCTGGCATCTCGGCATTTTGGTGTGTGTTCTTAATTAAATGTATATCTTTTGTGTCATGCATTTTTTGTATGTTGTATTTTGTATATTTGTCGTTTTGCCTAATAAACAACAAACAAACAAATAATATGCAACCAACCAGTCGCATCAAAAAGGGCTTACAGTGTCGTTCAACATGAAAATTGATATTTTGTTTTCATGCAAAAGTGTATTTTGTAAGCTTTAAAATGACACCTCGCTTAATACATTTGGCCAATGCATTCAGATTTTATGTGAAATTTTAGGTGGAAATCCCTTTTTATTTCTTTTGTTTTTTCGTGCTCTACTTCCTCGATATCCTAACACTTTCCCTGCGGCAGGCAGCTGCAGACGACATTAAAAATTTCACAAAATGTTTTAAAAAAGTCAAAATTATTGAATTTCATTACCATATTTGGAATCACCATGAGAAATGCATTGACATAAGTATAAACATGCCTAGTATTGGGTCAATAATCCTTGAGATAGACTTTGAAAATTGTGAGAGGTTTCTGAAAATCTCTTTTGTGTATGGTAAAAATAATAGCCGCGTGGAAAGTGTTACAAATGTATACTGCCGACAAAAGCCCCATTTTGGTTTGGTGCAAGAAGGTTTTATCTACAATGGATATCCTACAGCACCAGCAGATAAGAACGTTTTAAAAGATATATTATGTTACAAAATATATAGTGAACAAGGCGATCCATGGATCACTAGTCTCACCTTATTTCACAGTCACTATATACATGTATTAGCTGGTGTTATTCCAGTCACTATATTGGCTGGATTCTTTTCAAGTTTGGTTCCAATTAGACTTCAACTTTTCAAATGGACCAATTTTACATGTTAAGCCTATTTTACAACTTGACCTGAGATGACCTTTGACCACACACCATGTGACCTTTGACCTTATTAAAATATGAATGTACCCCAAGTTTGGTTCCAATTGGACTTCAACTTTTCAAATGAGACCAAAAACTCAAAAATCTTTAACCTTACAGACACACTCACTCATTCACTCACTAGTGCCCCAACATTGTGGGAATTTGTGTTCATTTTCAAACATTTAAAAAAAAATCAATATAAGAACTTTGAATAAAAACAAAATATGGGTTTGTCAGGCACATAAAACATTTTTCCCCTCTTGGCCTTAACCTGCAATAATGTATGCAAAAATGTGCAAAAGCTTACAGAGGTGAATGCTATTTGGAACGCTATTCAATCATCCTAACATTCAGTGATTAATTCATTCATGTGGGGCTCACATCTATGATGACTAATTGCTATAGTGAAATTTAAGCCTGTGCATGTGTTTCGCTTCTGACTTCAGCACATGCCGGAGGAATTTAGTCATGATGTAGATGTCATCCCAACGACACACATACTATATTTCTAGGTGATATCAAAATCCTCTCTCCTCTCTATGTTTCCATATTGACCTTATATGGTCAAATTCATGATTATCACTTTTCTTATATATCACTTTTCTTATAATTCAAACATTTTCAACAACAACAAATTCAAACCAATTTTGAAACAGTTTCAGGAAATATTTTAACTTCTGTAAGAAATTAATAATAATTTCAAATGACATCAAAATCATCTCTCCTCTCCATGTTTCCATATTGACCTTATGTGGCCAAATTCATGATTATCACCTTTTTTATAATTCAAACATTTTCAACAACACAATTTCAAACCAATTTGAAACGGTTTCAGGTAATATTTTAACTTCTGTAAGAAATTTATAATAATTTCAAATGACATCAAAATCATCTCACCTCTCTATGTTTCCATATTGAACTTATATGGACAAATTCATGATTATCACTTTTCTTATAATTCAAACATTTTCAACAACAAAAATTTAAACCAATTTGAAACAGTTTCAGGAAATATTTTAACTTCTGTAAGAAATTAATAATAATTTCAAATGACATCAAAATCCCCTCTCCTCTCCATGTTTCCATATTGACCTTATATGGCCAGATTCATAAATTCATGATTGTCACTTTTCATGATTGTCAAACATTTCAAAAAAATATTCAAACCAATTTGAAACGGTTTCAGGAAATATTTTAACTTCTGTAAGAAATTTATAATAATTTCAAATGTCAAGAATATAGGTTGTGTCAGTTGCACCAGTAGAACATGCAAAACTGTGCAGCAGTTAGCAGATGTGAATAATATACAGAACAATATTCAATTATCTTAAAGTCAATGAATGATTAATTCATTCATATGGGGCTCACATCTATGACTAATTGCCTCAGTGAGATTTATTTAACCCTATCCTATTTCACTGCAAAATCTCTGCATTAATCAGAGGAATTTAGTCATGAATAAGATGTCATCCTTACTTACTATCTTTCTAGATGACATCAAAATCATATCTCTTCGCCATGTTTTCATAAGACATTGACCTTATGGTCCAATTCATGATTATAAATAAAATTTGTTTTTAAATTAAAAACTTGTCAACAAAAAAATTGAAACAATTTTAAATGGTTTCAGAAATTTGTGGGTTGGTCGGTTGCCCCGGGCGGGTTACTCGCCTAAGACGGTATACGGGTGTGCCGCTCTAATGGGTAGCTTTTTTGGCACAAAATCCCTAAACATGGGGTATGATTTTGTGCTGAAAATCCCTAAAAATGGGGTCACTTTTTACAAATGGGTCTATTTTCGCGAATTTTTTGTCTATTTTCTCGAAAACTTACAAAAAATAGGTATATTTTCCCGATAATTTGCAAAAAATAGGTCTTTTTTCCCGATAATTTGCGAACATTTGGTCTGAAATGAAGCAAAACCCCTAAATATGGTTTTCCAAAATCACCCCTAAAAATGGGTATGGGTTTTGAATCTCCAGCGGCACACTCCCAACCTAACCAAATCCGAGTACCCCCCCCCCCCCCTCGGGTCGGTTGGCACCAGTAGAAGATGATTTGTTTTGTTTATTCCTGAGCCTCAACCTAACATTATACACGCAAATCTGTGCAGCAGTGAACAGAGGTGAATACTATATACAGAATGCTACTCAATCATCCTAAAGTCAATGATTATTTCATTCATATGGGGCTCACATCTATGATGACTAATTGCTGCGGTGAAATTTAACCCTATCCTATTTCACTGCAGATCTCTGCATGAATCAGAGGTATTTAATTATGATTTAGATGTAATCTCATACTGACAATCAGTGTTCAAAGGGGGAAAATCAGGTTATCCTGCGGATAACCATGATATGAATTCAGGTTATCCGCCATCATTTTTCGTTATCCGCCAAGTCCAGTTAAGAATTTCAGAGGTATAACAAATGAAAAAGCACATATTCTGCAATTTAAATTTTAAACCACATGACACATTCTAAAAATAATTAAATTCAGTAAATTATCATTTAATATGGGAATAGAAGTGTTGCTTGTAACTTCGTAACAAAGCATTGTACGAAAAAACGAATTGGTCCATGTGGTAGTACTCTTTAAAATACAGTTTTCCTAGAAAAAATCGACAGAGTTCCGACGTCCAATAGCCCAAAGGTAGGTAGGGCTATCGGTAGTTATTTAACATTTGAAAAATACCTAAATTTAGTAAATTTTCATTTAATATGGGAAGAGAAACGTTGCCTGTTACATTATATAACAATTAAATAATAACAAAAATAAATTTGTAAATTCAAGTCAGAATTTTTTTTTTGTAGTTCATATACATGTGATGTGGTAATGCAAAATGGTAAATCTGTGCATAAAAGATTTTGAAATGCATTCAAAACCTGTGTTATTATTTCTATCATGAAACATCTTTTTTATCAGATCACATGCATAACAAATAAAGTTGTCTTTTTGACAAGAATTTTTGACAAAAATAATGTTAAAAATAACGAAATAATTATAATGTTGCATCACGTTACAGTCAACATTTGATTGTCATATAATATTAATAAGCACAATGTATATAATTAATTGAATTTAGATGTTTTACACAGTAAACGGTCCTCAAAAGTCATACTTTCAATCAGAATAAATGAAATACAAAATGTACTTAGTAATTTAGGATCTTAAGTTGTAAATTACCATAGCTATGGTGTAGGTCATGGTGTATTATGTGAATTATTTCGGGTCAAATATGGGTCATCTAAGATCATGTTATATACTTTTGGACTTAGAAGAAAACAAAGTTTAATTTTTTTAAATTTTAACCAGCAATGAATTTTTGGTTTTCCTACGGCAGTTTTGGGAGTAAAAACGCCCGGATTACCACTTAATTGGAGCGCTGCTGACAATCACACTATCTGTCTGGAAAATATCAAAACCTTAAATGTATTCAGTGTTTCCAGAAGATCTCATGTAGTGGCCCAGTTCACGGTGGAAAGCAGACTGGGTCCCCGCTTCCCTCTATATGGCCGCAATCTTTAAAAATGGCGGACCAAAACGAGCACCTCACAGGGGCCGTGTGTAAAATAGGGGAAGACACAAGGATCGAGTCTACGGAGGAAAGTAGGCCAGTTTCATCAAACCATTTTGGTTTTGGCATTTACATAAGTTGAGCGTGCTATTTTAATGGGAAAAAACCAATAAAGTAATGAAAGTATTGATTACAACTGACAGGACGTAATGATTACAATAACATCACACAGCTTATTACCGATCCATGTACATAAAACAACACCATCTGAAAACCCCCACTTTGAGTGCACCTAAGGTGATATCCACTACGATTGATGAATGAGACTTACGCAAACCTGACTTACGCAAATCCGTCATATTTCCAATTCTAACTGACACTCATTTTATTCATAAATCTTTATGGTGGCACTTAATGAGCCATTCTGGGTTATTAGCGGTTAAAAATGGAAGGGGCAGTCCCACTATGGTCCCCAAATTTGTGTTACTTGACAGTAACCCACTGACTTGATATATATGTGTACAGCCTATTTTTGTCCAGAAGCAATTTCTCATGATTTAGGTTTCAGTATTCCGCCAGCAAGTTGCACCAATTCATGAATGATTAATGGGACCCTATTACAAATCTGACTCATACAAATCGCATCCATTTAAAATCATCCTGCCTTAAAGGCATATTATGTGATCTTTTCCAGAGAGCGCCCTCTATTCATGATTTTTTTTAGAAAGTAGATTTTCTTGCAGATTTACATTTCCGATCATAAATCATACATACATTCCAAGTTACAGAGCGATACGATTCCTAATTACCTCAAAATCATGGTTTTAGAGTGAATTTAGAGTGAAAAATATAAAGTGTCGGGATTCCGACAGTTTATTTTCACTCTAAAACCATGATTTTGAAGTAATTAAGAATCGTATCGCCCTGTAACTTGGAATGTATGCATGATTTATGATCAGAAATGTAAATCTGCAAGAAAATCTGCTTTCTATTTTTTTTCGATGTTGAGGGCGTTCCCTGGAAAGATCACATAATATACCTTTAATATGAAGGTGTCAATTTGAATCTACTTCTAAGCCTATCTCCAAGCGCATGTGCGGACGGTGTTCGATGACGTAATCAACTGAGCCTATATAGTGAGCACGGTATACTGAGAGTCATGACTTAGTGGGTGGGACGACGGGTCAGCGTGCTGAGAGTCCCCGGATCGATTCCCAGCCGGTCCCAGGCCATTTAGTTGGTGTTTTCTCTTCCAAATTGTGATCCCAGTTAAAAACCCGGTTAGGAGTTAGGGTTAAGATACGTTCTTTCCTGCAATTTATTGGGTGAAGATTCACCTTGCAGTGCAATGTTCCTTTAATAGTAATATAATGTAAGGGAGAAGTTGAAATATAGGTGAAGATTCGTCATAGATACACCTGTCCAAAATATTAATTTGTTCAAGATTCACCACATCCAAAAATAGAAAAAATTAACTAGGCAAAGATTAGGTGTCTAATTTTATTTGACTATCCTTGAGGTTTCAAACTAATGCCTGCATTATTTTAATATTTTCAACTCATTTAAATTAAAAACCAGTTTATTAATAAAGATTTATGCTTGTTCTTAATAATATCCTGGGTTAATAGCGGTTAAAAATGAAAGGGAAAGTCCCACTATTTTCCCCAAAGTGTTTCTACTTTGGCGACAAAAAAAAACACCTAGTTCTACAGGCCCAACCGACCCATATTTTAAAGAAACTTTTGGGAAATGTTTGCATTTTTTTTTCCTTCAAAATTTCACAAATTGATGAGAATTCACCAACATTTTCTGAAACACAACAACAACAACAAAACACCCGATCGACCATCCCTACCTGAGAGTTCTGTTTGCCTGTAGAACAAGGTTCGGGTTTTTTTCGTCGCCTAACATATTTTTGTCATGAACACAACAGAATGTCAATATGTTTTTCATTAGCCAGCCACATTAATATTGAGGAACTTTAGTTGCTTGTGTGTTTTCTTGATGTTGTTTTTCCCTTCTTTGTTTCTTATATACTTATTATATGATTGCATGTTTGTTTGTTGGTTGGGGTAAAAATTGACATTTTCTCACAACTTTAAAGATAAATGGACCAGAGATATATACTATCAACCTAAGTATTTCTACCAAATTTAAGGTGGTGAAACAGGCAAAGGTCCATCCACTTTGACTAGTTCACCCAGGGTGAAGGCTCTGGCTGTGACTGGTCAGAGTGTACCCAAGGGTTTAAAATTAGTCTGTTAGTTTCTCTTCTTTAGCTTTCGGTATGTAAACAATCAAGAAATATCCATTGAGAGAATTCTCCCTCTTTGATTCTTGATCCTATTTAACCTGTTTTGGGGAATAAAACTATTGGGGGAGAAAAACAGGACAAAATAGGGGGGGGGGGTGGGGGATTCCGACTGCGCAGGCACAGGGAATCAAATCTGGTTCACCTGCATGGCAGTCAGGTCTCTATCCCATTGAGCTGTGGAGTCAGCTAGCGCAGGCACAGGGAATCAAATCTGGTTCACCTGCATGGCAGTCAGGTCTCTATCCAATTGAGCTGCAGAGTCAGCTTGGAAATTCTTGGCAAATCTTAACACTTTCCACACTGCTATTGGTTTTACCATATATACAAAACAGATTTTTCAGAAACCTTTCCCAACTTTCAAGGTCTATCCAAAGGATTACTGTATCAATACCTAGGCATGTTTGTACTTATTTCAATGCATTACACATGGTGATTCCAAATATGGTTATGAAATTTAACAATTTTGAATTTTTTGAAACATTTTGTGAAATTTTGTAATGTCGTCTGCAGACGCCTGCCGCGTGGAAAGTGTTAAGATTTTCCTAAGATTTTCCTATGCATATGATAGCCCATCTAATCACAGCAAACAGACTGGGGAAGCGTGTGGTGGCAGCACCTAACAGTTTAGTGATTTGTAGTGATGGGGAAGGTTAGGGCTAAGATTGAAGAAGCGTGTGATGGCAGCACCTAACAGCTTAGTGATTTGTAGTGATGAGGAAGGTTAGGGCTAAGATTGAGGAAGCGTGTGATAGCAGCACCTAACAGCTTAGTGATTTGTAGTGATGAGGAAGGTTAGGGCTAAGATTGAAGAAGCGTGTGATGGCAGCACCTAACAGCTTAGTGATTTGTAGTGATGAGGAAGGTTAGGGCTAAGATTGAGGAAGCGTGTGATGGCAGCACCTAACAGCTTAGTGATTTGTAGTGATGAGGAAGGTTATGGCTAAGATTGAGGAAGTGTGTGATGGCAGCACCTAACAGCTTAGTGATTTGTAGTGATGAGGAAGGTTAGGGCTAAGATTGAAGAAGCGTGTGATGGCAGCACCTAACAGTTTAGTGATTTGTAGTGATGGGGAAGGTTAGGGCTAAGATTGAAGAAGCGTGTGATGGCAGCACCTAACAGCTTAGTGATTTGTAGTGATGAGGAAGGTTAGGGCTAAGATTGAGGAAGTGTGTGATGGCAGCACCTAACAGCTTAGTGATTTGTAGTGATGAGGAAGGTTAGGGCTAAGATTGAGGAAGCGTGTGATGGCAGCACCTAACAGCTTAGTGATTTGTAGTGATGAGGAAGGTTAGGGCTAAGATTGAGGAAGTGTGTGATGGCAGCACCTAACAGCTTAGTGCTTTGTAGTGATGAGGAAGGTTAGGGCTAAGATTGAGGAAGTGTGTGATGGCAGCACCTAACAGCTTAGTGATTTGTAGTGATGAGGAAGGTTAGGGCTAAGATTGAGGAAGTGTGTGATGGCAGCACCTAACAGCTTAGTGATTTGTAGTGATGAGGAAGGTTAGGGCTAAGATTGAGGAAGCGTGTGATGGCAGCACCTAACAGCTTAGTGATTTGTAGTGATGAGGAAGGTTAGGGCTAAGATTGAGGAAGTGTGTGATGGTAGCACCTAACAGCTTAGTGATTTGTAGTGATGAGGAAGGTTAGGGCTAAGATTGAAGAAGCGTGTGATGGCAGCACCTAACAGCTTAGTGATTTGTAGTGATGAGGAAGGTTAGGGCTAAGATTGAGGAAGCGTGTGATGGCAGCACCTAACAGCTTAGTGATTTGTAGTGATGAGGAAGGTTAGGGCTAAGATTGAGGAAGTGTGTGATGGCAGCACCTAACAGCTTAGTGATTTGTAGTGATGAGGAAGGTTAGGGCTAAGATTGAGGAAGCGTGTGATGGCAGCACCTAACAGCTTAGTGATTTGTAGTGATGAGGAAGGTTAGGGCTAAGATTGAGGAAGCGTGTGATGGCAGCACCTAACAGCTTAGTGATTTGTAGTGATGAGGAAGGTTAGGGCTAAGATTGAGGAAGTGTGTGATGGCAGCACCTAACAGCTTAGTGCTTTGTAGTGATGAGGAAGGTTAGGGCTAAGATTGAAGAAGCGTGTGATGGCAGCACCTAACAGCTTAGTGATTTGTAGTGATGAGGAAGGTTAGGGCTAAGATTGAAGAAGCGTGTGATGGCAGCACCTAACAGCTTAGTGATTTGTAGTGATGAGGAAGGTTAGGGCTAAGATTGAGGAAGTGTGTGATGGCAGCACCTAACAGCTTAGTGATTTGTAGTGATGAGGAAGGTTAGGGCTAAGATTGAGGAAGCGTGTGATGGCAGCACCTAACAGCTTAGTGATTTGTAGTGATGAGGAAGGTTAGGGCTAAGATTGAGGAAGTGTGTGATGGCAGCACCTAACAGCTTAGTGATTTGTAGTGATGAGGAAGGTTAGGGCTAAGATTGAGGAAGTGTGTGATGGCAGCACCTAACAGCTTAGTGATTTGTAGTGATGAGGAAGGTTAGGGCTAAGATTGAGGAAGTGTGTGATGGCAGCACCTAACAGCTTAGTGATTTGTAGTGATGAGGAAGGTTAGGGCTAAGATTGAAGAAGCGTGTGATGGCAGCACCTAACAGCTTAGTGATTTGTAGTGATGAGGAAGGTTAGGGCTAAGATTGAGGAAGTGTGTGATGGCAGCACCTAACAGCTTAGTGATTTGTAGTGATGAGGAAGGTTAGGGCTAAGATTGAGGAAGCGTGTGATGGCAGCACCTAACAGCTTAGTGATTTGTAGTGATGAGGAAGGTTAGGGCTAAGATTGAGGAAGCGTGTGATGGCAGCACCTAACAGCTTAGTGATTTGTAGTGATGAGGAAGGTTAGGGCTAAGATTGAGGAAGTGTGTGATGGCAGCACCTAACAGCTTAGTGATTTGTAGTGATGAGGAAGGTTAGGGCTAAGATTGAGGAAGCGTGTGGTGGCAGCACCTAACAGCTTAGTGATTTGTAGTGATGGGGAAGGTTAGGGCTAAGATTGAGGAAGCGTGTGATGGCAGCACCTAACAGCTTAGTGATTTGTAGTGATGAGGAAGGTTAGGGCTAAGATTGAGGAAGCGTGTGATTGCAGCACCTAACAGCTTAGTGATTTGTAGTGATGAGGAAGGTTAGGGCTAAGATTGAGGAAGCGTGTGGTGGCAGCACCTAACAGCTTAGTGATTTGTAGTGATGAGGAAGGTTAGGGCTAAGATTGAGGAAGCGTGTGATGGCAGCACCTAACAGCTTAGTGATTTGTAGTGATGAGGAAGGTTAGGGCTAAGATTGAGGAAGCGTGTGATGGCAGCACCTAACAGCTTAGTGATTTGTAGTGATGGGGAAGGTTAGGGCTAAGATTGAAGAAGCGTGTGATGGCAGCACCTAACAGCTTAGTGATTTGTAGTGATGAGGAAGGTTAGGGCTAAGATTGAGGAAGTGTGTGATGGCAGCACCTAACAGCTTAGTGATTTGTAGTGATGGGGAAGGTTAGGGCTAAGATTGAAGAAGCGTGTGATGGCAGCACCTAACAGCTTAGTGATTTGTAGTGATGAGGAAGGTTAGGGCTAAGATTGAGGAAGCGTGTGATGGCAGCACCTAACAGCTTAGTGATTTGTAGTGATGAGGAAGGTTAGGGCCAAGATTGAAGAAGCGTGTGATGGCAGCACCTAACAGCTTAGTGATTTGTAGTGATGAGGAAGGTTAGGGCTAAGATTGAAGAAGCGTGTGATGGCAGCACCTAACAGCTTAGTGATTTGTAGTGATGAGGAAGGTTAGGGCTGAGATTGAGGAAGCGTATGATGGCAGCACCTAACAGCTTAGTGATTTGTAGTGATGAGGAAGGTTAGGGCTAAGATTGAGGAAGCGTGTAATGGCAGCACCTAACAGTTTAGTGATTTGTAGTGATGAGGAAGGTTAGGGCTAAGATTGAAGAAGCGTGTGATGGCAGCACCTAACAGCTTAGTGATTTGTAGTGATGAGGAAGGTTAGGGCTGAGATTGAGGAAGCGTGTGATGGCAGCACCTAACAGCTTAGTGATTTGTAGTGATGAGGAAGGTTATGGCTAAGATTGAAGAAGCGTGTAATGGCAGCACCTAACAGCTTAGTGATTTGTAGTGATGAGGAAGGTTAGGGCTGAGATTGAGGAAGCGTATGATGGCAGCACCTAACAGCTTAGTGATTTGTAGTGATGAGGAAGGTTAGGGCTAAGATTGAGGAAGTGTGTGATGGCAGCACCTAACAGCTTAGTGATTTGTAGTGATGGGGAAGGTTAGGGCTAAGATTGAAGAAGCGTGTGATGGCAGCACCTAACAGCTTAGTGATTTGTAGTGATGAGGAAGGTTAGGGCTAAGATTGAGGAAGCGTGTAATGGCAGCACCTAACAGCTTAGTGATTTGTAGTGATGAGGAAGGTTAGGGCTAAGATTGAAGAAGCGTGTGATGGCAGCACCTAACAGCTTAGTGATTTGTAGTGATGAGGAAGGTTAGGGCTAAGATTGAGGAAGCGTGTAATGGCAGCACCTAACAGCTTAGTGATTTGTAGTGATGAGGAAGGTTAGGGCTAAGATTGAGGAAGTGTGTAATGGCAGCACCTAACAGCTTAGTGATTTGTAGTGATGAGGAAGGTTAGGGCTGAGATTTAGGAAGCGTATGATGGCAGCACCTAACAGCTTAGTGATTTGTAGTGATGAGGAAGGTTAGGGCTAAGATTGAGGAAGTGTGTGATGGCAGCACCTAACAGCTTAGTGATTTGTAGTGATGAGGAAGGTTAGGGCTAAGATTGAGGAAGCGTGTGATGGCAGCACCTAACAGCTTAGTGCTTTGTAGTGATGGGGAAGGTTAGGGCTAAGATTGAGGAAGCATGTGATGGCAGCACCTAACAGCTTAGTGATTTGTAGTGATGAGGAAGGTTAGGGCTAAGATTGAGGAAGCGTGTGGTGGCAGCACCTAACAGCTTAGTGATTTGTAGTGATGAGGAAGGTTAGGGCTAAGATTGAGGAAGCGTGTGATGGCAGCACCTAACAGCTTAGTGATTTGTAGTGATGAGGAAGGTTAGGGCTAAGATTGAGGAAGCGTGTGATGGCAGCACCTAACAGCTTAGTGATTTGTAGTGATGGGGAAGGTTAGGGCTAAGATTGAAGAAGCGTGTGATGGCAGCACCTAACAGCTTAGTGATTTGTAGTGATGAGGAAGGTTAGGGCTAAGATTGAGGAAGCGTGTGATGGCAGCACCTAACAGCTTAGTGATTTGTAGTGATGGGGAAGGTTAGGGCTAAGATTGTAGAAGCGTGTGATGGCAGCACCTAACAGCTTAGTGATTTGTAGTGATGAGGAAGGTTAGGGCTAAGATTGAGGAAGCGTGTAATGGCAGCACCTAACAGTTTAGTGATTTGTAGTGATGAGGAAGGTTAGGGCTAAGATTGAAGAAGCGTGTGATGGCAGCACCTAACAGCTTAGTGATTTGTAGTGATGAGGAAGGTTAGGGCTGAGATTGAGGAAGCGTATGATGGCAGCACCTAACAGCTTAGTGATTTGTAGTGATGAGGAAGGTTAGGGCTAAGATTGAGGAAGTGTGTAATGGCAGCACCTAACAGCTTAGTGATTTGTAGTGATGAGGAAGGTTAGGGCTAAGATTGAGGAAGCGTGTGATGGCAGCACCTAACAGCTTAGTGATTTGTAGTGATGAGGAAGGTTAGGGCTAAGATTGAAGAAGCGTGTGATGGCAGCACCTAACAGCTTAGTGATTTGTAGTGATGAGGAAGGTTAGGGCTAAGATTGAGGAAGCGTATGATGGCAGCACCTAACAGCTTAGTGATTTGTAGTGATGAGGAAGGTTAGGGCTAAGATTGAGGAAGCGTGTGGTGGCAGCACCTAACAGCTTAGTGATTTGTAGTGATGAGGAAGGTTAGGGCTAAGATTGAGGAAGCGTGTGGTGGCAGCACCTAACAGCTTAGTGATTTGTAGTGATGGGGAAGGTTAGGGCTAAGATTGAGGAAGTGTGTGATGGCAGCACCTAACAGCTTAGTGATTTGTAGTGATGAGGAAGGTTAGGGCTAAGATTGAGGAAGTGTGTGATGGCAGCACCTAACAGCTTAGTGATTTGTAGTGATGAGGAAGGTTAGGGCTAAGATTGAGGAAGCGTGTGATGGCAGCACCTAACAGCTTAGTGATTTGTAGTGATGAGGAAGGTTATGGCTGAGATTGAGGAAGTGTGTGATGGCAGCACCTAACAGCTTAGTGCTTTGTAGTGATGAGGAAGGTTATGGCTAAGATTGAGAAAGCGTGTGGTGGCAGCACCTAACAGCTTAGTGATTTGTAGTGATGAGGAAGGTTATGGCTAAGATTGAGGAAGCGTGTGATGGCAGCACCTAACAGCTTAGTGATTTGTAGTGATGAGGAAGGTTAGGGCTAAGATTGAAGAAGTGTGTGATGGCAGCACCTAACAGCTTAGTGATTTGTAGTGATGAGGAAGGTTAGGGCTGAGATTGAGGAAGTGTGTGATGGCAGCACCTAACAGCTTAGTGATTTGTAGTGATGAGGAAGGTTAGGGCTGAGATTGAGGAAGTGTGTGATGGCAGCACCTAACAGCTTAGTGATTTGTAGTGATGAGGAAGGTTATGGCTGAGATTGAGGAAGTGTGTGATGGCAGCACCTAACAGCTTAGTGATTTGTAGTGATGAGGAAGGTTAGGGCTAAGATTGAAGCGTGTAATGGCAGCACCTAACAGTTTAGTGATTTGTAGTGATGAGGAAGGTTAGGGCTAAGATTGAGGAAGTGTGTAATGGCAGCACCTAACAGCTTAGTGATTTGTAGTGATGAGGAAGGTTAGGGCTAAGATTGAAGAAGCGTGTGATGGCAGCACCTAACAGCTTAGTGATTTGTAGTGATGAGGAAGGTTATGGCTAAGATTGAAGAAGCGTGTGATGGCAGCACCTAACAGCTTAGTGATTTGTAGTGATGAGGAAGGTTAGGGCTAAGATTGAGGAAGCGTGTGATGGCAGCACCTAACAGCTTAGTGCTTTGTAGTGATGAGGAAGGTTAGGGCTAAGATTGAGGAAGCGTGTGATGGCAGCACCTAACAGCTTAGTGATTTGTAGTGATGAGGAAGGTTAGGGCTAAGATTGAAGAAGCGTGTGATGGCAGCACCTAACAGCTTAGTGATTTGTAGTGATGAGGAAGGTTAGGGCTAAGATTGAGGAAGCGTGTGATGGCAGCACCTAACAGATTAGTGATTTGTAGTGATGAGGAAGGTTAGGGCTAAGATTGAAGAAGCGTGTGATGGCAGCACCTAACAGTTTAGTGATTTGTAGTGATGAGGAAGGTTAGGGCTAAGATTGAGGAAGCGTGTGATGGCAGCACCTAACAGCTTAGTGATTTGTAGTGATGAGGAAGGTTAGGGCTAAGATTGAGGAAGTGTGTGATGGCAGCACCTAACAGCTTAGTGATTTGTAGTGATGAGGAAGGTTAGGGCTAAGATCACACAAGAAACAAGTTATATTTTTGACTTGGCCTTACCTTTCACTGTGACTTTAAAATGGTTGGCTAGTTCCGCTTCTGTATAGGAGGCCACTGTTCCATACTGGCCTACGACCCACGCCACCAGGTCTGCTCCCCTGTCTGGCATACCTGTTGTGTCCGCTCGTTGTGATTTGGAATGAAATCCAACGTCTCCGGCATGCACGCTGTCTGGACTCTGTAAAATCGAAGGAAACCAAGTTAAAAGAGTAGAGATGATGATACATTAAAAAAAGGTGTGATATGTTGCAAGAGCGAACCTTCCTCTGTCATTTCAACCATTTTCCCTTGACAATTGATACCATCCTGCTATTGGAAGCTGAAAATTGTCCATGAAAGATTTTCTTTATTATAAATGTTATCATTTTTGTCTAAAACATTGACACCAATAACACAGAAAGACCATTAACATAATACAAAACAGAGTTGGATTGCACATAAATAAGATTGTAGGAAATAATAACTCTTGTAGGCTTGCAATTAGTATAATAATCAACTTGAATGTATTGCTATGCCTTTTCTCCTTTAGCATACTGGAATACTGTTAATCCGACAAATTTGCTGTTATAATTCATGCTACAGTGATGCCTCGTAGATGTATGTCAAATCTTTAGCATAATAGTCACTTTATGAATTTTCTTTATGTGCAACCTTCAGAATAGTCAATCAGAGTAACAAGCTGAAACATTGGGTTTGTTAGAAGCCTTTTTCTTTCACTGTTGTTTTGCTTGTTTGCGTGTTGTTGTTTTTTCTGTCTTGATTGATCCATTTCATGCAGCAACATAAAGTAGTAGAAGTCAGGCAATTTTTGTTCCCAATCAAAATAGAATAAGATTTAGGGTAGAAAGTTGATTGGGTTTGGTCAATGTATGCCAAACAATTTTTTTACAGCCTCAATGCTTTGGTATACACCTACCAGTATTTCCAACTTCCCCGACACCGTCTCACTCTTCACGTGCCATGTGACGGCCATGTGAGCCTTCAGCACCAGTACAACGTTATACAGATGTTCTCTACCCCGCATTATAGGCTTTAGATCAACCACCACCTGAGGGGGAACGGCTCCGATTGGCTTGTGGCTCGCCGCAACCAGCTCTATGACGTGCACCTGCCTGATGTCTGACGATTTGCTTGTCTGGTCCAACTCGCATCCATTGAAGGACTTGTCCTGAACGTAGTAAGCCTCCACGCTTGTGGCATCAAAATTATCTTGTAGTTCACAAAAGGTGGGGTTCGATGAAGTAAATTCTACAAAATGAGCAAAACAAAGGGTATTGTAAATTAAAGTTGTATTATTGATTAAAATGTGTGTATTTTTAATACAATGGTAACTCTTAAATCAGTATATTCTTTGTTAATTTTTTTAAAAACCAAAAGACAGTTTAATCACAGTTTTTAATCAAATATCAGTTTTTATAAAAGGTTGAATTTCAAGATCCAGGAACGCTAAAAAAAGTGAGTGCTTTGGCCACAAAAACCCTGCTCTACTGATAAATGGGCTTCTTTCTTTTTCTTTTTCCACTTCAATATGACACAAAAAATCACAAAACTCTATAACGATTTTCCTGTTTTTTGACAATGGTAAAAGCAGATTTTGGAGTCGGTATTCATTTGCATCTAAAAAATAGTTACCTAAATTTCAAAAAAAGGGTCTGTCGGGCCCGTAGAACAGGGTTTCTTGATTTCGTCGCCTTTTGCAGATATTATTTGTACCATCACATGAATGTAAAATATTACAAAATGAAACAAATAAATAACAGAACAAGACAAATCCTCTCCCAAAAGACATTGCTCTTAATAACGGAACAAATATGTTTGTACGTAATGAAAGCTTATTGTAATCAGATTAGTTTTGGATACACATCTGATTTAACAGATGTCAAACTGTTTCATTAGCCTCTAGGGAGACCCCCCAGGTCCCCCATTATATCATTAATCCAGACAGGTGACTGAAAACAATTCCTAGAAAATAACACCCACCCATCCTAATTGCACAATCCATTGTGATGAAGGCATAAGGTCTTAAAATATCCAGCAGATAGAGGCTGCCTTCTATAATGTGTGTTTTACAAGTGAATCTGTTCAATCTTACATAAATCCAGGGACAATTTGTCATGTTTGGTTTGGCCAGCAACATAGCATGCATCTTCAAATCTGAAGATAGCTATTTTATTTTTCTAGGTTGGTTCATTCATGTGCTGGATGGGATGTTTTTGCCCCGCTCTTTGTGATATCTTATAATGTGTTTACCAACAAACTCTACTAATAGGGTGAAACACAAAAAAACCTGTTTTACAGGCCTGGCCACTTTTTTTGGGAAATTGTTGAAAAAATAGTCACATGCAAAAGAAGACCAACACATACACACAATTTGGATCAACAAAAAACAGCAAAGCTTTTACAGATCTTTTTATTTCCTGTCATTTTGAAGGGGAGAAAAGGTTTCATTTGCCACAGTGTTTTTTTGTTGTTGCCCAAGATACAGATAAGTTTAACCAAATATACAGGGTGTCCCAAAAAAATGTTAACACTCCGGGCACATAAGATATCTTAAAAGGACAGGAACACACGGATCTAATCTTGATGTATTATGAAAGCTGAGTAAATAAGCTTTCATTTGCATTTTATTGCGTTCCAATTGGTTATTTAGAACGGGAGATATGCTTCAGCAAACATGAGGAAGCAAAATCGGCTTGGTCCAATCCTCTCAGTATGAAAGTAAAGCTTTTAAAATGCACGAAGCAAGAAGCAACATGATTAAGTCACACACACACATCAGTTAGTCTCTTCTTTGTTCTTTTCAACGCATTCTTTCGATTCTTTTCAAGCTTAAAAGACATAAATAAATATATTCCACATACATTATATAGGTATTTTGTCATGAGTTCAAGTTCTATACTCTTTTTCCATGTGCAATGGTAGCTGTCAGTAAAACAGTCTTTAAAATTGAAATTGAAACATTTCATGTTCTTTGTTGAAATGGTCCATCCAATTAAATACATTAACTTGCACATGGGAAAAGAGTATAGAACTTGAACTCATGACAAAATACCTATATAATTTATGTGGAATATATTTATTTATGTCTTTTAAGCTTGAAAAGAATCGAAAGAATGCGTTGAAAAGAACAAAGAAGAGATTAACTGATGTGTGTGTGTTGCTTCTTGCTTCGTGCATTTTAAAAGCTTTACTTTCATACTGAGAGGATTGGACCAAGCCGAATTTGCTTCCTCATGTTTGCTGAAGCATATTTCCCGTTCTAAATAACCAATTGGAACGCAATAAAATGCAAATGAAAGTTTATTTACTCAGCTTTCATAATACATCAAGATTAGACCCGTGTGTTCCTGTCCTTTTAAGATATCTTATGTGCCCGGAGTGTTAACATTTTTTTGGGACACCCTGTATAGCCAATCTTTCTTCAAACATACCCTCTCCAATTTTGAGGTTAAATGTATTTGCTCCGTGTACTGCACTGAACGTGGTGACGGCCCGATAGGTTAACAGTACCCAATCCAGCAGGTCCGCTGTGTCGTGAGGTAAACTGGTGTCTCGAGACAGATCGACTGTCAGGTCGTCGGAAATTATAACAGAGGTATTTTGAGGAATCTGTGGAGAACGAGAGAAAAAAGTGAAAACCGAATTAGTTAAATACCGTTATTTAAATGGCAGAAATTCTCTCAGGTTGTTCAGCGATTTCAATCCATACATTTTTGAATGATGACTGAAAAACTCCAAAAATTGAAATGTGTGCTGTCTAGCATAGTGTTTTAGGTAGTAAAACAATGACATTTTCACCTTTTTCTACTCTCGAGTAGAATTTTCAAGGATGAAAAGTGAAAGGTATTTCATCCTTTGCATTGGGCAAGTGAAAACACTGTTGTTGTTTTGGTTTTTGCATACGCTCAAATACACTTCCAACTCTTCCAAGGTGACACGTTACATAAAAAGGCACATTTTGTATACACTCGTCAAAAGAAGTTCCTGGACACTCATTGAAGTTCAAATATTTCACATAAACATTTAATATAAATTAAACAATTGCATGTCCAAAATAAGCAGACAATAATTCTCTATCATGTCTGTATGAAATTAAGATGTACGCATTCATGCATGGCTGAGCACATTCATTAAGCAATGGTAAGGTGCGTAAAAGGAAATTGCAAGAAATGAGCATTTACAGTAATTTGAATGGAGGGATTATCAAATTTTTTGCAATCTTCTTGCCATTGTCAAGTGAATGGGATCTGCCATGCATGAGTGATCATGTCTAAATTCCATGTTAAGCTGTTAGAGGATTACTTTCTGCTTATTTTGATATACAATTATATATATATAATTATATATATTCTATTAAATATTAATTTAATTTAAGTGTCCAGGAACTTCTTTTGACGAGTGTACTTCTGATTGGGGATGGACCGAAGAACAGGGAGAGGGGGTTATATGGGGGGACCAAAAAATTGAACCCAGGTCGCTGGGGTGACAGGCGAGTGACAAAATCACCAGACCACAAGTGCTGGGCTACCCAGGCTTAATTTCCACAGACCATACCCGGGGTTCAGTGCAATGGGAAATAACTTGTGTGCGTGTGCCTAGAAGTGCTGCTGGCTGTGTGGTTCTGTATGGGTATGGTGTAATAGGGTTACGGTTAAATGAAGGATCTCCAACTATTAGGACACACTCAAATGCGAACAAATCCAACTTGAGGCTACTGTAAGGCTTGGGTTTTCAGGAAATCGTGCTCCCAGGACTCAATTTAATTATTCAGGTGGGACTAACTGGGATTCCCGAAATTTCTCCAACAAACTTTGCATTTATTATTAGGGCGCCATCTTTTGTCAAAATTGTGTCATGCGTGTTACAAGATGGCGGCACGGTAAACACGGGTGAAAATCTGCGGCGAAAATCACATTTTAGCGAGCATATTAGAGTACAAAATTGCATGGATTTGAACCATTTCAAGTGAATCTCCACTATAAATTTGCATTAATGATTTAGCCAAGATATATTTTTTAGTAATCTTATTATTATTTTGTCGATCGGGTATTTTCTAGTTTCGGGAAGATGATTTTTGTTCCCAGGACTAGAAATGTTCGGGCAGGACTCAATTTCCCGGGAATAGACCATATTCACGCGGCAGCCATTTTCTAAAATTTGCCACCCAAGCCTCGTTCTCGTTACGTATACCTGCGTCTGCGTGACTTGCGTGAGGATGCGTACACCGCGTGATTTGGTACCACGCGTCTCGCGCAGTTCTATTGTGCAGCGCGAGGCGCAGATATACCAAACGGGAACGAGGCTTGGGTGGCATATTTTGCAAAATGGCTGCCGCGTGAATAGGGTCTATTGCTCCCACCCTTAGGTTACTCTTATCTACAAATTATCAAAATTTAATTTTTGTAGCCCTAGCTCATGTTGGTCTCAAATTTCTACTAGAATCCATTCTCACAAGAATCTAAACAAATTCTCTTTAATTTGTCATTGTTTTCAAACAAATGGCAAAAAAGTACACACTGTATTTATTTTATCTGCTGTGGTGTAAACGCACTATAACAGGCATTGTGGGGGAACCATCTGTTGCATATTATGTATACAAACAACATCAAATCACTTCACTCTAACTAATTTAGTTATTTTTTTCTTCAATAAAATACCCTAGAAATACAAGAATATTCATATCATGTGTACAGCCAATTAGGCCACACACAAAAAAAAAGTTTGTCTCGGAAGAAACCTAAACAAATTATTTATTTTTGTTATAGTAAAAACTGCTATGTGAAATGCATTTTTTTTAACATGAGACAGGCTCTGTGAAGCAAGAAAATGTAGCTGGTAGCTGGAACAGTTTACCATCACATATTCACTCAATGTCATTTATTGGACAATTTAAAAAATGTCTCAAGACTCATATCTTGAAGTCTGAATAAAAATCCAGTGCATACTTATCTTCTGCTTATGTTCATCTACTCATTTTTCGGAGTAATTCTGTTATACCCTTCACAGGGGTATTCATAGTGCATGATTTTTAAGAACGCCGCATACTACCGATGTTGGTGTGAAGGGTATAACAGAATTATGCCAATTTTTCTGCTGGAGACTGTTGTGCAGGCCTTATGTCTTTTTCGATATACTGTTTCTGTATATTTCTCATTATTTTGTTTCAATATGTATTTGTATTTTTCTCTCTGTATAGCGCTTTGAGAACTTGTTAGTAAGTATTTTGTATTATTATTATTGATATGGTACTTCGCAATGTGAAATTAAAATTTGAAGGAGCATAGTCCACTCAATAAATGATATTAATCAGTTCACTGGAGTCAGTTGTTTTTCTTGAGTTTGAATAATATTTTAATATTGGAAAAAAACATCCCATACAGTCACAACTTGGCTCCACACCATCATTTTTAAGTTCAAGAAATACATGGAAAAAAGTGTTACGCGGTGAAATGTGAATTTTAAAAGCTACATGCGCAGTCTTCTGAGACAGACTTGTATTTTTGTTTAGCCTTAGGCCAAACAAAGAAGAAGGTCTGTCTCAGAAGCCCGCCCGCATTGGTATGTGAAATGAGCTACGGTGCGTAGGTCTATGCGCTGAGGCCTAAAAAACTTCTTGATTTTTTTCTTGATTTTTTTTTTTGGGGGGGGGGGGGGATTTTTTAAAAAAAAGTTTTAATTTTTTTTCTCTGAAGCTTGGATTAGCAACAAGAACAACAAAAAATCGCAAACATCATAGCCTATTTTCTATAAAAAACATTTTAAAAAGAAATCGCACAGCACTTAACTTATTTGCAAAATGTTTCTGAAACAGACTATCTTCTTTGTTTGGCCTTACATGTAATAAATATTATATCTATTGAATGGTAATTCATTTTTATATATGTAGAAGCATCCAATGTTGTGTAGCATTGCATTACAGAACACTCAAATATTTTATTTTTATCTTAATTTTATTTTTATTACATCTGAATGAAAAGCATGGTAAAAGCAAGGATTTTATTTTTCTGTTCATAAAATGCTGGGTGTTCAAAATAAAGTTAACCCATTCTGAAAGCAGTTTTTCACCCACATTGAGTAGCATAACATTTTCAACTAATACATTTCTTTGAAAATAAGATGATACAAAAGTAGCATTATTACTAAAGAGTAGATAGAGTTTAAAGGTATATTATGTGATCTTTCCAGGGAACGCCCTCAACATCAGAAGAAAAAAATTAAAAGTAGATTTTCTTGCAGATTTACATTTCTGATCATAAATCGTACATACATTCCAAGTTACAGGGCGATACGATTCTTAGTTACTTCAAAATCATGATTTTAGAGTGAAAATAAACTGTCGGATTATCCGACAGTTTATATTTTTCACTCTAAATTCACTCTAAAACCATGATTTTGAGGTAATTAGGAATCGTATCACTCTGTAACTTGGAATGTATGTATGATTTATGATCAGAAATGTAAATCTGCAAGAAAATCTACTTTCTAAAAAAAATAATGAATAGAGGGCGCTCTCTGGAAAAGATCACATAATATGCCTTTAAGCGTTTTTCACAAATACAATTTGTCTTGTATTAAATAAAGATAGAAGAATCCATATGCAAGCATTATACTGACAACCTATGAGTTAAGTATTCATTTCAATGACCATGTGAAATGGAAAGTGTGAACTGAATTTGGACAAATGGAACACTTTATAGTTTTGTATGAAATGAATAATTAAAGCACCAGTGATTGAATGACTGCAAACATGTAAGGCAATCCATCCGCTATATTTTGCTCAGTGTTACCAAATATAGAGCCCAATCGACTAAAGTGAGTTACACTTTTTGTCTGCTCAAGTAGCCCAACAACAGTAGCTAACTGGGCTAGTGGGTTTGCTAACAAGGACAGTTTGTCAGTGTTACCAAAAGACACTATAGCCCAAGTGGCCCAATCTACAGTGAAAACTATATCCCTTTCTTCTGTAAAAATCGCTATAGTTTGATCTTTTAACTTAAATAGCGCAACTAGGCTACTAAATAACTGAACAGGCAATACTGTCTTTGTTCAATTTAACCAAATAGTATTGACCCTCGTAGCCCAATTTTCACTGAAAGAAGCCCTTTTTGTGTGTGTTTCTCTATAAAAGCCGCTCAATTAAGCTACTGTCTTCATGTTTCACGTAACACCTCTTTTGGTCAAGTATCATGTGTCTGACCAACGACAATGTCGAGTGGATAACGTCCATCCATCCACCCGCGCGAGCCTCCGAAGCCATATTCCCTATCGTGGATACTGACCATCTAGATCTATAATGACCGGTTGAAATCTAGGCCATGTCGCTTAAGGTTATTAAAGCTACACAGAGGTGTACATCCTTGCACCCTCTGCGGTTAAATATTTATTTTTCTGAAACCATCTTAATGTAACATTATTTGAAGTTAGAACGTACTGACGTCCATCATTTAAAATATACAATATAAATTGAAGAACAAAAGTTATCAGCCTATATACCAATTAACTGAAAACCCTATTCTCTACCAATTAACTGAACACCCTATTCTATACCAATTAACTGAACAACCTATTCTATACCAATTAACTGAGCACCCTATTCTATACCAATTAACTGAACACCCTATTCTATACCAATTAACTGAACAACCTATTCTATACCAATTAACTGAGCACCCTATTCTATACCAATTAACTGAACACCATATTCTATACCAATTAACTGAACACCCTATTCTATACCAAATAACTGAGCACCCTATTCTATACCAATTAACTGAACACCCTATTCTATACCAATTAACTGAGCACCCTATACCAATTAACTGAATACCCTATTCTATACAAATTAATTGAACACCCTATTCTATACCAATTAACTGAACAACCTATTCTATACCAATTAACTGAGCACCCTATTCTATACCAAATAACTGAACACCCTATTCTACACCAATTAACTGAACACCCTATTCTATACCAATTAACTGAACACCCTATTCTATACCAATTAACTGAACACCCTATTCTATACCAATTAACTGAACACCCTATTCTACACCAATTAACTGAACACCCTATTCTATACCAATTAACTGAACACCCTATTCTATACCAATTAACTGAACACCATATTCTATACCAATTAACTGAACACCCTATTCTACACCAATTAACTGAACAACCTATTCTATACCAATTAACTGAACACCCTATTCTATACCAATTAACTGAACACCCTATTCTATACCAATTAACTGAACACCCTATTCTATACCAATTAACTGAACACCATATTCTATACCAATTAACTGAACACCCTATTCTATACCAATTAACTGAACACCCTATTCTACACCAATTAACTGAACACCCTATTCTATACCAATTAACTGAACACCATATTCTATACCAATTAACTGAACACCCTATTCTATACCAATTAACTGAATACCCTATTCTATACCAATTAACTGAACACCCTATTCTACACCAATTAACTGAAAACCCTATTCTATACCAATTAACTGAACACCCTATTCTATACCAATTAACTGAACACCATATTCTATACCAATTATCTGAACACCCTATTCTATACCAATTAACTGAACACCCTATTCTATACCAATTAACTGAACACCATATTCTATACCAATTAACTGAACACCATATTCTATACCAATTAACTGAACACCCTATTCTATACCAATTAACTGAACACCCTATTCTATACCAATTAACTGAAAACCCTATTCTATACCAATTAACTGAACAACCTATTCTATACCAATTAACTGAACACCCTATTCTACACCAATTGACTGAACACCCTATTCTATACCAATTAACTGAATACCCTATTCTATACCAAATAACTGAACACCATATTCTATACCAATTAACTGAACACCCTATTCTATACCAATTAACTGAACACCCTATTCTATACCAATTAACTGAAAACCCTACTGAAAATCATATTCAACACAAATTAACTGAAAGCCCTATTAATATACCAATTAACAGAAAACCTAATATTCTTATTCAGATTATAGGCCTGAAACCAGATGTGGTTTTTCTGAAACTATTTAAAAATTTAAACATACTGACACCGGGAGAGGGGTGCTCAATTTGAACATACTGACACCGGGAGAGGGTTGCTCAATTTGAACATACTGACACCGGGAGAGGGGTGCTCAATTTGAACATACTGACACCGGGAGAGGGGTGCTCAATTTGAACATACTGACACCGGGAGAGGGGTGCTCAATTTGAACATACTGACACCGGGAGAGGGGTGCTCAATTTGAACATACTGACACCGGGAGAGGGGTGCTCAATTTGAACATACTGACACCGGGAGAGGGGTGCTCAATTTGAACATACTGACACCGGGAGAGGGGTGCTCAATTTGAACATACTGACACCGGGAGAGGGGTGCTCAATTTGAACATACTGACACCGGGAGAGGGGTGCTCAATTTGAACATACTGACACCTGGAGAGTGGTGCTCAATTTGAACATACTGACACCGGGAGAGGGGTGCTCAATTTTAACATACTGACACCGGGAGAGGGGTGCTCAATTTGAACATACTGACACCGGGGAGAGGGGTGCTCAATTTGAACATACTGACACCGGGAGAGGGGTGCTCAATTTGAACATACTGACATCCCCGTCAGAGAATTCTGCTACATATATGTGTGGTGGCATGGGAAAACCCTTCACATGGTCATTTTCTACCAACTTGGTTTTTTTCTTTGGCAGAGAGCTTCATAATCTACTGAGTCAGCTACTGAGTATTGGACTGTTTAAATTTTTCAGAAATTCCATCTAGAACTAGAGTAATAGTATTTTAAAGTCGGCAAGTTTAAACGCAACACTAAAAATTGAAACTGACAATTCAAAGGGGTACACAAAATCTTTTAAATGCTCTAATAATAATAAAACTACATTGTTATGTCACACAGAATAGCTTGTCATATGAAAAGGACTCTTGATATGAACCTAGTTCTTTGCGATATTATTAACAATTGTAAGTTCTTCACTTTCAAAATCTTTACAATACATTGTCGGAATTCACAAGTAGTTACCATGGTATCAATGTCATTTTACGTAGCATTTTACACATAGCATTTTACACATAAAATTTGATAAACAAGGTTTAGAAAAGTACTAAAATAAACTTAACATCTCGAATTTTGCATAAAAAACTGCTGGAGACTAAAGTTCACGGTATAATCTCTATCTTGGGACCAAAGATGGAAAATTGACTTTGAACTCATTTGTTAGTAATATTTTGGTATGACCCAGATATCTCAATATCAACACTAGCGACTTCCGACAGGTTTTCTCATACCACCACACATATATTGAGACAATATAAATCAGGTAGGCACATTATTTTGTGTGTGTAGAACAACTCCGACAAAAATCTGCATTTATTTCAGACAATATAACACTTGAGCAGTCTAAAAACAATACATTTATTCTTTGAAGAGTTGATCATATTGACAATGACATCCATTATTTTTAAATAAAGAAAAATTAAGAACAAAAGTTATCCACCTATTCTATGCCAATTAACTGAAAACCCTTTTATTCTTTTGTGTATATTGTCATGATTTTTTTCACGAGATATAAACCTCAAACCTGTTTTGTTTTTCCTCTCCTTCCCTACTCCAAACGGATGTATTTTTAATCAAAATTAAATTCAGAAATTAAGAAGAAAATTGTTTTAATAAAATGTCATTACATTTTTGGAAACCAATGTGCTTGGTAGGGCAAACAATGACTTTGTCCCCTCACTAACCACCACAACTAAAACACCAGTTGGCATACATTTGAATTTTAATGAGAAAATAAAAACCACAAGAAAAACATCAAAGTCGTAGTTGTATCATATTGCCTATTGGCCCAATTTAAAAGCGGATTCCTTTCAGGCTAATGTTTCATAAAACCTGGTTACGCCATGTTCATGACGTGCCAGAAGATTCATTACAAATAGTGAGTGAGAATGTGTCAGCAGGGTAATAATGAACATTGCAAGGTATATGAAATAACAAATTATTCATGCATGGCGTTATACAGTATACTAAGAACAGGGGAAATGCGCAAAGGCACCAATAAATAGTTGTCTAAATTAAGCAAATAATGTCCATTTAAAAAAAATTCAACATATTGCATAACTGTGGAAGTGTTTATTTAGTTTGAATGTAGTTTTGAATGAAATAAATGATGGTTTTGACAATGAAAAAAGAAACATGTCAACATGGAAACGCGCAACATAGCCACGCTTTTGGGTTTATTGTAACGCTTTGACCTAAAAGAGCACCTATATTTACCTAAAAAAGCACCTTTTAAGATAATTACTTTTTTTTTCATGACAAAAAGTGGAGATGAAAAAATTGAGAATGTTAGCGACTATTTGAGCACAGATGGTGGAAACACATGTCACCAACATCTGTGATTCGAGAGGCGAGGGCGGAGAATACATAAAAAATAAAACACTATATTCATTTCACTGAACGATTTCAAATCCGCCTCTGCCATATATAAACAAAAAGTTAAATGGGACCTAAGCTGCTGAGAGACAATGAATCCATTATTAACACAATAAGATTCAAGAAACAAAAAACTGTGTCAGTATAAAATTCTAGAAAATGTCACACATAATGAATACTGAATAAATGTGTAGTGTGTGTTTAATTAGGAATTGACAAAACAGTCACTGCCATCCTGGCACAAACATCCTAAGGGAGAACTGTATGTAAATCTTAATGCAGATGCGCATGGAAAGAGAATGATATGTACACTCAAAATAATATATGATATCTGATTTTCCATTTTTGTTGCCACCAACCCACCAACCAACCAACCCACCAACCAACCCACCAACCAACCAACCCACCAACCAACCCACCAACCCACCAACCAACCAACCAACCAACCAACCAACCAACCAACCAACCAACCAACCAACCAACCAACCAACCAACCAACCAACCAACCAACCAACCAACCAACCAACCATTGAGATGCAGAGCGAAATATAAGTATAACCATTTTGAACCGTACAATAAATCAGACAATAAATAAATAAAAATATAAACAGTTTGATTAAGAATAATAATTAAAAATAAAACAAAATAAATACATTTACGATGGGAACCTGAAAGTCACATACATGTACATGTAAAACCAATTTTATGTAGAAAAAACAATTGCTGTTTCTGACAAATGTTTAAGCATATTTGTAGAATTTAGAATTTTGTTTTTAACAATTTGTCGCCATTCCAAAATTTGTGATTTTTGAAGGAGAAAAAACATAGCCGATATTCTTTTGGGAACAAATAGCCACATGGTCTGACCCTATCAAGCCTCGAATTAAGCGCCCGTGAACCGGGAGCAACTGTTTTGAAAATAATTGCTCCCGGTCCTTCAATTTGGTTGGGAACCGGGAGCTATTTTTGACCAACCGGGAGTTTTTGTAAAATATCATGAATGTAAAAAAATAAATAAAAAATAATCGGGTCCGATTTTACTCAAAATGAGCAGAAATTCACAATTGGAGGGGCTTATTTGGCAATAAAAGCTTTAAATGATTACCTGTAGGGCCGTGAAATGGATGAAAATATGTTATCTAATGATGAACAAGTATAATAAAGTCCGTACTCAATTTGTGAAATTATAAGCTTACTTTAATATTTTCTTAATATTTACCAAATTTTCAGAAGCTCGATTTGCCACAAAATCAAACTTTTTTCTTCATCAGAAAGGCATTTTATAACAAATGTTACTCTTTTCTACTTCAATATTCTTCATAAAATCTTATCTCTCCACTAATATTATAATTATTCACTGTTTTTCTCGATGACACACGTGAGGTTTTATCATTAAAAATCTTATATTTTCTGGACTGAATACAATAACAACTCAACTCAGCTGAACAGAACCAATATTGATCGATCGCCACAGTATTGAACTATGGTTCCTTGCAACATTGGGCTCCGCAACTCATCCATATATTAGTAGACAACAGATGATTTTGGCGGGTTACCAGCCAATTAATAGAATCTGGAAAAACCAATCAACAAACATGGCGATGATGAAATAAAGTTTTTATCGGCGTAAATAAAGTAAAACTACTCTAGAAAAATATGGAATATAATGAGAATTATGAATCTTCTACCAGGGATAACTTAAAAAACCCAATAATTTGCATTTAGGTAAGAAAATTGGACTAAGAATATGAAATTTTACAGAGAAAACAAAGTCAGAGATTGGTACAACTCATCTTTATTTGATCAAAATTATCATTCTCCAATCAATGACCAGGCGCTACAGACAGCAAAATACGGTGCGCCCGGGCATGTAAATTTTGATTAAACTGGGCGCAATTTCTCGGGAACCGGGGGGCAAAAAACGCCCAGCGCCCGCCTAAATCGAGGCTTGGACCCTATATTGAAAGGTTGATCTGCTTAATAAAGCATTCGATGTGCTTCCCATTTGAAACAGTTTTGCTTTTTACCTAATGATGGGACCATTCCCTGTGTGGTTTGTATTTCTGGTGCATGTCTTCTTTTCCCCCTATTTTTTTATGAATCCTATGTCCCTTTGTCAACTGTCGGTCCAGAGTTACAATACGTTTCCTAATTACTTCAAAATCAAATTTTGAAAATAGGTTGTTGGGTTAAGTCAACAGTTTATGCTTCAACAATTTCATCTACTTGAACAAATCAAAATTATGAAGCTGTTAAGTTCTGAATGAGTGTATTGCAGTCTATCATAGATCTATGAGACTACCCAGTTCTACGAAGGCCTCCCCCGCCTTCAATTTAAGTTACTTATACTTGCCCTAGATCAAGAAAGTGGGGGTTTTCCCCCATTTGTTTTTGAAAAAGGATGTAAAATCACTGTTCCCTCTATCTACACTTAACACAAAACGTTCCATTTAATGCTACATGTAGTAATCAGTATCAATAATCTTAGATAGATACTGTACATTAAACAAGCATTTTTCTTTCAAAGTTATGATGACTTTAAGTAACCATACAACCTGGCAACAAAGTTGTAGTAAAATCATTTTCTATGGGATGTCATTGCTTTGTGTGTCCAGCAGTGACAATATGTGTAAAATGAATCACAGCTTACCATTCATTCATAAACTGGGATAAAAAAGAAACATATCATTTTTCACATGGTCATATCTTGAAAATCTGTCCGTCAAAATGAACCAAAATGACACACAGGATTACCGTATTATCCCTATTTAGCGCCCAGGGCGCTTAGCAAAGTCATTTTGGGTGGGCGCTTATTAAGTTATCTTTTTTAAAGTAATTTATTGCGGAAACTGTCAAATTGGTTCCGAATTTTGATGCACATTTTTGGTGGAAAATGTGCACAGCCCGCCAATGCTTTGATCGCCAACATGTTGTTGGTGCCGGAACCTTCGGATGCTACTTTCATGTTTTATTTTGAGCTACAGTGGCTAAAAAGATGGGCGCTTATTAGGTGTTACTTTTTGGAAGTCATTGGGAAAAAGAGGGGTGGGCGCTTATAAGGACATGGGCGCTTAATAGGGATAATACGGTACTTCAATACTCAACTCTAATGACATGTCAATATCATTTCCTTGTTTTGACTTCTTCCTTTCCAGGCTGTGATATGTGATACAGCAAGCCGTACCATGCCAGTGCATTTTTCAGTTCTGTCAGTAAGGTAACTGTTTGTCATTAGAGTAGAGTATTGAAGTAATCCTGTGTGTCATTTTGGTTCATTTTGATGAACAGATTTTCAAGATATGACCATGTAAAAATTATAAGTTTCTTTTTGAGCCCAGTTTACATTCCTGACCGATTTTAATACAATCAATGGAATCCCATACAAAAACAACTTTGTTTGTTAGGTATGGCTACTAAAATCATCAAAACTCAAAAAGTATCCACTCTTTTTGTGTTATGTGTATGTTACATATATAACCCTAACCCTGCTAAAACCAACAGACTCCAACGAGCCAGGCTGTTTGTTCTATCCGGCGTGGAAGTTTTTTGCAGAAATTGTGGCCCCAGTCTATATGACACTGGAAAATCCCAAGTCCTGTGTGTTGGAGGTCCGTGGTTTAAATGGGTCGCAGTGATATTTTGGGTCACTTATCGCTGTGTGTTGGAGGTCCGTGGTTTAAATGGGTCGCAGTGATATTTTGGGTCACTTATCGCTGTGGGAAAAAAGATCTGAAAAACTGGCCTAGGGGGTTAGGTTTAACGAGCGATTTTATATTTTTCTTCCAAAATTTTCCAAATTTGGTTTCTATAACCCTAACCCTGCTAAATCCAACGAACCAGGCTGTTTGTTCCACCTGGCATGGAAGTGTTTTGCAGAATTATTGGCCCCAGCCTATATATTGGTGCGCCAAGTAGCCTTGATATTTTGGGTCACTTATCGCCGATATTTTGGGTCACTTATCGCCGCAGGGAAAAAAAGGGCCTAGGGGGTTAAGGTTAATACATGAATTTTGAATCTTTGGTTCCTCATTTCACACACAAATTTTCTTTTAAGATTCACACACAAAATCATGCACAGCAAAAAATGCCACTCTTCCTCTTTTGATTTATATACAGTACACATTTGTTTAAAATAAGATGGAAATGTAATTGAATTGCTTGTGTCTGCATCAATCAATTATGATCCATATTCCATGGTCATTGTATTGATAAAGAAGGTGCAATCTTTCTTGGAAAATTATAAAATAAAATGCTGGTTGACTGACGTGGGCCTGATCAAACAATCAAACCTGTCATTCTTTATTGAATTTCTATTCAGTATTGTGCTCCATGAAATAAACAAGTATATTTAAAGGTGGATGTTCCAATCACTATTATTATTAGGTTTTTTCCCCATCAAAATATTTTTATATCTGAAGAAACCCATATTTTTCTCATTATTTCTGCAAAAATGTTGACACAAGATTTGTTCCATGTTATAAGTATCAGTGGTGGATACAGGGGGAGGGTGCGCGCCCCGTAAAATTTGACAATTTACCTTTTTTGTGTACCACTGTACCTTTTTCAGAGACATAGGTAGATTCCGTCGGTACATTTTCACCACATGGTGTAGTGTTTTGTAGTGTTTTGTAGTAATGAGGGAGGTTAGTGGTAATACAGAGCCTGGGGAATCTGTAGTGCTATGGAATAAAGTGCATATAAACACAGTGTTAGTCAATTGACTATCAGTACTCTGCATTGCAACTATTTACTAAATATTTAGGCCAAAAAAAAAGATGTTGTATTGCCCTTTCCCGACCGACAGTAAAAATCGGAAATACTCAGTGGTGTTTTTTTGCCGTTGTTTTTTTTTAAGAAAAAAAAAATGTAAACAGATTCTTTAAACTTTTCTTTGTTGAAATTTCAAATGTGTCACCTCAATGACCTCAATTGACCCCTATGTGACCCCACTCTGAAATATTTATTATCCATGTCACCAGACTTTGTCTTTTTAATATCAAAATTTAGTTAAATTATAAACCTTTAGTGTATTCCAGTGTGATTTGGTCATTCTTTGGAATATAAAAAAATATATTAAAAAATTGAACTACCAACCCAAAACAAATTTGAGGTGTAAGGGCAATCCAACTTTCTTTTTTTTAGGCCTTATGAAAGAGAGAAACAAATAACAGCTTGAAATTTTGTCTTTTGTATTTTCTCCTCTTTTAAGATAAAAAGAGGTAAATTCTTATGTACATTTGGTACGGATATACGGTAATTCTATGGTACTACAATTGGGTTTTCTTCAATCGCGAAATGATTTGTTTTCTTTTTTAAACCATGAAATGTGAAAACATTTGGATGGTGTACATGTTCCAGCAGTAAGTAGCTCATGCACACATTTGAATGTGTTGCTTGCTATGTAACATACAACGCACATACACCTTGTACATGGAATATTCGAGTCAAATAATGAACGAATGTGAAATGACTGAACGCATCGCAGCGTGTGTGCTCCATGCACATATAGGTCACATCACTAAACTGTACTTAGCAACAAAAGAACAGGCTGTAGAAGAAACGTTACCTGTCTATTTATGCACGAAAAATAGGTTAAGCATCAAAAAGTGATTTGTGGCTTTTTCATCAGCCCAATCAACAATTTGACATGATTGATGTGGTTTTGCAACGAATTATATGTTAATTCAATAACTTTTCATGTAATTTCTTTTGTAACAGTGCGTCGTAGTCGTCACAAAATTAGGTCAACAGTGAGATTAGTGATGAAAAGAATACCTTATTTTGCAGCCTCTATTGAAGCTTATTCAGCCCAAAATTAGGTCAACAATAAACTGTGACGAGAGAATTAGAGCAAATACGAGTAATAACAATTGGATTTTCAATTTCATAATATTGGTATATTTTGACAAAAATGTCAAAAATCACTCTATGCTCAATACTAATGATCATCATGAAGGGATTCCATCTATTTTTTTTTTAAACTTATTTATTTACATATTTATTTATTTTCATTTTCAGAAAAGAAAAGCAAAAAAGCAAATCCAATTCATTTATCAACACTGACATATTTACTGTAATTTTTATTGACATTTGAAACCAAATAAATAATAACTCAATGCACTTCCTCTATTTTTAATTTGATTAAACCCCCTGAGAACTACCGGCCGATTGGCCAGAAAGCTAGATACATCATTTATTGCACCAATCAGAGAAATTTTACAATAGTTGTATCCCTGATAAAGATTGGAGTGAATTTTTTACAAGCTGCATTTTAATTGGCTATTCAAATGAGTATATCTTGCAATAAACCAATCAGAACCACTGTAAGATAGACAGGTAGACCCCAGGGGTTAAACACGAGACATTTGGACATTTGATGATGGTCAACACAATTTATGCGCACACAGTACCATCTAGGCCCATCCATCTTGTATGCCTGCTTGTATATATGTACACACTATCAACGAACGAACGAGCGAACATCAGCGCTTTGAGTCAACACACGTCGCATAAATAGTATTGCAGCCACTTAAGGAGTGCGCACTGACATCTCGTGCCGGACTTTTAAGAAGCAAGAGGGAAAAACCCCACAACAAATGTGTAATTGCCTTATCCAAATCCCCTCTTTAGCGCCTCAATCAGAGCGAAATGTTCATTACATGATCTTGTTGTTGATAATAACAATGCATTATGTACTTGATTTAGATGGGTCGATGCAGCGCATAGGGAACACAAATTGGTGAAAATATCAATACACAAATTTGTTGCAATCTGGTGGAACGTGAAGGTGAGAAATTGACCACTTCTGCAGCAGTATGAATGCAGCTATTGGGATTTGTATTTTACAAGTACTGTTTATACAAATGGTTATTTTCACAGGCACAAATTTTAACACTCCGTCAAAGTTTAAACAATTTTTTGCAAGTGGTTAAATTTATGATTGTTTCTTCTTCCTTAAAATACACCTGTAATATGTGCTTTAAATACACGCAATGTTTTTGCATAATTCTAATTTTCACGCAATCTCTATGGTTCAAAAAAATTCATGTACCGCCAAAAAATGTCCACTTATTTTAAAGGAAGTACTGTAAAAGCTGAAATTTTTGCGGTGGTTTTATTTTCGCGCTTTTCGCGCAAAATGTTTTCCCGCGAAAATTATAACACGCGAAAATATTGTTTTCAACATTCATGCAGTGCATCTAGAAGGTCGCCCGCGAAAAAAACATTTCGCGGAAGGTCTATGATATCAAAATGCGCGAAAAAAGACCAAGCGTCTAATTTCCTTGATTTGAGTTGTTTGAAACATATGTCACATTAACCTAATACATGTATGTATAATTATAATATAATGACAGTCTTATCATTTCCGCAGCCCAGAGCCTATACATGTAAACATAAACAACAATATTTCATTTATATGTTGATTCAAACTCTAGATAACTTGATACAGCAAAATATTCCTGGGTCATTAAAACTTGGCTTTTGATTTTTCACTATAGATGTGATTTTTTTTCTCTTTCTAACTGTATGGCGACAAAAAACCTTTGTATTACAGCCAAATGGACCTCTCTCTGGTAGAGTCAGTCAGTCGGTCAGGTGATTATTTTGTTGGTTGGAGGAGTTTTTCTTGAAATTTCTGTGAAAATGTCGGTGAATTCCAACAATATTCAGAATTCTAAAATTTTCAAAATAATTAATTTGTTGGTCAGGTCAATAGAACAGACAGAGTTGGGTTTTGTTGTCGCCTACGCCATCTTTTTAAAGAGAAATATACTTCTATCTTCCATGAAATTGGCATTTTGGCCCATATACCTGCGATGCTAGCATGAAGCATGTATTGAATTTGAAATACAGGGTGAGTCAAAAAGACTGCAATAGTGGAAAGAAGCCATTTTGTTTTCAAAACCAAAATGAATTTTAAATTTCTTTAAACGTTGCAAGAATGATGTATTTAATCCTAACTTTGTGTGAACAAATGAAGTCGATCGCATTTTTCGTTTGTCTTTGGTGACCCTCTTTGCTGCACAGCCAAATTTACCTGTTTGTCCACGAGCACAGGGATTTTCATTTGAAATGGCAAACATTGCATTTTCATATTTGCCAACAAAAACATGGAAAATTTCAGTTTTTTATTAAAATTTAGAACATTATACGCTTTCATAGCATGGGTATGATTATAATTGATTATGCTAACTTACATGTAAACAAGAGAGGATGCATCAAATTCCAATAACATCACAAATGAACTAAAGTTTCCAAATTTGAATGCGAGACACATTTTGCGATCTGATGCATATTTCGGGTATCTCGTGGACAAACGTGTGCACTGGTCAAAAGGTTCACCAAAGACAAACGAAAAATGCCATCCGCACAAATATCCGCATTTTTCAAGCCAAAAAATGATCAACTCTTGGAAACAAATCGTGATTAAATGGCCATGTTCAATAGTTCATCTTTTTGCAATTAACTGACAATCCATTTATTAACATTTTCAATACCCTATTCAAACAATGACAATAGTATTCTATCAAATCCAATGCACAAGTTGCTGCATAATTACTTTTTCAAGGTTTGTGGTCACTTTGCAAATTAACAATAAAAATCACCAAGAACTTTTGTAGGCAAGGAACTTTTGCGAATTTCCCAAAATGCTCTTCCTTTGCGGAACATTAACATTTAGTTTAGTTTTCAACAAATTCACCCAAGCTCAAAAACTGTGGATGTTTATTTTGCGCTTTTACTTTGCGCTATATAACTGATACATTTTGGGTTATTTACGTGAATATTGACTGAAAGCTAACAATTCCATAAATGAAAATAATAGATATTAATAATTAGTGTTACAGTACAGATCAAACCACAGAAAAAGTACTTTCACCCCAGCCTGGAGCCCTTTCATTTGTGACATTATTATAAAGCCAAAATGTTCACAGTGGTTTTATGTTCGCACCTTTTCATGCACTATGCACTGCAACAATTACTGTAAAAGCTGAAATGTTCACGGTGGTTTTATTTTCCCCCGAATATTATAACAAACGCGAAAATATTGTTTTCAACATTCATGCAATGCATCCAGAAGGTCACCCGCGAAAAAAATAAGTCACGAAATGTCTATGATATCAAAATGCGCGAAAATATTTTAACGCAAAAATATTGGCTTTTACAGTATAGCAGACAAATATACTGTAAAACCACTTAAATTTGCACGGGATTTAATTTCATGAGGGATGTGGATACGCGAAAAATTAGATACCCACAAAACTAACAATTCTGCATCGAAAGTACAGTAACATTTCCAGATTCGTGAAATTAAATGCCCGCTAAAATAGCAGTCATTCTCAATTAGCGAAATAAAGTATCCGCAAAATTATAGTGTTTTACAGTATTGCTTTCAACCTTGTCCCTGTGCGGGCTGAATGGGAGACAATATCATTAGGCAAAAAAATGGTTTGATTGGCCTAACATGACAAAAACAAATAGGGTAGGTCGGTCAGGATTTATTTTTATTTTTTTAAATCACCTGAAAATAGCCGAAAATGAAAGCAAATAGTCAGAAACTTTGTTTAATTTTTTTTGTTTTCTCCTTCAAAATAATAAAAAATATTCAGGGTCAGCGATGTATTTAGGGTCGGTCGGGTTAGGCCAATCTAACTTCTTCTTTTTTTAGGCCTTAGTGAAAACAACAACTCTCCAAAAATGTCTTATAAAACAACAACTCTCCAAAAATGTCTTATCTATATAAGATACGCGAAAATATTGGGTTTTTTACGATTGTAGGCTTTTAATACTATGAATGAACAAGACACAGTTCAGTATATCTATGCGGCTCTTAATACATGTGCCCTTACATCAAAATGGCAGCCCGAGTTATTGGTATGACTTGAAAGAGCGCATGAAATGATACCATCCATGCTGAAGGTAATCAGACATGGTAACCACAAGATATTATTTAAAAAAGCTTATTTTATTCTGTTATTTTCCTTATATTTCACCAAATAATTATTGGCCCACCCTATCTCAACTCAAAACTGTGTTTGCCGACAACATGTCCTTTTTATGTGCCTGGTCACGTGTTATTATTATTGGTAATGGTATTGAGTGGCAAAAAGCACCACACTAATTTTTTTTTGTATCTTCAAATTGTGTAAAATACACAATAAGTAGATTTTTGCAAATCTTTCTTCAAATTCGTCCACTGCAACAACGAAATTTCCGAAGGAAGAGAACTAATTTTGCATTCATGTGTCCGTGTCCTTGTGTTATTATTCCCCTGAAAACATTACAAAGTGATTTCAGCAAGTTTTTAGAATCTGATTTTTGTGCATAAATCCCATTGTACTGATGGCTACACACAATTGTTCTTAGACGAGAAAAAAAGCACCCTGTTTTACAGGCCCGACCGACCCACTGTTTGCGTTTTTCAAGATTTTTGTCTATTTTTTTAGATTTTTTTTTCTCAAAACATGTAAAATCAGCCGTTTTTTTGGCCGAAAATCTCTCGATTTTTTTCTTCTTCACAAATTATTTTCAAAAATCCTTAATTTTGCAGATTTTTGTGACATTTTAGGTTAACAAAAAAAGAAAAAGAAAAAAAAACCCACCGACCCTACTTGACAGCCCGAGTCAACTCCCGAGTTATTGGTATGACCGTATGACTTGAAAGAGCGCATGAAATGATACCATACTGAAGGTAATCAGACTTGAAAAAAGAAAAAGAAAAAAAATGATTTTTTTTTCTCGTCGCCTTTAGGGTGGATTATTCTCTAATTTACAGGATAACGCGGAAAACTAATAAGGACTTTAAGCTCACACAAATATTGAAATTTTAAACATTCAAGGTCGTATAAGTAACCAGAGTTGGTTAATACCCACAGTATAAAATTACTGTGTATTCATACACTCTTAGTAGTGTCCAACCAATCAGAAAGAAAGAAACTCAAGTATGCGGAGTGCATTAAAAGTATCTAATGCACTCTGTGTGTGCGCCGTTCAATGCGCGCACCACATGCTTTGGTTTAATTCGTTGTTCAGGCATCGCAGGTTCGCTGATATTCAATGCGGGTGCTAGCAAACTTGTTACCATGTTTTATTCGTTATTACAATTTGTCAAAATTGTGCTCAAATTGTAAATTTTGATTTGTATAGTGTCGTGTATGAATTAGGTCAATACATACGTATGTTTTGTTTCTCGAAAAATTAATGCACTTGCGCAAATGTTGATATGCTCACAATAGCACTCCCTCTGTGGTCGTGCCATTATTCACACATCAACATCAGCGCGTGTGCATTGATTTGTTTTTCTCTCAAAACAACACTTACACAATATATTGACCTATAATTATTGCATAGGTACCAAATCAGGGGCAGAAATTCAACAAGACTCTGAAAATCTATCCTCTTAAATATTCCGAGAATCTATCCTCGCAAAGATCCCGGGAATCTATCCTCGCAAAGATCTTGAGAATCTATCCTCGCAAAGATCCCAAGAATCTATCCTCGCAAAGATCCCGTGAATCTATCCTCGCAATGATCCTGAGAATCTATCCTCACATAGATTCCGAGAATCTATCCTCACATAGATTCCGAGAATCTATCCTCGCAATGATTCCGAGAAGTTATCCTCGCAAAGATTCAGAGAATAAGGTAAACAGGATTTTTTAAAAACACTAATTTATTTTAATAAAAGAAATTAATCCATAGATTTGTGTCAAATTCACGGCAAGAGTCTAAACGAATTCTCGCAATCTGTGACAAACTTCTGATCTGGGGGATAATCATAATAAAAGTGAGTTCTTGGTCATATATCTTATTTCAAATAGTAGCCATTTTTATAATCACACAAACATGTAATTAATGTATGAATATTTGATCTACATAACTGTAGTTCCCGAATCGCAGTGGGCTAAATGCATCCCCGTTTACGTCATTGGGAAGGATTATTTTCGAGCTCCGCTTGAAGAATGAGGGCATTTTGGCATAGCTTATTATCATCAAGTAGGAGTTGGCGGAGACTAAGAGATGATAGATTATATCCTCAGTATGGCTAATGATGACATTTACAACAGTTCATAAGAAATTGGTACAACTGAAGATATAGGTGTGAATCCCTCCTTTGAAACCTACCTGTTTGAACAGGTTGGGTGACCCAATTAGACGATGGGGGAAATCCCTGTGCTACGGTTTGGGGTTTTTGGAGGCTTTTTTTCAAAAATGTCAGGACATTTTGGTAACTTTTCAGTCATTTTCAATTTAAAAAAAAAAAATCGCACGAAAATCGCAAACATTTTCCAACATTATTCTTAGTGTTCTAAGAAAACTTAGTGTTCATTATCTTATTGAATGAGCATCATAAAATACAGTCACCAAATTTCAGTTAAATTGCTCCTATGGATTTTATTCACTTCAAATTTCCCCATAGAACAGCAGAACAATTTTGGGGTGGCACATGTACATGTATATCTGGAAGTAATTCAGTTCTTGTTCAAGAAAACCTCTCTCAAGGCATAACGTTTTGCAGGTACTGTTTTAGGCAGTAATGTAATTTCCAACACTGTTCACTCTTTGTGTAAAATTGTCAAGGGTGAAGGGTGAAGAAAAAAAGTGATGGGTAGTATAGGGTGAGCATGGTGAGTGAAATAGCTGATGATAAAATATCATTAGACCGATAAAAAGTGGTTTGTTTCAGGTTGGTACACTATACACAAATATCATGAATATTGGGTCCACATAATTGTAGCCATAGCTGCATATATATAGCAATAACCAACACTTATGTAAAACTCGCACAATTTCATTCTCCTACCCGATCGATCGCTGCATTATGCATAGCTTAGACTAAGAGATAAAAATCTAAACCGCAAAGATGTACATGTAAGTAGGCATAGTAGGCCAAGGCTGTATCAATTCAAATGGCGCCATTATTATGATGCAAGCAGGTGGCTTTGACCAAGGGGAACAAACCACATTTTAAATAATTAATATCATATTTTGGCCCTATTGGCTGACAACAACAAAAATTGTTGATGATTTCAATTATCCTCGTAATATGAACTACATTATGAACAAGATGGCATTTTGAAAATGAATTGAAGTTTGTTTGAATAGTACATCACACAGCATATTAATGTGATATTTCAATAACTTAATTATCATTAGAGAGGTGATTGTAACTATGATTGGAGGAGACCAATCATTGAAACAAAAACCTTATTATAAAAGTATAACGGAATTTTCAGAGAGGATTTAACCCCCTGGGGTCTACCTATCTATCTTACAGTGGTTCTGATTGGTTTATTACAAGATGTACTCATATGACTAGCCAATTCAAAAGAAGCTTGTAAAATATTTCACTCCTATCTTTATCAGGGATACAATTATTCTAACAATGTCTCTCTTTGGTTTAATAAATGATGTATCCATCTTTTTAACCAATCGGCCGGTAGTTCTCAGGGGGTTAAGGGCAACACAACCATTTGTTTTGGCCCAATGCATTATGAAAGAAAAACCATGATTGATTGATTGATTGATTGATTGATTGATTGATTGATTGATTGATTGATTGATTGATTGATTGATTGATTGATTGATTGATTGATTGATTGATTGATTGATTGATTGATTGATTGATTGATTGATTGATTGATTGATTGATTGATTGATTGATTGATTGATTGATTGATTGATTGATTGATTGATTGATTTATTGATTTATTGATTGATTTATTGATTGATTGATATTATTCACCAAATATTAGTTTTTGAGGTGTTTTTTTTAAATACCCCAACCACCTGACCCTACCTGAGAGTTATGGTTTAGCCTGTGGAGTGTGGAATCATTTTCTTTTTTCCCGTTTCTGCCAAGGCCAATGATCTATTAATGACGGCAAACCAATCACTTTACTAAGACCTTATTATATTATATAACGATAGATAGCCCACTTCCCTACAATTCAATCATATTTGAATGATCTCAATGAATCACATACACTGCACCAGGGTCCCGCTCAAGACTTTGTACACTGTGAATAAATGTATGAATAAATGGTATTCCATTCATTGATCATTGGTTCAATAGCCCTGGTAATTCGTTACACATGTTTTGCATTGTGCTAAGTTACCAGGCAGGTGTAATATTAATGTAGGTGCAAAGAGTCAAGGTTATTATTTAAGACTTGGGGTTTAGGTGTACTGTCTGTTAGACCACAGATGGTTGTGTTATGGTTGAAATCATTGAAACCATCCAAAAACAACATAATCTTCTAGAAAGGATAGGAGTAAAGCCACTAGTTAGTACAGGTACAAATCTCCCCAAAAAGGATAAAAATAAATTATTAAAATATTTTTTCTAAAATCTGATTTTTCATTTTTTATCTGTAACAATATTTGATCTTGCATGGTGATAATTTCATAAAAATCCAACATATAATTTTTGAGATGCACAGAGGCATGTCCGGAAAGCATTTCTCCAGATTTATGAAAGTACAGCCGCCGCCGTTGGGACTTGGGAGTAGTAAAAAACAACCAATTATCCGATTGTCCCAAATAAGTGAACCCACATTCGATCGAGAAAATGTATAAGGCCCTTTAAAACTCAATGTTGAGTTTCCTGTCGCCGGCCCCAATATGATCAAATTCACGGTATGATCATGCTATCAATAATTCTCAGGTGTTTTTCTCAGGATTTAAATAAAGGAATCCTGAAATAATGAATAATGAATAAAGAAATAGTTGCCTTATTATGAGATGAGAAAAATGTGACGGGAAACTCGAAATCAAGTTTGATTGGCCTTGAACTAAGTCACCAAACATGTTTAATTAAGAATAATTAATACAGACAAATGTTTACTTTAATATCGTTGTAATGAATGTTTTTGTCAATATAAAGATAGATAAATTATATAAAAAGCATGAGATGCATACATTGTTTCTTACTGTATTTGATAATGATATACATGTAGTAAAGGTTTTTGTCAAATTCTGTACCAACAGCAATAACAGCATAGTATCCGATATTTTGTTTATGCTCTAAAGATACAGTGTGGTTCAATAAAACGTTGACAGTTTTTTTTAAAGCCTTTTTTATGAAATTCTGTAGATTTAAAATATAAAAATCAATATTTATCAACTATATGATCTATATGGGGCGAGGTGGCGCAGTCGGTTAGAGCGTCGTAACACTGCTGCGCACCGTTGTTCTGTTGGTGGATCGTTTGAGCGTGAGTTCAATTCGATACACCAACACAGCCTCGTCCCCATGCCTCCTTCAGACCGTGCAGACTGAAGTAGGCATGGCATGCACATGGCGCATCGTGTTTCGGAAGACACGTAGAAATGTTGGTCCTGTGTATCGGAAGAGCTATCCCGAGCATGTTAAAAGGTCACAGACTCCTTCGTAAAGAGTAGGGGATCATCCCGGTCTGTGTCTGTACACACATTTAGGTTAGGTTAGGTTGTCGGGAGTGGATCGTGACGGACCACTGAGTTTATTACTCTAATTGTCAAAGCGCAACTTGAGCGTATACAGGTCAAGACCTGGAAAGCAATAATTGCGAGCGCAATGGCAACATAGCCGGAAAGCGTAGACGACGACGATATGATCTTGACCATCTATGCTGAAATTATTGTTACAGATAACCTTATGGTTGCAAAATAACAGCTATTTGAACAAAGTCTGTCCCATTTCACTCAGTCCACGGGTACTGATTTCGCTTTACATTGAATACTGAATGATGAATTGCATGCAAGTAATCTAAGATTTGAAGATCCCACCAGGTGAAACCAGTGTAATTGTTAACATCTTAACTATCTATTCAGGCGTGAAATCAATATGTAATAATAATACCACAAGTGACCTAATTAGAATTATTGATTTTCATAGATTGGAAGTGTAATTGTCTATACTCTATGGCATGCCTTAAAAGTGACGATGCCATTTAATGTTATCTTGCTGGTCATGTCCCATAGACTTACCAGTGGACAAAGAGATTTTGGAGAGATTCTCTTCAAATTGCTATCCTTTTGCAGCCATAGCATTATTAACATTGAGATTTTCAGCATAGATGGCCAAGATTATATTTTTGAGGAATATGTAAAAAATAATTAAACCAAATCCCACAATTTTGAAAAAAAAAGGCTTTGAAAAACTGTCAACGTTTTATTGAACCACACTTTGTTTGTTTGTTTGTTTGTATAGTGATAGTCCCTTTAGAAATAAAGTTCTCAGTAAAATGTTCTTTGTTTTCCAAAAGTAAATGAACATTGTTGTAAAAGGTCCACAAAATGTAGCAATAATTGCCGCCTTCTGTTTACAAATTTGTAGGCCTGGCTTCAATGTTTTGTGGAACTACTTCACAAATCACTAATCACGGGCTAGTTTTCATTTTCCAGTCGTTTTCGTATTTCGTTAATCAAGTCAGGGATGGGCAGACACATAATATAAATGAAAATGCAATCAATAGTGAATAATACTTCAATGTTTTAGAAATTTCTGTATGTTTTGCATGTATTATTTGGTCAATTTAATTACCAACTAATGTGAAGACAAATGTTCCGATTAACCGGCGGAGCATCCCGATTAACAGGTAGTTTTTTGAATGTACAGAAACAGTTTCCTGAACTAGCCTGTTCAAAAATCCATTTATGCGAATCCCGATTAAACGGCGGCGACTGTACCAACGATGCATTTTGCATCTGTCCTTGGATTAATAGCTGGTAGTATTTTGAATGTAATGCTTCAAAAAACACTTAAAATCTACTTCAAATACTTATTACCAATAAATGGTTTAGGTTAGCTAATTGTTGTATGTTTAACAATTGATATTAGCCATCTTTAACCCCCTGGGGTCTACCTGTCTATCTTACAGTGGTTCTGATTGGTTTATTACAAGATGTACTCATATGAATAGCCAATTCAAACGCAGCTTATAAAATGTTTCACTCTCATCTTTATCAGGGATACAATTATTCTAACAATGTCTCTCATTGGTGCAATAAATGATGTATCCATCTTTCTAACCAATCGGCCGGTAGTTCTCAGGGGGTTAACATATGAAGGCCTTTGATGATATTTGTTGGCCAGCACCGCTTAGGTAAGGTAAGTTTACCTATAATGCGATGAATTTTCGATTTCCAGCCAATCAAGGGGAGTGAAATGGTTCACAGCATTGGAATGAGACAAGTACTAAAATTGTTAAAGGGTTATTTTGCATGCATAGCCATTCACATTCTGACAAATTTTGCATGTTGATAAATACACAATTTTCTGTTTCTCTTTATAGAATATTGTATTGGCTATAAACTTATTCCGGAACTTTAACCCTTTGAACCCGACGAGCCGCTGTAGCGTAAGTGTACCGTATACCTCGCTATAGCGACGTAGAGGTATGCATACAAATAACCATATGAGACGGACTATAGGCTCAGTGCAGGATGTCCAAAGGGGTTTGTTTATATAAGACTACTGCACATCTAAAAACTGCCTGGTCAAAGTTCAGAGGCTTGTTGTTTTCAATTGACGAGTGTTTTTATCAGCGCATTTTGCTTGCTTTTTTGTGTGTCTTTTCGCATCAAAATTACATTGAAATGTAGCGTGTTTTGGACATGCTGGACGATAGTGATACTGCTGAGGATTTGTTTAAGATGATAGTTCTGGAATTTCAGATGACTTTGAGACTGAATCTGATCGGATGGTGACGATATGAATATTTGACGACAGAATATGGGCATTGATGGAAGTCATAAGCTTTTCATGTATTTGCGGTGTATGTACAGGTGGGTTTTGGGGTCCAAAATGTCGCCATTTATATTTATTTTTGTCCTGAAAGCACTATCCAAGTATAAAACTGTTATTGTTTTTATATGATTGTATAATATTACAGATGATTCGGGAAAAGTTTAGTATCGTTTTATCCATTTCCTGCAAAAATCAATATTTTGTGTGTTACCCATGAAATGGCCAGGGTCAGGGGAACACATTGGCTGGCACAGTCAGGGTTCAAAGGGTTAAGGCATGTTAAATTGTGCAACAAGAGCGCATACATCAATGTAGCTGTGAGATAGTTTTTGCATTTACAGTAGTTTGTCTAAAACTTACTACACTGCAATACGTAACGGCAAATAGTTTCAGCCAATTTGTAGACAGCATCCATGTGACGGCAGAGTTCAACAGAAATACCAGTAACGTGCTCCTCTTTTGGACGACAGTTGTCATTCGGAGTGACATAAACATTCATAATTACTTACCACAATTCTGTAGGTGAAAATCGGCGAAGGTTTCAGCCGATTCGTCGACAACAACCATGTGACCAGCATGGCAGAGTTTAACACAAATACATGCACCAAAAATGTGCCTCTCATTTAGACGACAGTGTCAATCATTAGGGGTGACATTTACCACAATTCTATATGTAAAAATCTGCAAAGTTTTCCATCAATTCGTCGACAACACCCATATGTGACCTGCACGGCAGAGTTTAACAATTTGTGCCTCTCATTTGGCCAACAGACTAACAGTTGTCATGTGGTGACATAATAAAGCATTCTTTACCACAATTCGATATGTGATATTCGGCAAAGGTTTCCGCCAATATGTCAACAACACCCACGTCACCAGCATGACAGAGTTTAACATAAGCACCGGGAATTGCGCGATTTGAAATGACTGAATGCGCAGCCCAATTGAGCAAAATGCAAAAGTTAGGTCTAAATGTGTGATTGAGTGATTTTCCCCCTTTCTCCCTGTAAACAATTTTGGTTTGTTTGTTTTGCTTTCATCCGTGGACCACCTGGACAGGAAAACCACCCCTAAATAACACTCCGTGAATTCTAACAAAAAAGCAAGAAAGCTTACTTTTTAGTCCCGATTTTCTTAAATTCCTGGTAAAGAGCTTTCACAATTTTCATTATATTCCAATCAATTATTGCTGTATTTTCACTTTTTACGCCGGAGAAAAAAAAATCTCTCACATGCGATCTTGTTTTTATCATTTCATAGTTCAAAGTTCATTGCATATTATTATCCTGGCAATTATCAGACCCGCACGGGTGCACTCCAATCAGCCCACTGCACGTGTGTGACAACTCACAAATTTCCGGCAACCAATCAGAGTGTGAGGTCAACCTGACGTATTGTGCACCACGGATGTCTGTTTCACCGTTTTGGGGGATTTATTTGTTTTCACACTCAAGTCATTCTCCAGTAAATGTTTTAAAAGTTAAAAATAAATTATAAATAAAATGATGGCGAGAGATCGTGCATCATTTGGAAAACAGTGTATAATTCATAATTGGAGATATAAGAATTTATGAACAATATTGTCGTAGAAAAGAGTTAACTTTTTGATTAACTCGCCTTTCTGATGAAGAAGAAAGTGTGATTTGGGGGCAAATAATGGTTCTAAATTTAACGATGTTATGAAAGTTTAGTAAGCTTACAATCTCAAAATGTGAGTACAGACTTTGCTAGACTTGTGGCTCATTCAATAACATTTCCATGTATTTCAAGACCATGACATCAGATAAAGCCTTTTATACTAACTTGAGAACTCCATTTCTGAATTTCTGCTCATTTTCAGTAAAATAAAAACATTTAAAAAAATGTACATTTGTCAAAATTTAAAATGCGCTGTAGGACCTAAAATCCGATTTGTGCGCGATTGTGCAAATTCCTGGTGCTTACACAAATACCTGCATCAGTGCCTCTCATTTGACCAACAGTAAGTAATTTGGGGTGACATAAAGCATTTGTAACCACGGTTTTGATGTTAAAATCAGCATGGTTTCCGCCTATGTGTCGACAACACCTATGTGCTTGTAATTTGGGGTGACATAAAGCATTTGTAACCACGGTTTTAATGTTAAAATCAGCAATGGTTTCCGCCAATTTGTCGACAACACCTATGTGCTTGTAATTTGGGGTGACATGACATAAAGCATTTGTAACCACAGTTCTAATGTTAAAATCGGCAATGGTTTCCGCCAATTCGTCGACAACACCCATGTGACCGACATGGCAGATTCAACACAGATACATGCCCTATTCTAATAAATGCATCTTATTTTGCTGACAGTTGTCATTTGGGTTGACATAAAATCGTTTTACTTACCACAATTCTGTACGTGAAAATCGGCAAAGGTTTCCGCCAATTCGTCGACAACACCCATGTGACTGGCACGGCAGAGTTCAACACAAATACCAATAATGTGCCTCTACTCATTTGGCTGACAGTTCTCATTTGGGGCTGCACGTTTAACGATACATTGACCCTTTGACCCGGCTGTAGCGTCACCGCCGATGCGGGCGGCGACATTAAGTTTATTACATGAACTTCTGTGGAGGTAGTGACTGTGTGACTACTTTGACACCCTGAGATGGGAACGTCTTCTTCGTAGTACACTTCGATGTTTGGTGATGTGAACGGCTCATGAATATTGCACTCCGGTGATGATGAGTCGGACCCTGGGGAGAGAAAGGATCAGAGAGATGTGCTTTAACACTTTCCACACGGCAGGCATCTGCAGGCGACATTCCAAAATGTCACAAAATGTTTCAAAAATGAACACATTATTTAATTTCATTACCATATTTGGAATCACCATGAGAAATGCATTAGAATAAGTACAAACATGCCTAGTTGGTTCCTAGACCTTGAAGTTGGGAACAGTTTCTGACAACTCTGTTTTGTATGGGAAAACAAATGGCTGCATGGAAAGTGTTTAGCAAACTATGCCAATGCAATAATGGCAATTATATTGCAAAATTATATAATCAGGACATTTTATAGCAATGATAAGTTCCCCAATAAATTTAGCAAGGTAATTTTCCATGATCTTTCATTATGACTGGTTGTTTTGACCATATTAATTAGATATCTACATTGTAGGACCTTGGTGAAGCATCTGTAAAATTAAATGTTTTTTTTAATATTAGGTTAAGTGTTATGAACAATGAATTTAGAAAAGTGATGTCTTGTTACACACTTTTCTAAATTCATTGTTCATTCATTCATTCATTCATTCATTCATATTTATTTGGTTGGGCCAAGATATTTGCCATTGTGACCTTGCTTTCAATTTCAAAGAAAGAAATATTAAGTGCCCTCTACACAACTTACATCATACAGTAAATATACAGTCTTCATCCTTTTTGAAATTGAAAATTCATAACATTTTAAAAACAGTTTCCTCATCATATTTATTCAGTGGAACCTTGTTAACACAAAGTCGCTGCAGGGCCTTTGGTTTAAATTTGTGTTTAAATGTGATTATCACATCAGGAATCTTGTATTATCGGGTTATTTCTTGATGTATTTCTTTATCCTTGGGTCTTGATTCTTGAAAGCCACTTTGTGTTATAAATATAATCAGGTTTTGTTGTAACGAGTTTCCACTGTAATGTAATAATGTTTGAACCATACATCACTGTCCGGACAGGGGTCAGACCCCACCCTTTTTATTTTTGCCCCACCCTTTTTACAGAGCCACTCTTTTTATTTGGGAATGTTCAACCCCCACCCTTTATACCAAAAAGAGGACATTTTGATCATTTTGTGCATTCAAATTTGAAAAGGCACTCATTGGAAGAAAGGACAAAGTGACAGAAACATCCCGGGACCCATTTTGTTTTTCGGGTGGGTCCCGGGATGCCCGAAATTATTCATCAAAAAAAATAATTGAAAAAAATAATAATAATTGAAATAAATAATCAGCTTACTTAAAAACAACCTTGTCGGCTAAATCACGATTATTTAATGCAAATCTTATAGAGGAGATTCATTTGAAATGGATTTATTTAATCAAATCAGTGCATTTTTGGTACTCTTATGCTCCCTAAATTGTGATAATACGCTGCGTACGACGCTCCCGGCGAGTTTCCATTTTGAAAAAATGTCACGATTTCAACAATAGATGGCGCTATATAACAACAAACCAGTTTAAAGATGGCGACTTTTTAATTTCGAATCGAAGTATATCTTCGGATACATATTTATGATATAACTAGCGCTAGCGAGTCGACAAGGTCGGTATTTTGATTATTTTGATGATCGCTGAGAAACCGCCACCCTTTTTATTTTATCTCCACGCTTTATACAACTACACCCTTTATATCAGAGATATTCTGACCCCCACCCTTTTGTTGATTTTTTGATTTCTGAAGTCCCACCCTGTATAAAGCGTGCCATCCGGACTATGTACATGTACATTGATCATCACATGCATGGCTGCATGCATATAATGTCATGTGCACTCTGCTTGTACAACGTCCGACATAAGGTGTATCGCATCGCAAAAAAGCTCCACGAAACAGCATACTCGCGCTGCCATATTTGCGACTAGGAAGTACAAAAAACAGTCAATGCTAAAATCCGAACTGAGTAGAAGCAGGCCGCCATTGTTATTGCGTGAGCAGTTTTAATTTTGATCTTTCGGTGGTCCCAAAACCGGAGCGCACAATACCAAATGGTCAAACATACCGGGAACTATCCATGGTAAATTGTACCGCAATTGGTATTTGAGTACATTGTAGCAATTAGGGAACTCCCCCAATTGTGATTCATAGACTCTCGCGCGCGTGTTAAGCAAGGTGCATAACAGTGTTCAAGGCAGATTTTATCAAAAAGACTTTAAACAATACAAGTTAGTACATCGATAACAAGGTATTCCCCCGTTTTATCACACGCCATGTGTACAAACGAATGATTAACCTCGTCTCCCGGAGTGTTAATATTTGATATAAGGGTGGATGTGAACAGCATAAAGGATATCTTCTTAAAAAAAATTCGTGATTTTTCATCCGTCTTCTAATTCAGATTTCCACGAATATGTATAGCCAATGAGAACTGCTACACAAAACTTAGGAATTGCGACACAAGTCATAAAGAGCATAGCAGTTTATGCCACGCAAAAAATAAAGCCAGGAGCTATTTTTTTACTTTTTCAACAAAAATAGCTCCTGGTCCTATACTTTACTGTGTAACATTTTAAAAACACCAGGAGCCAAAACTTGGGAACCAGGGGGTAAAACACACCTGAGTGCCCGCTTATTTGGAGGCTTGATAGGACCCAGATCCGATATTAACACCCATGGCAATATGAAATAAAACCCATGGACTGTTTCCCATGATGCATGCTTGCATGGCTACTAAAATGCTAACACGAAAGTTCATAAGATCCCATACACCCATGGCATTATCAAATACAACACATGTCTCCCATAGACCAAAGACTTCACACAGATAGCAATTCCACATACAAATCTATTATGTGTGTATGATTGCTTTGCTAGGAAGGCTGGCATTAGGGTCCATGGGTTCCCATTTTACCCATTGCATGATCGTCCGTCTCATAGACTGTAATCCTATTTGGATACATGACCTATGCATGCATGATTGCATGGCTAGCACTAGGCTAACAGTTTTCGGGTTCATGACAGGTTCATTACCTAGGGTTCATGGGTTTCCCATATTACCCATCCATGTGGCATTATCAAATAAAACTCATGGACTGTTTACCATAGACTGTAGCAATCCCATTACGATTCACCGACATATTATGTATGTACATGTGTAGGGGTTAGGGTGCATCATCCGCCCCTTTTGTCAACCGATTTTCTTCATCTTTGGTCAGACTGTGCCACTTGGTAAAATATTAATCCCCACCGAATTTAAAATTAATCCGAAGTCGTCTTCTGGGTCCACCGGGAGCTCTTAGTTTGGACGGGATCCTCACAGCAAGAATCACAATTACACAAAAGGCAGCTTTTTATCTTTCCAGTATAACGCACATAAAAATCATAGCTGCTGCTTGTTTTTTGTATCTAAATACACTTAAAACAGTGAAAGTGGAATGTATTTTGGTTTTATATTACATTTTTAGTGATTGCCAAGTGTTTTACAAAAACTATTGCTTAAAAAATAAATAGCTGCCATAAATAATAGCTGCCATATGAGTTTGTGTGCTAAAATGCAATCATGCGGCTTCCAGTACTATGGCTTTATTTTGAAGGATAGTCTATTTATGGATTTCTGAGAGTTTGTCAATTCTTGGAAAGGGGGTTTTTACCAAATGTTCTATTTATAGCAGCTCCTGTGTTTGTTAATTTGCATAAAATATGGGATTCCCCCAAACATGAATTAATGTTTCTTCTAATAGTAATAAGGGAAAACCCATCATACTGAAAAGCTGGGATTTCCCCAAAACCATTGCTTGAAGCACATCTTCACAATTTGATTTTCATCACTGTATAGTGTTTAGGAGAATGCAATGGCTGACGAAAGTTCAACTAGTGCAGTGTCAGAAGCTGCAACTGATCCTGATTTGGAACATAAAGCTGCTGAACAAACAAAAGGATCGTCCAAGACAGCCTGTAAAACAAGAAAAAGCTCCGAAATATTTGGGCTTGGCAACGGAATTACAACTGCTGACTCAGTAATCACAGGATCACGGCTTCCAACATGCAAGCAGGTTCTTAGATGCTACCTATTTCACCAACAGCAAGGATTAGCCTCAAGACAAACCAAATATGAGACTGCAACGCTTGTATTCAATCAGGTTGCTGAATTTTATAACAAAGCACATATCCACATGATGGCAGAAGCCAATGCAATTAAAAAAATTGTACAGCTTGCAGATGCCAATGCAAGGATTCGAGCAATTCCAATTTCCCGCAGAACAACACCAGCAACCTGTGACAAATTGCAACAGGAAGAAAGTCGGCTGAACAAAACTTTTGAAATTTGGCCACAAAATGTTGATGAACTTGTAACAATACCAGAAGATCGTCTGTTCTTGGAGTCCATGAAGACGGATCGGTCTGCAACATTTGGTTGCAGTGACACCGTGCTAGAAGCACAGACAAGACGAATAGCAGAACGTGCAGCTGCTGAAGCAAGAAGGAAAGACAAGGCTCAACAACAGATGGATAAAGCATCAACTAGTTTTCAAGCACTTAGTTCTGGTGAAGACAGCCATAGCAATGCAGAAACATCTGGTAGCGAGTTTGAATGTGATGCAGATACTCCAAGAAGTCATCATCGTACAGTACGAACAGGAACACCAGTCGTCATACCGCATAACATTCTAGCTTTACCAAAACTTGTCTCACTTGGCACACGCATGAAAATGACGCCAACACAACAGGCTGCCTTTACTGGAGCCCTAATTGAAGAAGCTGGTGGAGACACTTCCAAAGTTTCCACATCCTATTCCACTGCAGACAAATCTAGAAGGAGTGTGGTAGAAGACATTGCAACTACATCCAAGGAGACATGGAATCCACCGAAGCTAGCTTCACTACACTGGGACTCTAAACTCATGCCGTCCATTTCAACTCCAAATGAAAAGGAAGAGCGACTGAGTATCTTAGTGGGCAATGCTGATGATGTTAAACTGCTTGGTGTACCCGGTTACAAACCTGGAACTGACCGGAAATCTGGTGATATTATCTCAGAATTATCTCTCGACTTGCTTCGCTCTTGGAAATGTCATGACAACATCACGAACATGTTGATACATATGGCAGCTATTTATTTTTTAAGCAATAGTTTTTGTAAAATACTTGGCAATCACTAAAAATGTAATATAAAACCAAAATACATTCCACTTTCACTGTTTTAAGTGTATTTAGATACAAAAAACAAGCAGCAGCTATGATTTTTATGTGCGTTATACTGGAAAGATAAAAAGCTGCCTTTTGTGTAATTGTGATTCTTGCTGTGAGGATCCCGTCCAAACTAAGAGCTCCCGGTGGACCCAGAAGACGACTTCCGATTAATTTTAAATTCGGTGGGGATTAATATTTTACCAAGTGGCACAGTCTGACCAAAGATGAAGAAAATCGGTTGACAAAAGGGGCGGATGATGCACCCTAGTAGGGGTGATTGCTTTGCTAGCAAGGCTTACATTATTAGGGTTCATGGGTTCCCATTTTACCCATGGCATTAATACAACCCATGGACTGCAGACAGATCTTGTGTGTAATACAATGCCCAACACCCCGGCCTCCTTCTCTTCTGAACAGCCCTACCGAGTCACTTGAGTTGGATAGTGGCCAAGTGCATTATACATTGTTGGGGAACCTATTTGGAATATCATAGACTACATGGGCATATAATGCATGAACTCCCAATGTCTAACAAATGCAGTCTGTGTCTAGGTATTTGTAGCCAGTTAAAAATAGACGGACTGGTCAACTAGATTGACTACCTGCACAATAAATGGAACCTTGCACACATTTCCTGAATGGGAGATATTGAAAAAGTGGCACTCATAATTCAAAGTGCAAGGCATGAGGTGAACTAAGACACCATTAAGATTCCGGCATGGGCATCGGTCAACTTTTGATCCAACATTTCAATGTTAAAGATTCTGATATTCAAACCTCAATCATTGCCATTGCAACATATACCATGGGTTAAGGGGGCACTGAGAGCGAGAGGTTGCAGAGAAAAAATGAATTGTTTCAATAGATAAGGTATAGGAACCCTGAATTGTTATAATGTATGAGGGAAAAGGGTTGAATGATGGCACTAGATAGACATTTGGTTGAAGCAATTTATGTACATTGTAGTGGATGAGTTATGCTGATAATTTTATGAGATATACCAAATCCTGAAATTGTACACGATAAATGGTGAATTAAAGTAAATGGTTTCGGATGGTAGTTAGTAGTCCAGTGTGTACATGTCGGGCCTGCAATACATGTAGGTAGAGTTATGGCACAGTTTCACCATTTAGGGTAGCAAATCAATAGCATTTGTGATCTGTTTTGCTCGTCAATTATCAATCACCTTTGTTATTATTATTGTAACCCATTACTAACCAAGCCATCACCATACTGGGTTATGATTGCTGAGAGAAATGCATAATGAGAAAAATATGGAGATTCTTCTGATTTATCAAAATATCTTAATGTGAAAAAAGTGATCAGAACATACACCTTTAAAATGAGCTTCATAAGATATAATGCTAGCTATAAATAATACTAGTTACCTTGGTAGTAGAAATCAAAAAGGTTGAGCAATCCTATTGTTTATATCAATGTTCAATGGAGCATATCTCAAAACTTGTTTTACCGACTTTAGAGGCCCTTTGGGATGGATTGGTAACACTGTGTTCGGTATCAGTTCAGTATCTACTTTCAGTATCTACTTACCTGTTGATGAAGATGACAATGATAAAGTGACCAAAAATATGGCAACACTGGTTAGTCTTTCGCACCAACACATCTTGGCGATTTCTTGTCCTGCCCTCAGTGGCTGGCAAGCTTTTGTCCTTTAAATGATAAACTTGGGAAAGTCTTCCCTACAGGGAGGAAGGAGCAAATACACAACAGTAAACTCTTCTCTTTCTATGCAGGCTGTTTTTCCCTATGGATTACTGGCCAAGTGCAGGTGGCTACGACCATTTTTGATGGCGTATATTCCAAAGATTAAAATGTAAGGTAAAGTCACTGGTACTGCACTCATTCGTCATCATAAACCCGCTGATGGACTTGAGATGAAGATTTGGTACCTAAAGAGAAATGAAAAACAGAATTTGTATTTAATTGTAAGTTTTTATCGAAATGAAGAAAAAAAGTATTTAAAAGTACATACATGTACACTGATAATCAATGGCCTCCTAAACCAAAACCCGGGTTTTGATATTTACACGTACTGTATGTATTCATGTCACAGGGGGGGGGGGGGGGTACTTGGTGGATATGAGGTCATGTGGATGTGCCGCCAAATAGGGACCCATTTTCACCCCCCCCCCCCCCCCACCTTGTTTTTCCGGCCCTCCAACATGTATAAAGAAAATCTGCCCAACAGTAATGCATAGGATGTGTTGATTTATTCATGTTCAGGGGGAAGAGCACTAACTTTGGCCCTTGAACATGTTTAGAGCAGACTGCCGAAAGGTTATACATACATTATCTTGATAAGGAGTATACTTTATACACGCTGAAGGGCGAAGATGGAGATACATTAAGGTTTTGACAGAACATCAACGATAAAGGGTTTGCAACACAAAGAGCAATTTAGCAATACCCGAGCATGTTACATACTCTTTCGTAAAGAGGACGGGGAATCATCTGGTCTGTATCTGTTCACACATCTAACGGACAACAATGGAAATAAGCTAATAAAGAGGCTTATTGGGTTATCCAGGGTCGTAGGACCCAAATGATATCAAATCAAATCAAATCAATCAACCTGGTATAGCGAAATGAAAAAGCATTAATTGACAGTGGGCTAAACTTAATGTAATAAAAGATTGAATTTCAAGCAAACACTCACAATTATTCTTAATGCCTTAAAAGGTCTAATTGTACCAAAAACAAACACTTGCTTCATCTTGACATTTTAATGCTGCCAGTGTTAAATCAACATGGGGAAAAACAGGGGGGGGGTTTGGTCGGGGGGTCAAAACCCTTACCCATTTATAAGGGTGATTTGAAAAGATGGTACACAATCACATTTCTAAGGATTTTGCTTCATTATAGACCAAATTTCGCAATTTTTTTGCGAAACTATACGTGTCATTAGGTTTTTTCCAGTTATGTTGACATTTTTCTTTTTTTTAAATAAAAAGTTACATACACGGTCGGGGCTATAGTACACAGTCGGTCGGACGTGGACAAACAAACAACTTTTTTATGAGGCTTTCTTTTCTGCTAGCAAATTCTACTGTTGAAAAGTTGATCTAATTGCAAGTTAACAATACATTGCGCTAGATTATTAAGTTAACTGATGTATCCAATGCATAGAACTATACTCCTTTGTGTAAATCAAAAGGTAATTGTATACATGTATTGTGTGCAGGACCTTTTCGGAATGGAATTCGGTGATTTGACACTGAAGGTGCCACACTGTGTAAGGAGACAATGAATATATTTATAAACAAATCTGCAGATAAAAAGTCTCACAACTGAAACGTGTGTTCTTTACCAAACTATGATAAATATTGGCGAAAAGATATAAGATGGCAATTGCTTTAAAGTTAATTAATCGTGGGTTTTATTCCATCAGAATCTTATTATTGCACGATAGGGTTATTTATAAAACAATCTAGGGGGGTCACACCAAAATGTGGAAGTTACTTGAAATGAGTTTATTTGAAGGATATTGTGCAAAAACTGAGAACACTTTTTATTTGACTCAAATCGGTCAATCCATTTTCTAGGGAAAACGTACCTTGAGAAAAGCCACATTTTCTTGCGAAAACACACCTTTTTAGGGCAAAAGTGATAAAATTAGAATTTAAAAAGGATATATTTTAAATATAAAGCCATTTCAGACACTTGTTTCATTCAATATAATATAAGGACAATCCGTTATACTTAATTGATATCAATCAAATTGACCACCCTTATTTGTATGAATACAATTTTTCAGTCCCACAAACATGCTATTTCGTCACGCGAAAACATGATCGTCAGCCAATTTTGGCCGAAAAATATTCATTGACATTAAAAAGTGAGGATTTCAGCCAGATCCTTGACCACTGTTAGGTGTTTTTGGCTGTAGAATTCATTTTTTAGGACAGAAATCAGTTCAGCTTAGTATTTAGCAAATACCTGTTTTTGATCAATTCAGTTTAATTAATGCATATAATTTACTATTTAAAAGTGGGAAGATCAATAATAATGATCAGATTAGTAGTATTATTAAGGAAGAGACGAATTAAAAATATCATAAATAAATAAATAAATCTCAAGGCTGAGAAAATGCAATAATTGCATCATAAAACAAGGAAAATACAGTAGTAAATTGTATTTACTACCAATCCCATTCATAAAAACTTGTGGACAAACTAATGCTTTCAGAGGGGGGAGGTATTATTTTGTTTGTCAAAAATACATGCGTATACCCCAATTTTAATTAAACTTAAAATTATCATACAGATAATGTCATTATTTGTTGGACATTGTTATATTACACATAAATATGACAATATAATTATTTTATATCTATTATTTAATTATTATAATCAAATAAACAAGCGAGTTGTGTTTCGGTACTTAATTATCCCCTAAATACATAATGGAATATTCCAATAACCACGCTGGAAATTTTTCCATATGACGCTGTACAGGCTTGCGGCGGGCTTCGCTCAATTTCAATTCCGGCCTGAATCGTTTCCAAAAAAGTCGTCTTTTTTGGATCCATTTCAAAGATGAGATTTTAAACTTCAAAATAAAACCATTTTCCCCTATAGATGTTCTAGTATCGGCAACATGAAATATAATGGGTTAAAATAATGAATTCATCGCCAAATTTAATCGGTAGGGGATATGAAGCTAACATAAATGGTAAAATGTAGCTTTTTTCAAGAGGAACAAAAAAATCATTACGATAGTGCAGGAAAATGGCGTCTCGAGCGTGGCTTTTCCGATACTTGCAAAAGAGTGTCAACTTCAGACAGCTGTATATTCGCAATAATTTGACAATTTAATGTTTTGAAAAAAGTAACACTTTTCTGAATATGAAAATGTGATTGTTTGTTTTTGATTGAAATTTAATATTTTCACAAATTAGCTACATGTACAAACTTGTGCTGTTTTCCGTGCTGTGTGCACAATCACACTAATATACACTGTACAAGATACGCTGTCCAGAGTCACATGACCCTATCTATAGCTTTATGAAGTTATATTCCTAGTAAACACATTCTAAAATTCATTGTGCATTCACCAAAGAAAGACTGGAGTTGCAGTATGTGCAGCGTATCACACATTTATTGTTGTATTGACAAGTGGGTTTTTAGCTCCCACGACTGCCACCAATTGAAGATAATGTCAAACATTATAAGGCTGTAAAAATCAATGTTAAGGCGCTGTCACACACTTCTGATGTACCTCGCCGGGAACGGCGTGAAAATCGGTACCAGTATGGTACATTTTGAGGCCACCGGAGAGTCGCTGATCCATTACAGGGCGCTACCGGTGCTCTACCGACATTAACGAAGCCATACCGGAGTACTGCCCTTGTCGTCACGTTGCTCGTCGCCTGCCGTTGCTAAAAAAAATATTAGGAGGCGTGTGTACATAACCAATGATAACAAAGTATCTTGAAAATTATACTCAAGAATGAAAATTGGTGTAAATTATATTGTTTGACTGCCTAAATTACGGCTGTAGCATAAATTAAATTTGGTGCATTATTTTGATTTTTACCTGGTGAAATCACTGAAGTGGGTTGGTCTTTAATGTATACAATGTAATTGTAACAGAGGCATTATTTTTAAGAGCGACCCATACTACCGATGTTGGTGTGTAGGGTATAACAGAATTATGCCTAATTAAGTCAGTTCCAAATTGGCACAACTCTTTATGCCATGGCATATAATTCATACATAGTGAGATGTGTGCAGCTTGTATAACATGTGCACCCCCTTGTACCAGAATGTACTGTGTATCTTACAGTGGTGTAGCTAGGGGCAGGGGGTGCCGGACAATATTACTGACGGCGAACGAAGTGTAGTGGATCATAAAATGGGGTCTAGAGGCCTTTTTAGAGTTTTTAAGGGGTTATAAATGCACTTTGGGGGGGGGGGGCAACCCTGACAGAAAAATCCTTAAAATGCCCTTATTCCCCCGCCCCCAAGCCCTATTGTGCCCCCGCCCCATTTTCCGGTTGTAGTGCGCATAGGCATTATGACAACTAACATGGACCAATATATCGAGCGAGTTTTGTGTAAAACATTCCCTAATCCCCCCTGCAAAATTCTTTGGGGCAACCTTTTACGAAAATTTCAGAAATCTTGCCCCGCCCCCCTCCGAAAAAAATCCTAGCTACGCCACTGGTATCTTATCTAGATGTTTAGACATGTGTTACCAAAATTACAAGCATAAAACAGTGGATTACTTGTGCAGACAGAGGGATTAAAACTGCCAATTTCTCTCCAATTTGAAAACTACTATATAGAGCATGCGCATGTTGGTTCCCACAACTGTCACCATTGTAACAACCAATTCAATCCAAAATAATGTATGTATCTCTGTTTTAGAATCATGGAGCGTTATTAGGCTTATTTTGGGTTGAGCATTTATAATTATGGGACCAGTGGAGTTGCGGTTACATCAATAACATTTTATTTTGGCCTGATTTATAACAAATGATGTCACAGTTATCATTAACCCTAACCCTAGAACGTGGCAGTGGGGATGGAACGAAGAACAGGGGGAGGGGGTTAAATAAAAAATGGGAAAAATTATGTCCGCCGGCGCCGGGAGTTGAACCCGGGTCGGCCGCGTGACAGGCGAGATATACTGACACTCAGCCACGGGGGGAGGGCTTCACAGGCTAAAAAATCGGAGACCATATATACCCGTAGTTTAGTGCTACAGGAGATAGAACTTGTGCGCGCGCAAGCCACGTGATGCTGGCTGTGAGGTGACTGTGAGACGTAGTAGCGTTAGGGTTATATAAATGCACTGTGTGGTGTCGTATTAACCCTAACCCTAGAACGTGGCAGTGGGGATGGAACGAAGAACAGGGGGAGGGGGTTAAATAAAAAATGGGAAAAATTATGTCCGCCGGCGCCGGGAGTTGAACCCGGGTCGGCCGCGTGACAGGCGAGATATACTGACACTCAGCCACGGGGGGAGGGCTTCACAGGCTAAAAAATCGGAGACCATATATACCCGTAGTTTAGTGCTACAGGAGATAGAACTTGTGCGCGCGCAAGCCACGTGGTGCTGGCTGTGAGGTGACTGTGAGACGTAGTAGCGTTAGGGTTATCCTACATGTACCAGAATGTACTGTGTATCTTATCTAGATGCTTAGACATGTGCTACCAAAATTACAAGCATAAAACAGTGGATAACTTGTGCACACAAGATGGATTAAAACTGCCAATTTCTCTCTAATTTGAACACTACTATACAGTATACAGAGTATGCGCATGTTAGTTCCCACAACTGACACCATTGTAACGACCAATTCAAAAATAATGTATGTACTTTCTATTTTAAAATCATGGAGCGTTATTATGCTTATTTTGGGTTGGTCATTTATAATTGCGGGACCAGTTGAGTTGCAGTTACATTTTTACATCAATAACATTTGATTTTGGCATGATTTATAACAAATAATGTCACAGTTAACAATAACATTAGTGTTTAGACAATATTAATTGTACTAATTATTTTGTATCAAATGTTAAAACATTTGTGCGACTTAGTAATTACACATTTATTTGCTTTCTGAACAAATGTTTACTCTAGAGCTCTAGCAGTCTAACTTACACAGAGAACAAAAAATACAGCCGTATGACCAGTGGCACCAGCATATTAATATAATAATAATAATAATAATAATAATAATAATGGCATTTATAATGCGCCGTCAATCTAGGTAAAACTATTCCGAGGCGCAACATATAAAAAAAAATACAAATTAACATGAAAAATACATAAACAAGGATGATTTGCATATATACATGTACATGTATATAATACAAAGAAATCAATTATAAACTGAGTCAAATAATCTTGTTTTTAACAAGTTCTTAAAAGAGTCAAGTGAATCACAGCATCTTAAATTATAAGGTAGTGAGTTCCAGAGAGTTGGTGCAGCAACCGAAAATGCGCGATCTATAAATGAAGAAGTAGTCCGTGGAACAACAAGTAAAAGTTTATCAGATGACCGGAGAGTACGTTTTGGATGATATGGAACAAGAAGATTAGCAATATAAGTTGGTGAAGTGCCATGCAAAGCTTTCCAAGTTAAAAGAAGAAGTTTGAAATGAATCCTTTCGCGAACAGGAAGCCAGTGGAGATCTTTCAAAATTGGAGTGATATGATCAAATTTCCTGGTCTTAGTGAGAATGCGAGCAGCTGCATTTTGAGCGAGTTGTAGTTTGTGAAGTAAGTGTGGGGAACAAGAACAAATTGGGGGTGGGGGAGAAAACCAAAATAAAGGTTGGCGAAATGTACTCGAAGGAGTCGAAGCGGGCAAACATATTGACTTATTGTAAAAATTGCCTTAAATGTTCTCTTATAAAATCTTACAATCATAGCCTCAATTTTGAAAGGATACCTCTGACACACAACTACGAAATGAACTTAATATTCAACTGGAGCATACGTAATATGGCTTAAGCTCCATCAATTTCTAAGAAAACAAACTTGCAAACCATACGTGACTGCAGTCAGTACCCGGCTAGCTACGAAAACAAGCATAGACAGTCGGTGTCGGTTTTTACTGTAGCGGGAATAGGGCGATCCAGATTCAATCCATTATTTCTTGGAAATTAAAATAGGTTGAGCTATTTATTTATACTAAAAGCTATAGACTCTTTGGACATTATATCTGAAGCAAAAGTTTGACAAATTTGATTAAGCAAAGTTAAAAAAATATTGATAAAAAATATCTGACGCTGACTCAGATGCTTTCATTTCATCTGTCAGACAGAGAGCTATGATGCAGAGCTAGTACCCGGCACACTGAAAATGTGACGCACCGGTCGGTTCTTTGCATCTACTAATAATGTATTCAATAACATTGACATTATGGAATATTACAGAGGTTGGTATCAACACAGTTCGTTCATACGAACACACGCTTGGGTCCCGAAGGGACCAGGCTCAAGCAAATCCTGAACTGATGCAAATAGGACTTTGTCTACGTTATAAATGTCGGGATTGAAGAAAATATTAGTCATACCAAATTAATGTTAAATTCATAGAAAAAGGGTTATGTATCAAAGCTAATAAATCAAATTCAACAAATCATCACAGACCAAAGAAAACTAGTCCTCTTTGTTATATACAAGGGGACCAGTGACTATCAGACTCAGTGTCATCAAAAAAAATTGTTGTTGGTTTTGGTACCATTTTTTTGAGAATTTTTTATTAATAAATTATTTAGAGCACCTTTTCATTTTAATGATGATTCAAACAAAATCAATTCAATGTGATCACTTTTATAACAATCGATAAAACCTTAAAGATCCATTCCCGTAAAATGTTACACACTTAGCATTTTTCTTTGAGTACCTGATAATGTACCCTTGCTTTGCATGCATCGAACTGCACAACAGCACGCATATTATTGTATACATCAACACACATACACTCACAAACCATCGGTTTTTACGAGCGAGAAGCCCGACGAGAAAGAAGCCAAATACACACCTATGCTAGCACGAATTACACCACCAATTTGAGTCCATTTTCACGAGTTATTTGAAGCTCTATATTGCCCGAGATTGGATATTTCTCAAAGAATTGTTTAAAGCTGATAAATTCCATCTATTTTGTTTTATAAAGACGATCAATTCCACACAAGGTTTATAATCACAAACCGACCTTGGTTTTCCTGAATCCTGACCTCTATCGATATGAACGATGATGGCCGCGTGTCTGACGTCACGACAACAATGCCTTATATGGAATGACAGGTCATCGACAAAGGAGTAAATCTCATTAAAATTGATTGCAATTGAATTAAAAAGCTAATTTTAAGCCATTCAAAATTAGAATGGCTTATGTGGCATAAAATAAGTTAAGGCAAGTATCGATTTTTTAAATTAACAAGGCGAAAGCTAAGAAAGAAAGTTTTCTATAGCCTCTATAGGAAAATGTAAACTTAGGAGGATCAAGGAGTTATCATGCACAAGCTCAGAATGATCTGTTTCCATTTATGTTACATTTCCTGAAGGCTGTAAAATATAATTTCTTACCCTAAAATAGGCCTTTGGTCGTCTAACTCATTAAACCTTAAAATATGCCACAATTCGTTTAAATTAATTACTCAAATATTTTCTAACCAGTATGCAACTCATTTTGCGTTTTCCAGGTCCTGGCCTCGACGCGCTATCTACTGAAGATAGCAGCGCGCAGCAGCGGAGTCATTCCCCGGGAGTCATTCACCCTGCGCTATACAGTTTGAATTCAAAAAGTGCGACTAGTTAAAGGCATATTATGTGATCTTTTCCAGAGGGCGCCCTCTATTCATTATTTTTTTTAGAAAGTAAATTTTCTTGCAGATTTACATTTCCGATCATAAATCATACATACATTCCAAGTTACAGAGCGATACGATTCCTAATTACCTCAAAATCATGGTTTTAGAGTGAATTTAGAGTGAAAAATATAAAGTGTCCGGATTTGGACAGTTTATTTTCACTCTAAAACCATGATTTTGAAGTAATTAAGAATCGTATCGCCCTGTAACTTGGAATGTATGCATTATTTATAATCAGAAATGTAAATCTGCAAGAAAATCTGCTTTCTATTTTTTTTTCGATGTTGAGGGCGTTCCCTGGAAAGATCACATAATATACCTTTAAACACATTTTGCAATATTACTGATTCCTACAGGGCTTACACTAGTAATGTCCTATAGTCAAGTTGAATTGCGCTAAAACGTATGATTGGATATGGGACCGTTATTTCATTCGTATTTCATTTTCATTTGACCGGGAAAACATCAACTACTTTCATCAGGCTTTTATCAAACATCGAGCAATAGGCCTAGGATTAGAATCCCGATTAGAATAGTTTTGTATTTGATATCAATCATAAGCAAATTGTTTTAAAAATAGCTGTAAGTTATTTTTTGTTAAAGAGATCTGACTAAACGCGAAGTTTTCCAAATCTGGACCGTTTTTGACCCACGGCACTGTAGCTTTTGTCTCAAAGGAGCTATTGTGGGAGTTATCGTAAGAAAGAACAATGGACTGACGTTTTCAGCTTTGTGGGCACTGTGGATAGGGATACAGTGGTGCGGCGTATCCAGGGGGAGCAGGCCATGGCCGCCGCCCCCCCCCCCCCCCCCCCTTGACAAAAGAGTAACTAAGGAGGAAGAGGAGAAGACGGGGAGAAGAAGGAGGAAAGCGTAGAAGAAGAAGAAGGAGGAAGAGGAGAAGAAGGAGGAAGAAGAAAAGGAGAAGGAGGAAGAGGAGAAGACTGAGGAGGAGATAAAGCTACTGGACCAGACCTGATTCCAACCAAGGTACTCAAAGAATGCTGTACTGAACTTGCCAGTCCACTCTGTAGGCTTTTTGATCTCTGCTTCACTCATGGTGTGTTTCCTAACCAATGGAAAACAGCATCTGTCACTCCAATCCACAAGAAAGGTTCCAAGGCTGCACCCAACAAAGTACCGTCCTATCTCACTGCTAAGCAATATCAGCAAGATCATATCGAAAGCTGTTGTGCAGAAACCAAGATCATGGAAGCTGTTGTGCAGAAACAACTTCAACGCTTTCTTCAGCAATTATCTGATTTCCAGCAGACAGTTTGAATTTAGAGAGGGCCACAGTACAGCTGATCTCCTCAACATTTTGTCAAGAAATGGAACAACTCCTTAGACCAAAGTGACGAGGTTTGTGTCATTGCCCTTGACATAAAAGGAGCTTTCAACAAAGTATGGCACACTGGACTCTGCTCAAAACTGATGTCAAAGGGTGTTTCCAGAAGACTGCTTTCATGGTTACACAACTACTTATCCGATAGATCTATCAATGTCGTCATGTCGGGGCAATTAGCATCCAACACTGCACCCAAATGCTTCTATTCCACACGGGATCTATCCTTGGTCCACTACTGTTTTTCTGTCTTTATTTGATGACCTTGTGGATGTCTAGTCTGTGACAACGAGCTCTGTACGCTGACGATTCAACACTTTTTGCACCCATAAAGTATTCAACCAGCTCCAATGCAATAGCTGCTAGCCTTAACAGGGATCTAAGCAATATGAAAGCGTGGGCTGATAAATGGAAAGTGACCTTTGAGCCTACAGAGCAAGACCATGGTAATCTCTAGGAAGAGAACCCCATCCCAACTTGAACTCCACTTTGGTGACTGCAAGCTACCATCTGCAGACAAACTGGAAATCCTGGGTGTTACCATTAATAGCAAGCTGACTTGGTCCAAACACATATAATCGGCTGTCTCAACCAGGGCTGGTCAGAAGCTCGGCGCTCTTCGCAAGGTTGCAAATAAATTGACGGCATTGGGCAGCTAGATCTACTGTGTACAAATCACAAGTCCGTAGTGTAGGCCTAATGGAGTATGCTTGGCTGGTCTAGCGCTTCACCTACTTTCCTAAGCCAGCTAACCAGCTTGACAACATCCAAAGGAAGGCACTCAAGATCATTGGAGCTCATGACGCTACTGGTCTATCGCATCTCAGCATCACAAGCCTACTTCACCGGTGACGACAGGTAGCAGCAGCCACGGTCTTGTACAAAATGCACACCAACCACTGCCCATCACAAGATTTAGCATTGCTCCCCACACCATATGTTCATCGTCATGCTACGCGTTCAGTGCTGCAATGCCAGATCCGTGCCCTTTCGCTGCCGCCTGCCAGAACTTGCTGCTTAGACAGAAGTTTCATCCATACAGCTGTTCCAGTGGAACAGTCTTCCAGTCAGGGGCGGATATTTCTTGTTAGGTGTGGGGGGGGGGATGATAAGTGTTGCCCCCCAAAAATGAAATTGAGCTGGTACCATCTATGCGGTGCGCAGCACCGCACTCCGAGCTATGCTCGGACAGGGGGTGTCTGAGGGGGGATGTGCCCCCCCTGAGAAGTAGAAAAAAAAAATCAATTTTCAAACTCATTTGGTGCGATCTGGTGTATACTTTTGACCAATATTGTATTGAAAAGCCATCGCTTCATTTTCAATATAAAATTTTTTTTTTATCAATGCACGAAAGAAGTTGAGCAATTTTTATACTGATATATTCTTGATTTTAGTATAGATGGTTTAAAAGCTCCAACAGGGGGGAGTCTGAGGGGGGATGTGCCCCCCTCAGAAGTAGAAAAAAAATCAATTTTCAAACTCATTTGGTGCGATCTGGTGTATACTTTTGACCAATATTGTATTGAAAAGCCCTCGCTTCATTTTCAATAAATATTTTGTTTTTTATCAATGCACGAAAGAAGTTGAGCATTTTTTATACTGATATATTCTTGATTTTAGTATAGATGGTTTAAAAGCTCCAACAGGGGGAGTCTGAGGGGGGCACATAGAAGTAGAACAAATTTCAATTTTCAAACTCATTTGGTGCGATCTGGTGTATAGTTTTGACCAATATTGTATTGAAAAGCCATCGCTTCATTTTCAATAAATATTTTGTTTTTTATCAATGCACGAAAGAAGTTGAGCATTTTTTTATACTGATATATTCTTGATTTTAGTATAGATGGTTTAAAAGCTCCAACAGGGGGAGTCTGAGGGGGGATGTGCCCCCCTCAGAAGTAGAAAATTGTTCAATTTTCAAACTCATTTGGTGTGATCTGGTGTATACTTTTGACCAATGTTGTATTGAAAAGCCATCGCTTCATTTTCAATAAATATTTTGTTTTTTATCAATGCACGAAAGAAGTTGAGCATTTTTTTTATACTGATATATTCTTGATTTCTATATAGATAGATAGTTTAAAAGCTCGAAAAGGGGAATTCTGAGGGGGGATGACGTGCCCCCGCTCAGAATTTGATTTTTTTTTTAATTTTCGAACCCATTTGGTGCGATTTGGTGTGTACTTTTGACCAATATTTTATTGAAAAGCAATCACTTTATTTCAATTCAAGGTTTAATAAACATATCATTATCGCAGCAAAATGCTGAATTACAACAATATTTACAATATGTAATATATAGAAAAATAGAAACAATATATTCATAGAAATAACTAAGCATGCAAAACACAACAACCCACCCCCTATTGGAAACAGAACTATAATGTATGATTTAAGAGTTTGACCATGTATGGAATTGAGCTACGAGCGTAACGCAGGGTACGTGTTTTAGGAACAGTTATTTTGTGAGCACTACGGAGAGTCATATTATGCACTTGTTCATCTCTAGATTTTGGTAACCAACCACGGAATTCATTAGATTTTAAAAGGGATTTAGCAAAGTTTAAACAAAGTTGGTCTCTACGGTTCCTGAGTTCCGGAATAGCACATGTTATTAAGGCATCCTGATAGCCTATGTAGTTAAAACCTAAGATGATTCTACACGCCCTCTTCTGAATACGCTCCAAATCATAGTGGAGATTTTCTGTCAGACCAGGATGCCATACTGGTAGAGCATACTCAAGAAGGGGGCGAACAAAACCAACATAGATTGTTACCAGGTCTTTAACACTTAGCCCATGCCGTTTTAGGATGTTAAGCATAAATAGCAGCCGTCCACTTGCACGTTTCGTAATGTCACCAATGTGGGTGTTCCATTTCAGATCTTTAGCAATTTTTATGCCCAGAATCTTCACCGTGTCAGTCCAATGAAGGTTTTGATCATACAAACGGAGGGGGGTAAGTATCGGTGGATCCATCGCAAAGGTGACATCCATAAACATGCATTTGGTCGGGTTTAAATTCATATGATTCTCAGGCTGTAGCCCATTGTTCAAATTTATCCAAATCATGTTGGATGGTGGAAATTTGTTTTCCAAACACATTTTCTACAATAGTTAAATCATCAACATATTTCAAAGCGAGTTTATTTGGCTCCTCCACTCTGGCAGCATCATTAGCTAAGGCCATAAAGATTGTTGGACCATTCAATGTGCCCTGTGGGACCCCACCTGAGAGTTCACTCCAATCAGACAAAGTGTTATGGTATCTGACACATTGGACTCTGTTAGATAAGAAACTACATATCCAGGGTATGACCCCTGGTCTGGCTCCCGATCAATTTCCGATCAATATTGGCTTTTTAAATAGGCAGATAGGCCTATGCCAGAAAGAAGTTAATTAGTTACCTCCAAAAGATGGATTCTAGTCAACGTACGTACGCGTATGTATCCTGACCAACGTACAATAAACTCCAAACGTTCTTATGCCCCTCGCATGCCTCCCTGCCCGCCTTTCTTTCTCTTTTTCCTTTTTTCTCTTCTTCCTTTTTTCTCTCCTTTTTTTCTTTCTTTTTTTCATTCCCCCCCCCCCTTTTTTCCTTTTTTTTTGTAGATGGTAAAAATCAGGGGGGGGGGGCATGATTACATTGACCACCCCCCCCCCCCCCCGGATATCCGCCCTTGCTTCCAGTCAATGTTGTTGGCAACATCCAAGAGGAAGGACTACAATTTTTGAAATGTCGTGTTAACAGACACTTTCTCTCCAACTCATGTTGGCTAAGCTCTCTCGATGTATCAATGACCCGCAGATATTATTTTTCTTCTTTTTTGTTGTTGCTGTTATTCTCTATGTTTGGGTGTTTATCCTATTCCTGTCCCACACCACTTTCATTGGCTTTTTTACTAGCCCAATTGTGTTTACTTGTATTTTTGATTATTTTCTGAGTTGCAGTGAACCAATTGATTGGCCCATCAGAGCTCTCATGTTGAGAGTTACCCGTTTGATTTGTAATCACTCAGTTCATTAACTTTATTAATGTCTGTTGGGCTATTGTTCACATTTGCTCTTTATATACAAAAAAAGAGAGAAAAAAGTGTGAGGTAGGGGAGGAGAAAGGGGCATAGGCGGCGCAAGGGGTTACGGGGTCACGTCCAAATAATTTTAATGTGGGGACGTTAAATACGTTTAACGTTTATACTGGACCTTTTTAGTGTTACATATTGCGGGCTTGCACGTACACTGCAAAAACTACAGAACACTCAGACGCTTCACAGAACACATTGTTTGTTTGTTTGTTTCCCGGGGGGGGGGGGGGGCCAGTCAAACATAATGGTTTTCACATGCGTGACCAGAAAAACGCGTAAAAAGGGGTGTTTTTCAGTGTTGGACGCGTCACGCGCGTGACGCGTTAAGGGTATCAAAAACGCTGATTTTCAAGAAAAAGGGTGGCTTAAAATACCAAAAAAACGCGTAAAAAGGGTAGTTTTTTCAGTGTTGGACGCGTCACGCGCGTGACGCGTTAAGGGTATCAAAAACGCTGATTTTCAAGAAAAAGGGTGGCTTAAAATACCAAAAAAACGCGTAAAAAGGGTAGTTTTTTCAGTGTTGGACGCGTCACGCGCGTGACGCGTTAAGGGTATCAAAAACGCTGATTTTCAAGAAAAAGGGTGGCTTAAAATACCAAAAAAACGCGTGAAAGGGTAGTTTTTTCAGTGTTGGACGCGTCACGCGCGTGACGCGTTAAGGGTATCAAAAACGTTGATTTTCAAGAAAAATGGTAGGTTAAAATACAGGTCGAACGTGTTTAGGGTAACTTGTTTTGTTCCCCGTTCCCAGAAGAATGTTATCCCCGTTTTTGCGATTTCTTTTGAGCGTCTCATTTCCAATTTGAGAACGCATGCAAGATCCTCTTGACAGCATTTAAATGTACATACAAGAAAGAACAATACCCATGAATAAATGTTTGTCTATTCATATCTACGGGCATATCTATTGCAGGCAAATAGACAAAAGTTGTTTAGGGGTCATATTCTGGCAAGAACTTGTTTAGGGGTCAAAATTTGCAAGGAAAGCGCGCTAAAAACTTGTTTAGGGGGTAATTTTGCTTGCAGGGTAAAACTTGTTTAGGGGGTGTCTGGAAAAAAATTGGTCACGCATGTGTACACCATTATGTTTGACTGCCCCCCTCCCCCGGGGTTTGTTTTTATTAGGCATCGTCAGCATAAATATAAACAAAATGATATAGGCTAGAAGAAGAAAAAAATACAAATTTACAAAGTACAATACATTACACAACAACACAAAAATTTCACCACATGCCATCCAAGATGGCAGACACTGACACCAAAACTGACATACCAAGATAGCCCAGGAGCAACGCTTATTTCCAATGGGGCCTGGGGTCCCAAACGAAAGCAGAGGCCGTGAAGAAGTGCGAACAAAGAAAGGATGTGAGCATGCCTGTAGAGAAATTTGAGGCGTGTTCTACACACGTTGTCATGTTGTGTCGGAAGCGTCCAAATGTATTGAACCGTATGTTCATGTGTTCAGATGTGTTCTGTAGATGTTCTAACGGTTCTTTAGGAGTTCCATGCATCACCATGTGTTCTGCATGTATTCAAGGGGCCATTACTAGAACACATCAACATCAAATCAAGAACATAATTAGGCTGTAACGGCCAGGAACATGTTCTTACATTTTGAACACGTCCAGACGCGATCTTGACATGTGCTTGACATGACGTGTCACTCTCATACAAGTCGATGTATTCTGTATAGTTTTTGCAGTGTAGGCCTATTAGTTTCAATACGGTTTCTTTATTCAAGCTGAACAAGATGATGGCTTCAGGAAAGTTTTCTATGACCATTTTAATTTAAAAACTGAAAATCTTCGAGCATTCTTTCTACAGATTATGTTTGAAACGTATGGTCAATACTTGCGGTTTCAATATGCCACGGTATCGGCATCGGCAAAATCCCGAGGGATTTTGACAACGTTCACCGGGGTCAAAATAACCATATGATCGCGGTCATCCTATAACAATAATAATTAATAACCCCATTATGGGTCAAACCCAACGGGGTCGATTCAAAATGACCCCGGAAAAATGACCCATTAGTTTTTAGTGTGTACCTCTAATAAAGGGGTCAAAAAAGTAAGTCCCCCCTAAAATTAGATTACTTTGTTTACATAACTTCAATCACAATTAGACGTTTCGAAAAGTTGAAACTATTATGAAAAGAGAAAACGCTTGGCTACCAATAGAAAGTTTTACATTTTCGATATCATGTTGAACTTTTCCCAAAACAGTGACATTTCCCCAAAATGATGTTTTCAGAATAAGTGGCACTTGGTCCATACCAGTCAATTTAAAAACTCTCTTTCGTGATTTTTTTGTTCGAAAATTAGACCAAGTTTATTTGCATAACTCCGCACAGAATTGATCGTTTTGAGAAATTAAAAAAATTGTGAAAAGAAAAATTGCTTGGCTTCTCACAGAAAGTTTCTCCTGTTCAATATCATGTTTACTTTTTCCCAAAGTTGTCTCATATTCCCAAAACGATGTTTTCAGAAACAGTGGCAATTTTCAAAATCCTATACAATTTTGTTTGCGTAACACCCCACATAATTACACGTTTTGAGAAATTGAAACTTTTCTGAAAAGGAAAAACGCTTAGCTATCTACGCTTAGCTTTATCCCAAAATGATGTTTCCGTTAACATGAAATTTGCCAAAATCCAATACAAGTAAGTGCCACTTTTTCTGAAAACATCATTTTGAGGAAATGTGAATGTTTTTGGAAAAGTAAACATGATATCGAAAATGTAAAACTTTCTATTGGTAGCCAAGCGTTTTTCTCTTTTCATAATCGTTTCAATTGTTCAAAACGTATAATTGTGTGTGAAGTTATGTAAACAAAAGTAATCTCATTTTAGAGGGGGACTTACTTTTTTGACCCCTTTATAAGCATGCCGCAGTACAATTAACATCCCAGTCAGTGTCTAACACAACACCCCACTGGGCTCATTGTATGACATGTTGACTGCCCTCTATAGTTGAGTTTCATCTCTTTAACCTTTACCAACCGTCCAATCAAAAACTACTTTGACTTTTGTTGCCTGTGAGGCTGTGGTGTGTCACTTTATAACAAATCATTTTTGAGATACAAATCATCTAAATAGGTAAGGAATTGAATAAGAATGGCCATGTGTATCAAATTTAAATGGTCGGGGGCTGAGACTAGAATATCATAAGAGATGAGAAGAGTTAATGCCCGAGGTAGGGCGCGCTGTGTAGGCCTACAGTATATTATCGTCTCAGATATTAACACTTTATGCATGTACATGTATGAAGCACTGCATTACTTTACTAATTCATTCCTGATGTGTGCAGCGATCCAGGTCTAACCTAGTCCTAGCATGTGGCCAAATTGTCCCACCGATTAAGTGGGCAAATATGGCCACCAAGACAAAATGCGTATGATTAAATTAACTATTTTTCATGTTTGAAACCCAAAATAAGTGTTCCAATGGATGGAGTAAGACTATGTAATGTTGGGGTAAGGTTTATGTTTGATTTCCTGTTTGAATTAAGCAAATTCTGATACTTGTTGAAGAGATACGAACATTTTGTGATTTTGGGTTCGAGACTGAGAGGCTTGATATCTCCCAGCAATATATCTGGGTGGATCCACTAGCCTAAATGAGTACTTGTGGCCAATGAAATACAAGGGGTGTGTGTCAGAGACATCCATTCAGCATCAAGCAAAAGTGTTGTCTATTGTATTAAAAAAAAAGATTGTAGTGATAGGATGCGCAACGATACCATGTGATTTTTGAAATGGGGGGGGGGGGGGGGGGGGGGTGGGTTCGTGTGAGGTCGGGGTATAGGGAAGGTGTTTGTGAGTGGGAAGGGGTTAGTGATGGGGATGGTATTTGTGGTGTGGTTGGGAGGTAGTGATGATGGGGAGGGTGTTTGTGGTTGTGGTGGAGGGCAGGGGTTTGTGATGGGGATGGGATGGCCCTGGGGAGAGGGTTTGTGGTGGGGAAGGGGGTGGATGCATGGGATGGGGAGGGTTGGCCTAAGGGTGGGTATGGTGTTTGTGGTGGGGAGGTGTTTTGTGGTGGGGGAGGTGAGGGAGTTTAGGGTGGGGGATTGTGATGGGGAGGGGTTTGTGGTGGCGTGGATGCATGGGGTGGGTAGGGTGTTTGTGGTGGGAGAGGGGTTTTGTGGTGGGGGAGGGGTTTTGTGGTGGGGAGGGTGGGCAGGGTAGGGTGTCTGGTGGGAGAGGGGTTTTGTGGGGGGGTTGTGAATGGGAGGGGTGGGTTTGTGGTGGGGAGGGTAGGCCTATGTTGTAGGGTGGTTTGGATGTGGAGGGGGCATTGTGGGAAGGTGGAGTAGCTTTGTGGTTGGGGTTGAGTGGGTTTGTGGTGGGATGGGGGTTTGTGGGGAGGTGGAGTAGCTTTGGGGTTTGTGGTGGGATGGGGGTTTGTGGGGGAGGGGGTTGGGGTGTGCTTGGGTGGTGTTTTTTGGCCAAATATTACTAACATTTATTTGTTTGTGCTTCTATATTTAAACATCTTGAATAATATTTAAATATTAATTTAATTATTTATTTCAAATTAAATTTTTGAATACCAAATCAAATTCTTCATCTTAGGCCAAATTAAATTAATTGTTTGTCTCAAAGCTCCTCTCCTGTTGTAAAACTAATGCGGAATGCGTGTTTTTTTCACGTTTTTTTTTTTTTTTAAATATAAAATATTGAAATCCTTGTAAAAGTGAACTTTTGTATTTAAGATGATGTGATCAATAAAAATCTGAAAAATCGGTGAAATTTTGATTTTTGTTTTTGTTTTTTTTGAAGAAAAAAAAGAAGAAAAAAAGAAAAAAGTGTTTTCAGATTTTTTTTCTTCTTCTAATGCGCATCAATAAACTAACGCGCGCGGGAGCTTTGAGACAAACAATTAATTTAATTTGGCCTTATCCATTTTAAATATAACAAACGTCAGAATTGTGACTACATGACACTTGTGAGTTTTGCAATGTCAATATCCAACAATTATTATTTAAATCAAATCTTGAAGAAAAAAAATCAAAAATGATTGATTTGTGGTGGCAAAATGACTGAAATTTAATTTATTTTCCATTCCTGTAAAATGAATTAATTTTTTGAAGTTTCACAAAATATTTAGGTATTTAGTAAAGCTATCAGTATTAATAAGGGTAGAGGATTCCAATTGCCATGTATGTATGTGAGACGTGGACCCTATTAACCAAAGCTGACAAAAACAGAATAGCTGCTTTCGAGATGTGGTGTTGGAGGCGTATGCTTCGTATCGTATGGACAATGAGATGGACCAATGCCAGTATTATTGAAGAAATAGGGGTGTCTAAACGACTTCTTCATGCTATTAACACCCAAATGCTGAGCTACTTCGGCCATATCTCGCGTCGCAAGGGTAACAACCTAGAGAAGATGATCATGCAAGGCATGATTGAAGGGAAGCGCAAGAGAGGCAGACCTCGTTCCCGGTGGATTGACCAAATAAAATTGATTACTGGACACCCTCTCCGTGATTGTTACTCCTTTGCTGAAAATCGTTATTTGTGGCGTAGTATCTGTAAGGTCACGAGCTGTCAGTCATGACAGGACCGAACCAACCAACCAACCAGAGGATTCCCTGTTTGTTAATGTAATATTATTACATTAATAATGCACTTTCAATGAAAGCTTGAAAATGAAATGAAGTAAGGTAACCATTAATTGTTTTGAAGCGACGCAAAATATGAAGGATAGAAGATGCCATTTTGTGTGTGAAAGCGCTACTTTAAATACTGGCAAAATGTCCACTTGCCACAAAATGACTGAAGTTTCTCATCATTTTGACACAAAATATTTAGGAAAATCCATTTCACCAGGTTGTTTTATACTTAAACCAGGACTTAAACCGGGGGATCAGGATTCCCATGATTTGGCATGGTTTCTGCTATTCACAGCTCGTCACCCCCAAAATGAAAAATTGGGCGTGGATTTCAGATGTTTTGAGTTCGATATAACTTAAATGGCTTTATCTACAGCCAATACGAGGGTTAAATGTCTATTGGTGGCTTGTTTTTACTCTTTGGTGGACGCTAACAGTACACTGTTTACATAGTCCGAATGTTAACCGGTATCGCCGATGTACTGGGTGAGTCCCCGGGGGGGGTACTCACCCAAGACGGTATACGGGGGTGTGCCGCTCTAATGGGTAGCTTTTTGGGCACAAAATCCCTAAACATGGGGTATGATTTTGTGCTGGAAATCCCTAATAATGGGGTCACTTTTTACAAATGGGTCTATTTTCGCGAAATTTTTGTCTATTTTCGCGAAAATTTGGTCTATTTTCGCGAAAATTTGCAAAAAATAGGTATATTTTCCCAATAATTTGCGAAAAATTGGTCTAAAATGAAGCAAAACCCCTAAAAATGGGTACCGATTTTTCCAAAATCACCCCTAAAAATGGGTATGGGTTTTGAATCTCCAGCGGCACACCCCCGACCAAACCAAATCCGAGTACCCCCCCCGGGGGTGAGTCAAAAAGACTGCAATAGTGGAAAGAAGCCATTTTCTCTTCAAAACCAAAATGAATTTTAAAACTTTTTAAACGTTGCAAGAAGTATGTATTTAATCCTAACTTTGTGTGAAAAAATGAAGTCGATTGCATTTTTCGTTTGTCTTTGGTGACCCTCTTTGCTGCACAACCAAATTTACCTGTTTGTCCACGAGCACAGTGATTTTCATTTGAAATGGCACACATTGCAATTTCATATTTAAATATCCTGCCAACAAAAAAATGGAAAATGTCAGTTTTTTATTAAAATTTAAAACATCAAACGCTTTCATAGCATGGGTATGATTATAATTGATTATGCTAACTCACATGTAAACAAGAAAGGATTCATCAAATTCCAATAACATCACAAATGAACTCAAAAGTTCCCAAATTTGAATGAGAGACACATTTTGCGATTTGATGCATATTTTGGGTATCTCGTGGACAAACGTGTGAAATGGGTGCACTGGTCAAAAGGTTCACCAAAGGCAAACGGAAAATCTAATCGACCTCATTTTTTCACACTAAGTTAGGATTAAATACATCATTCTTGCAACGTTTAAAAAGTTTTAAAATTCATTTTGGTTTTGAAAACAAAATGGCTTCTTTCCACTATTGCAGTCTTTTTGACTCACCCTGTACATTATGGTTTCCGAATTTGGAAGTGTCACACGCGGGTGTAAATGATTCGTTATTTTACACATATTTACCACCGCAGAAAAGCCGTTTGGACCGAATTATGCGTTGCAGAACCTAGTTAGGTTCCGAAATCCGTTCGTCGTCGCCATTATAATGTTCTAGGGGTTTAGGTTTATTAAGATGAGAGGTTTAATAAGCACTTGAATGACTCAGTAGTACGCTTTATATTACTTATTGGAGTAAACAAATCCTCGTCGCCATTATAATGTTCTAGGTTTATTAAGACGAGAGGTTTAATAAGCACTCGAATGACTCAGTAGTACGCTTTGGTAGATTACTTATTGGAGTAAACAAATCACAATTATCATACGACACAATGTTGACATCCTACGATGTAGTAAGGATGTTCACAACATTACAGGGGGGGGGGGGGGTACTTTCGCCAAAATCGTACGTCATGGATGTGCCTGCCGGACTACGAAAATGTGACTTTCACTATACCTATTTTGGCCAATTCCCCACCCATCAATATACCAATTTTGTTAGAAAAGCACCTAATTTTGCACAAATTGGGCAAGTTTATGCCAATTGGGCGCTTTGGGTCTGTGATGAAAACCACACCAACGCTATACCAATTTTGGCAAAAAAGCACCCAAAAGGCAGGCACATATCCCGGGGCACATACGTATACCATATCAATGTCAAAACTTAAATTTGAATATTGACTTTGCAGGTATGGCTACCAGACAAATTCAACCCTTGGTCTGCAGATACTGTAAGCGATATTTTTGGATGCGCCTCAATTTATTTCTCATCTCCGTCACCATAAGATGCAGTTCAAACCCTACTGGTATAAGGACCATAATGCACCACAGCAGAAAGCATGTATGGGGTGGACACAAGAGGGAATAAGAAATCACAGGAATTTAAATGAGAGCGGTGAAATCAAGACTCAACCATCAATGTATAGAGAAAATAAACTACACAAATGTCAATATTGTGACAAGTCCTTCAGTTGGGTTTCTCATAAGAAACAACATGAAATGACACACACAGGAGATAAACCACACAAATGTCAATATTGTGACAAGTGCTTCAGTTGTGTTAGTCACAAGAAACAACATGAAGTGATACACACAGGAGATAAACCACACAAATGTCAGTATTGTGACAAATGCTTCAACAAACTGGTCACAAGAAACGCCATGAAATGACACACACAGGATATAAACCACACAAATGTCAATATTGTGACAAGTGCTTCAGTTGTGTTAGTCACAAGAAACAACATGAAGTGATACACAGAGGAGATAAACCACACAAATGTCAGTATTGTGACCAGTGTTTCACCCAGGCCAGTAGCAAGAAACAACATGAAATTATACACACAGAAGAACACAAATGTCAATATTGTAACAAATGCTTCAGTCGTGCTAGTCGCAAGAAACTCCATGAAATGATACATACAGGAGATAAACCACACAAATGTCAGTATTGTAACAAGTGTTTCACCCAGGCCAGTAGCAAGAAACAACATGAAATTATACACACAGAAGGTAAACCACACAAATGTCAATATTGTAACAAATGCTTCAGTCGTGCTAGTCGCAAGAAAGTACATGAAATGATACATACAGGCGATAGACCACACAAATGTCAATATTGTGACAAGTGCTTTACACAAGTTATTCACAAGAAACACCATGAAATGACACTACATACAGGAGATAAACCACACAAATGTCAATATTGTGACATGTGCTTCATACATGCTAGTCTGAAGAAACGCCATGAAATGATACATACAGGAGATAAACCACACAAATGTCAATATTGTGATAAGGGCTACAGACGTAATAGTGACAGGAAACTACATGAAATGACACACACAGGCCCGCATACAGGAGATAAACCACACAAATGTCAATATTGTAACAAATTCTTCAGACATGCTAGTCGCAAGAAACTCCATGAAATGATACATACAGGAGATAAACCACACAAATGTCAATATTGTGACAAGTGCTTCAGACTTGTTAGTATTAGTAACAGGAAAGCACATGAAATGACACACACAGGAGATGGACCACATAAATGTCAATATTGTAACAAGTGCTTCAGCTCAGCTATTTTCATGAAACGCCATGAAATGATACACACAGAAGATAAACCACACAAATGTCAGTATTGTAACAAATGCTTCAAAAGTGTTATTGGCAGG